>JAODKE010000088.1:2456583-2474958 GCA_026779605.1 Mormyrus hasselquistii
CGGTGCTATATAGCACCACAATCACACCAAAGAACTGCTGAAGAACCACTGAAGCACCATTTTTTTTCTGTGTGTATTTACAAATTGGATAACATTTTTGTACTGCAGAAGCATGCATATTTAACCAAAGGTTAGTCATTCTAGTTTTAAAGAGGAAACCATGAAGTGTTCAGCAACAGACAGGAAGTGATGCGGCCCTGTCCGAAGCTCAGTAGGTACCGATGGCCGGCTCTGGGATGCTGGTGGCGTGCATGTCTCTGGTCATGTTGGATTTCTCCTTCAGCTGGGCCTGCAGGATGGTGTGCTCCACCACTCCGATACGGACGTCCATCTGAACGACTTCCTGCTTCAGCTTGGTCAGGCTCTGCTTGATCTTGACCAAGGGGGCTGTGAAGGGGAGGAGACGCGAGGTCTACATAGCGCACAGTTTCTGACCTACAGGAAGAAATGCTTCAGGACACAGAGGTAGGGGAATAGCAGGACATGGGGAAGTCACACATATAAACACAGAGCAGGTGGGGGAATCCAACCATAGGCACTAAACGCCATTGAGCCAATTTCAAGGTATATTTACCAGAAATATTTATCAGCTTTCTAATATACTTTTGCAGTGATTTACTGAATTTGATTAGATTAGGGTGACTGATCCATTTAAAGCAGGAGAGGCCAATCTTATCCACAAAGGGCCGGTGTCTATGCAAGTTTTTGGGATAACCTGTAGGTCAGCTGTTCAAACCCAGGTGTGAGGACTCTTCAGCCAATCAGTCCTCTAATTAGTAATCTAATTAGGGAGTTGCAGTGAAAACCCGCATTCACACCGGCCCTTTCTGGATAAGACTGGCCATCCCTGATTTACCTTAATCTCTCTGCATGGTCACGATGCATGAGCAGGAGGTAAAGCTCCCCGATCCAGAGGCCGGTTCTCACTTCTTACCTCCATCCGACATGCTGCTTCCCCTCTCCTCCATCTCCTGCTTCACCCTCTCCAGATCCTCAGAGATCTTCAAGAAGACAGAGACTCAGCACCGCACAGGAGGATTCGCGTTAAACCCGCCATTTATAGTCCAACAAAACGTAAATGTTTCCAGAAGGGACTGTTATTAAAATGAGCCCTCTGGAGAAATGGATTTGCGGCTGATGAAAGCATTATCCTGGAAGTGACGTTAGGGGCCACACTATCACACGGAGAACATAAAGAAACATGAATTAATATAAAAATTTCTAGGGAGCCCATTATGATTTTTGGGCTTACAAGCTGAACTTAGCACTCAAAGTGAGTTAAGCCGCGTGAACTGAATATCAGATACATTCACAGCTGCTGCAGGTCTGCTGAATTCCTACCTCAGACAGAACTCTGGTCCTTTCGGTCACTCCGCCGCTGCCCTGCTGATAGCGCTCCCTGGACTTCAGGGGTCAAACAGAGAGGAGGCGAATTAGCATCCTTATGAGACTGAATCAGGATATATTCAGAACGCAGCAGTTTCAGCTCTCACTGAGGCCGTACCCAGCACCAGTCCGAGTCATAACCTACTGCCACATCTACAACTCCTTTAAACTCCGAATAGCTCTATCCTTCCATCCCTGAGCCTATCGCACATTCCATGAAGTACCATCCATACCTCCATCTATCCATCCGTCCCTGAGCGTATAGCATATCTCATGAAGATCCATCCATCCATTCCTTCATTCATCCCTGAGTCTATAGCATATACCATGAAGCACCATCTATCCATCCATCCATCCATCCCTGAGCCTGTAGTATATCCCATTAAGCACAGGGTGCTAGGCAATGGACACCCTATAGGGACCTCAGTGTATAGCAGGGCACACAAAGTTTTCATCTCATCATTCTGCATGTTTCTCGTCATTCTTCATATTCTGTTAATGTCACAGATCCTGTTTCTCAGACTGAGCCCCAAGGACACCAGGCGAGTTTTGTTCAATTCTCCCGGTGCTCAGCCGAACACTTGCCCCGCCCCGCCCCGGGCCAGCCCACTCGCCTGGCTCAGCTTGGCGTGAGCGCTGCGGTAGTCCTGGACCAGGTGCTCCAGCTGCTTGTTGATGTACTTCTCACGGCTGGTCACCTTCTCCAGTGTCTTGCTGACGTCTTCCTGCAGCTTGTTGAGGTAGCCCTGGAGAGATGTGAGCCTCAGGTCAGCACAGTGCTCACAAGACACTGGCCCTGTCAGCCATTTTCTGCAAGCATTTATCCCGTGGAAGGTTACAGTGAAACACAACCCTATCCCAGGAATTACAGAAGCAGGACACACCCTGGGTGGGGCGCCAGTCCATCTCAGATATACAGTATGTATTATACAATGCTCATACAGCACTTGGGATGCTTGCTTAATTCAGTAAAAATGTTGCTAATTAATTGGTGTTAAAACAAATATTATTTTCTTAATTTGTTTACAATATATCACAATCGAAACAAACAGTATTTTAAGTACGATATTCAAGTGGTTATAAACTGAAACCCAAATTATAGTCCTAAAAGAGCTGTTCTAATTTTAAAGGTTCATTGACAAGCAGTCTTACTGGGTGCTTTTGAATTAGTAACAGCTTTGCGATAACATAAAACACCAAAAATTTCTGTTTAGTAACACTTTGGGAGCCAATGACTACAATCGTAAGAACAGAACTGACTGAGTCACTTAAAGAAATGACACTTAATAGAAAATGTGTCTGCAGAACGTATGTGCAGATACATTAAACATTGTTTGCCACTGGACTTTTGTTATGAAACAAATACATCTGCGACATTTTTACACGATTAAGAAAGCGTCACAAACCCTGCGAGCTGTGTGTGTGACTGTGTGTAATTGTATATTTAATTGCACAAACATACTTATTTGCAAACATCAAGTCCTTATTTCCATGAAGCTACCAAAGCGTTACTGTGTACATTAAGCACAGCTGTGCTGCCATGTCCATCTCACACCTATTTATATTCAAGATGCCATGTGTCGACGCAGGTCAGCGTACCTTGGCTTCCTTCAGCGAGGATTCGATGCCGTCTTTGTGCTGGTGCATTTGGTCGACGTGTATCCTCCAGTCCTGCAAAGGTGACCAGACAACCCACTGGCTGTCACTACGGATAAGCTAGAGCTGCCTAACAGTAATGATATTAATGTGAAATCGTAGGTAAATGGCAGCAAGCCATTTTCAAAGCAGTCGCAATTTGCCAGAAGTCCACATTATGTGTGATACTAAGCTCTCGGCATTGAACTTTCAAAACAAAAAAACGTATTAATCTTCACTCAGTTATGTATTATAGAGGTTATTATAACGGTGACATGCCAGTGTTTTTCATACCACCTGAAACAAATGTGTAGCGCCGATGTCTTACCTGCACTTGAAGGCGGATTTCTTGAGCACTTTTGCTGAAAAATTGGGATCCTCACCTTGTTGTCGGCTCTGACGGTCACCTTCAGCTGTGGAAGGACTCTCTCAACTTCCAGGTTCCACTCGGCCACGTCCGTGTTGGACTCTAAAATCTCATCTGGCTTTGAAGAGCCATTGGCCTCCTGGAAAGGAACGAAAACGGTCAGTGTCTGTTCTAGTTTCAACACCTGCATTTTGATTGAGACTCCAACTGTCGAAGGAGAGCCCCCATGCGTGTGAATGTGATACGATTCTTAACTGATAAGACTGAACCATGCAATCGGGCTTACATTTTGACTGGTCCTTGCCTTCAGAGCTTCCAAGTCAATGAGATTTTCTTCCTCGTCGTCATCGAGTTCCTCCTATTTTGGAAACGGTGCATTTTGAATGTTTAAATTCAGAGGAAATGGCAAGTACTGTGAAGCACTACTAGAAGCACAAACTACTGCTAACACAACCAGCAAGACCTGCACGGAAGGAACTCGGAACACCTTATGCACAAGAACGTCAATGCGTGTCGCAATAACGCACGAAATATTTGCGCGGAACGTACAGTCATATCTTCCTCCACTTTGCTCAGTGTGAGTTCTGCATCGTCTTCCACAAGAGACTCCTCCTCCAGTTCCTCTGTCGGGTACTTTGGCCTGGAGAAGATCATGGGGAGCATTTGTGTAAAGATGAGATGAGGAGTTAACCTAACGCATCAGAGCAGGAGAACTGAAACAAGACCCCAAGAAATTGCTAGCATCCCCACACGTTGGTGGGGTTTCTATAGGTTGCACTAGAAACCCAAATATTTTGATATGGTTCTTCAAATCCCAGACCCCGTGATCTTAGGGTTAATATACAATCAGCAGTTACGTTCTGGAAGCAGCAGTGAAAAACAGAAATTTACCATCACTTCTGAAATATACGGTATCTGCGGGTGGGGGGGGGGGGGTGTATTCTCAAGGCAGACTCACTTCTTCCACGCAAAGCCCTTCCTTTTCAATGCCTCGTCAGCCAGGCGGTCCAGCACGTAGCAGACGTGCTCCCCGGAGCCGGCCTTCAGTCTGGAGGGGGGAAAGTCGACCTGCCCACCCTGCATCGACAGAATGAGCTTTCATCCAAAATAGCCCACTAATTCGTATGCGGAAAATCACTCGTTTTAATTTGTAAATCCACCAAACTCATGCAGTTGTCAAGTATAGCACCACAAATGTTCAAGAATAATTCTCATATTTCTAAACATTAACACAGTAATACCATACAGGATTGTGCAAAAGTCTTACTTTTGTAGTGTTGCTTTTAATTTGCATATTTTCTAATATTAAACTGTGTTGTTTGTTCTGAGCAAATGTGCATTTACTCCCCAGATAAATAGCTTTAAACATTTTGTTTGCCTGCCTTCACTGTATTTTTATGCATATATGCAAATTAAACGCAGGAGAAAATCAACACCAATTATATAACTTTCAAGCCACTACCGTCTTATTCAATACAGAATGTTTGGTAACATTAACTGCAGCTTCAAAATACATTCATTATGCATTCATAGAACATTTAGTGCACCTTCATAATGCATTCATAGAACATTCAAAAGAAGCATGTAAGTCCACCTTAAGATCCTGACATATCTGAACAGCTATAACATACATTAATAACAAAACATTATACAATTATCTTACAATAATGTTTGGTGTTATCTTATAATGTTTGTCATTAATGTATATTAAAGCTGTTAGGATGTTAAAGTGTACTTACATGCTGACTATAATTGTTCTATAAATGCATTATAATGGTATTATGAGGGAGCGGTGAATGTAAAGCCTTATCAAATGTTATCATTGTTGGGTTGAGCGCCACGTACAAAAGCCCGCAGCTCTGACAGGATGTTGGACACCGTGGCATTGGGATCGTCATATTCCTGTGGTTGCTCGAAAGGTCTGCCCGCTTGGTTGATAAGCCACGACGCCAGGATGGTGAACATGTAGTACTGCTCTCCTGAGTTGGATGGCATGTAGGGACCGGATGCAAAATAATGCCTGTGCAGATGACAGGAAATTGATTGGTGTGAAGATCATGCATGTTTATCTATACATACATACATAAGTGATAGTCAAGACCACCTAAACTGAGACCAAGTCATTATCAAGACCAGAGTGTAGAGACCAAGGCAAGACGAGACCCTGACAAGACCAAGACAAGGCCAGACCGAGACAAGACCAAGACAAGGCCAGACCGAGACAAGACCAAGGCGAGGCGAGGCAAGACCATGACAAGACCAAGACAAGACAAGACCGACACAAGATTAAAAACAGACTGTCTGAGTCTACATAACACAACACACTATAAAATGTGGAGCATAGGTCCCATCTTGGGGCTAGACAGTATGGTCTAAAATTTGTTTCACAGTATACGGTAATTTGGACCATAGACTTTTTTTCTTAAAATTTCAATATAAATTAGTTGCATTTGAACTTTGAAACAATCACAGTACTGTGTTAACTTCTTTGAACACTATGCATTTTTGAGCGTTTATCTATCCCTTTGAGTTTAGGCTTATTACATGCTATGTACAGGAGTTAGCCTGTATTCTGGCACAGTTTTGATATCATCCTTTTTATGGAGAACTACTTGCGCCTACTGAAATTTCTCACTTCTTAGTCTCATCTAATATAAAATTGTGCAGGCACTGCAAATATAATCTTTTTAATGTTGAGATTAGAGTCTCTATGATGTGGGAATGTAGGGATTTTACTGGGGATCTTTTTATGGCTTAGTATTGTGAAGGAATACGTGCTTAGTGCCGGACGGAAATGAGCATCCACAGTTCACGGTTTTATATATGTATATATATTTTTCACTTATTACTTTATAACACCTTTAAGAGATTTAAAGGTAAATTGAAATTTGCGAAGGAAACTTTTAGTCTTTTGTGTTTACATGTAGCTGTTCCAGTTGACGGAGCGCTATTATACGTATAAGCGTCTGTGAATAATCAAGTGATTGTCTTCCTAATGAAGATGATGCTGCGTTTTGTTGTTATTTGTAGTAGAACTCTAGCCCGTTTTTGAGTCTTTTTCTGTCCCTTTGTTTAGAGGCGTATAATAAACAAACTGTTAAATGAATGTTTTTTTCCCCCCCAGAAGGGTAGTGCGTGGATCTTGCGGAAGCGAATATGCGCTGTTTCCCATCTAATGCGAATAATATCCCTGTTTTACGGATTATTAGGGGTGCTTTTTTCGCGGTAAATATTTAAAATGTACGCCTGATTACACAGTGCTAGTCTGGAATACTTCCAACTTGGACCACCGGATCGACTTTCATGTCTTTGCACTATATTTTTCCGAAGTTACGAGCCTGCGATTAATTTGTGCGAAAATCAACACATTCTGCGTTTGTCGGGATCCGTAGGGTTAACAGACATAAGAGAATTGAGTTGTTGTGATAAATATTGAGGCATTTTGATGAGTGGTCTCGAAATAAAACCTAGAGTCGAGACTGTCGCGAGACGAAACCAAGACCGCAAAACAGTGATCCCGAGACCAAGACCGGTCTCGGGCACTACATCAGTAACATACATACATCTTCCATAACCGTCTTTCCAGTACACTGTCATGGGGGCTTATCCCAGGAAGCACAGGGAAAAGGGGCATCATGGGCAGGATCACAGGGTACTCTCTCTCCCTCACTCACTCACTCACACACACACACACACACACACACACACAAAAGCAACAATTTTCTGACAAAAAACTGCTTAAATTGCCGTGGAGGCATACTACATACACAATCAATAATTTTAATTAAAACGAACAAACTGAGGTCGCGAAGCACTGGTTGCAGCTGACGTCGGCCAGGGTACCTAGAAAGCGCTTTCATGTTGTGCTTCCCCAGAACCTCCGCCTCATAGTCTAGAAGTTTTAGCTTGTCGAGAAGGTCCTCCATGACCACGAACATGTTATAGGCAGCTCCGGGACCGCGCTCATCCTCATCCCCTCGTCTGGCCTCATCTGCCATATCGGCCGGCTGTTACCCAGGTGTATGCCTCGGTAACACAGAAGCGTCGCTTAGCACAGTCTCGTACTCCGGTTATGAAGCGCCAAAACCAGCATCTAGATGAAACATAACTTACTAACTAGCCGGATATCTAGTATGCAGCGCAGCAAATCGAAGCACTAACGCGAAGCCCCTTCAGCGCTGCAGGAAAACATCGGAAAATTGGAAATAAAAAAATATGGGCGGATATGGGCTTCGTTATTCCGGAAGTTACAGTTGCCATGGTAACGCGCATGTTTGCGTGCAGTTCTAGCCGTGCCCATGCAGGGGCATATTACAGATTGGAATTTCTAGCAAATGAAAAAGATAAAATATTTCTGGGTCAAATAATGGTAAAAGGTTGCCTTTTAAATACGTAACTGAATGTAGATATTGCAAGAATTTCAAATAAATATGCTGAAGTGGGCGCTGTTCTAAATGTCCGCCGCAAGGGGTCAGCAGAAGATCGCAAATTGAAATTTTCGACGCCTGTCCCGCAGTGAATGACAGGATGCTTCTTTACATTCTTCTGTACGGCAAAACAAGTCATGTCAACAATTTCAGGCGATGTTTAACTAAATGTTAAACAGCAAGTACCGGCGATGATAATAAATTAGAGTATTTCGAGCAAAGGGGAACCTAAATGTTCAATTTCCTTATAATTTGAAATGGAAATAAGATATAAAGGAATTGTCGTTTTCAAAATTCGTTTAAGAAATGAGAGCTTTTTTCTAATTGGGGTGTGTGTTGTCTTAAAATGGCTTAATAAAAACAAAAATACATGCATTTTGATAAGCAGAATTTGTGGCATTTGACAGAAAACAATTGCCTAATAATAATACCAATAATAATAATTAATAGCGTCCTAAAATATCGTTTGTGATTCTGAGATTAAAAATATTTTGTTGAAAGTACTTGATTTGTCAGGCAAGTGATCTCAGAAAGGGGCACAAAACATAGGGAGGGTCCCAAAAGGGGTCTGCATTAATTTTCCATCCATAAAAGAGGCACTGTCCTCCAGACAGGCATTCTACCCCGTTTTACTGCAGATTGACCGGGGTGGAAGAACTTAGTCTAGCACACAGAAAGAATCTGAATATTCTTTACGATACTGGCACTTTATTATTTCTCTGGCATCTCTAGCATATATTTTTCAGGGGGACAAAAAGACACGTGTGTTGTTACTGAATGTCAGATATCACCACCCCTCCCCCCTTCCCCAAAGGAGCCGGTGATGTTGATTGTTATGGATATAGCTGTGAGTCCCATGGGCCTTTTGCGTGTGCGTCTATACTGCCAGCCAGTCCTGGGGCGGGAACGGCTCTGCCTTGTTGCCTCACCAGACTGAAGATGTATTGCAGCATTTGTAACTGCTTGAACGCATTTAAACTATGCAATTAACCAATTATTCATCCTGCATGGCATGCATGATTTATGTCATTTGCAGGTTGTACCAAAAAAAGTATGAAAATGCTTCACACAATGCCCAATCACCATCTAACTACCCAAATAAGCATGGAAAGTAGAGGATTACAAAGATTACAACGAATTTCCTCACACCAGAAAAAAATTCTGACATTAAACAGCTCGACTCAATTTTTAAAGACCCCGTGGAATGAGGATTTGCCGCAGCCATTGTGGGCTGCTGGCCACGGAGGAAATTGTACCGGTTATTGGCTGCCTATTAAAATCAATGCAACAGTCGGCAGTAATAAAAGTGAGGGCCTGAGCAGTCATATAATAAGCCTGTCACAGATGGATGTGATTGTGCTCGGATTCTCTGGGTGTAATCTCACGGAAAAAGGTCTACCTCAGCCTTGGGGAGCTATAATCACTGTGTAGCAGCCAGACTGTGTTTACCTGCATTTATCTGCCTGTGATTTTTTTGTTCGCTTCGAGGTCTTTGTGCTGGGGCTTGGTAGGTTAATCCCCTCCCCCCACTGCTGCAAGCCCGGACTGATGACAGCAGTCTGTGTAGGTGCTCTGAGGGAAAGCCAAGAGATTTGAAATCTCTTTGTTTCCTTTGTCCTCTATAATAGCTCATTATAACGCAACATGTATCTCTCCTTTTGTCTTAACCCCATTTCTGAATGCACAACGTAGGATTTTGCGTTGTGTGTTGGTTATGCGTTACAAGTGTACATCTCACTGACACTTAGAAATTACGTAGGGTACAGGGAGAACGTTTTGTTAGAGGCGGACTTTGTTGTTTTGGTTGCAAAAGGATTTTGGTGATAACTGGTCATCAGTTCGCTTTCAACAGACACTTATCCAATTTGGGAAATACGGGACAAGTCCAGGAAAAGCCGGAATGAGATCCCTGTCCGGTAAAATGCGCTGACGCACACCTTAGGGCTGATTCAGAGACACTGATCACCTGAGCAGCATGTTCATGGAATGTTGGTGTGTGTGTGTGTGTGTGTGTGTGAGTGTGTGTGTGTGGGACTCATGAAGGAAATGAAAACATTTCATGTGTAAACAAAGAGAGAGATTTGAACCTACAGTCCTGGAGGCATGGGGCTATGTGCGTCTAAGCTATCTTATAAAGTCATAGACACGTACACAATATTTACAACAGCCAATGTCTAGGAACCTTTAGACACAGTGACAAAAAAGGTTATACAACCACTAATTAAAGCCACGATTTGTTTCATTGATATTCCCTTATTTAATATTCTGATGCCTGAATTTCACAAACCGCTTAACACATTAATATTGTAGTTATCATGTGGAAAATCGCTTATTGTAAAAAGGGGAGTTGCATTGAAATGTTGTAATTCAAAAAAATGTACTCAATAACGCATAACATTTTTCATTAACATCTGGGACCCATGAGCTGGTTCTGTTGGCCACTGTAGTTCAGTGCTCATGATGATAGTTCGGCAGCCACCAGCACGATCTTCAGAATTGTTCCTAAAGATGGCAGCCAGCTTTTCCTCGTAATATTTTGTATGAAGAGAGAACTTTCTGATCTGACTTCAAACAATGGAGGACCTCTGCGATGAGCTGTGGCCCATCTTACGTGGTCTTCATTACTCATGGGTAGAACAAATGGCTTTTGCTACTGAGTCAGCTTTTCTTCTGGCTGGCTACCTTCAGTCCATAATCATTGTGTCCAAACCAATCTGCATGTATATCAGTTTACACTGTTTTGCATCCATTTACACTCTGGTGCTACTGACTGATAGAATGTTCTTTGTGCTGAAGGACACAGGGAGCCACCTATAGGTTGATCAAAGCGTCCATCTTCTTGACTGCTGGGCAGGGTTGCCGTGGCGCCCGCTTTGTTTACTTCCTGTGGCCCAAGGGCTGTTTTGATTTGAAGCAGCCTGCGTGCGGCATTTTGGGCATCGGGCCCCCAGTCCGGTCCGCTAGTCCAAAAGGTCCCGTGCAGCCAAACAATGCATCCCTTGTGCGAGGCACAGCTGAGTGTCACATGGACGCATGTCAGTGATGGATAACCAGTATGCTGGAAAACAGGACTTTTCAGACAAAGGAAGTCGTGTCCCCCCTTAACTTAATCGAACAAAACGGTGATTCAAATGCCTGTATGTAAAAATCATTATTTATAAAAATGGCATAATGTAAAAATTGCCCCCTACTATGCAGAGCCAGTAACCATTCTCATTTAAAAAGTAATTTAGCAAGTGTTTGATTTAAAAGTAATTTTTAAAATATTGACTATATTTCTCCAGTTACAGCCCTTTGTGAATAGCGGGGGCCGCAGCAAATGAGTTTCACATTATTAAATTCTACATTTGGAGACATTTCTCCTTTTTTAAATGATTTTGGTTCTTAGGCTGTGTGATTGTGTGACACACCGCTGTAAGCGTGCAGTGTCTCTGAGAGGCATTCGGCTGTGGTCGGGCATGTCCTCCCAGGGATGCTTTTTAAAGGGCTTTGCTAACCTCTGCTTCATCAGTTTTGGGTCACGGGGCACATCTCCTACACACTTCTTCTTAATGTCTCTCCATTCATCACATCCTGGCGGGTCTTTTGAGGTAGAATGGGTGGCTTTCCAGGTGAGAGTTTAATGACATAAATCTGTCCTTAAGGAGACAGACCAGACACCCGGGGGTGAAGCTGCAGTCATTTTCACCCCCTCCCCCCTTTTCATCAAACCAGTCTAGATTTTGCTCATTTGTTAGCGGTATAACTCCCAATAGCTGTCTGGCCTCAGGGAATTCTATCTCTTTAACTGTGATGCCACAGTTTAACTCTTTACCTGTTGCCAAGTCCATGTGTCTTACAGTATTGTAGGACTGCTTTTTTTTTTTGCTCCCTCCCAGCTCCCTGTCAGACAGTCCACATTTTTGCTCCCTCCCAGTTCCCTGCCAGACAGCCCACATTTTTGCTCCCTCCCAGCTCCCTGCCAGACAGTCCACGTTTTTGTTCTCTCCCAGCTCCTGGAATTGCGGACTGTTTGTGGGTCCCTGGGGATAAGTCTGGAAAACACTGATCTAGAGAAGATGTGTTGATTTTGCTGGAACCAGCACTAGACCGCTTTGCCACCCCGCAGCACTGACCTTGCAGTCATCAATCACCCGTAATGTCTGCTTGACACACTCCGACCTTAGCGGTAGCCAGCTGGTATCTCTGAACACATCTACTGGGTTCGCTTTCGGAAAACAACATTTCCTGCGCGATCTGTGATGCAGGTGTGTTCTCCTGGAGAGATGAGCACCTGCGCAGAATCGTCTGATCTTAATGTCCGCTCCAGTTATAAAAACAGAAATGTAGATGGCTCCCTATTGATCCGGCCATAACCTTCAAGTTTTAAAGGCTATTCTTTCTCCCTTAGGTCTGTCATTCATAAAAGTTATGTGTCCTCCAGTGTCAGTTCCTGCCATCTCCTGTTGATTAATGTGACTTGGCACTAAAGGGGAATCTTACATAATGGGGAAAGTACCACACTTCAGGACTATCAAACGATACCAGAGTCTGTATCTCCAGCTGGAAGTTCAGACATCACCAATGCAGTGATCTAAGGTGTCATTTGCGATTTATTATCCTGCTCCCAAGGACATTATAATGACAAACAAACCCTCAATATTGAATGTAAATGTGTCTTATATATGTAGCGTAATATATGAATAATAAGCAAGTTAAATAAACAAAAGAACAGTTTGAAATGCATTCAAAGCTTTTTACTCAGAGAAATACTTAGTATTCCATTGTCCTTGGAAACAATTAATGTCCGTTTGCCTATTGCCCTAATAATCTTTATATCATTTTAATAGCTTTCAATGATTTTTTTTATTTTTTAGAATCCCATTTTATGTTCTTAATTCTGGGGTGTGTAATGGTATGGGGGTTCCTAAAGACGTAGCAAGTACTTCATAATAAACATGACTTTAATTAGGTATTTAATTACCTACAGTAATTAGTCTACATCACCTTCAGAGGTCTAGACTCTAGTGTGACTGAATAATGTTCAATATGATGGCTTCCACAATAGTTCTGGGACCTCTGGTGTCATGCTCCTAAATTTCCTCTAGGTGGCAGTAGAAAACTAGCACTCTAAACCAGGAGGAGTAGAGCCGATAATCAATGTGCATTAGTTTCCTTTTAAGGCAGTGGGAGGGATGAAATAAACACATTGTTCTGGAGATAACTGCATGTGTCACAGTGCTGTACCAAAGTAGCCTGATATACAGCGTAATTGTAACTGATCTGATTATCGTGTACCAGTAACCAGTTTTAGCCATTCGATGTTTTTTCAGACATATATTACCACTAGAGTTCACATATTGTATCGTTTATTTTATTGCTAACCTGACATTTTATGTAAAGAAGTTTAGATTTCATTTTATCATTTACCGAGCAATACATTAACCAACAAGGTGTCTCTTTAATCAAAAATGTCACTGGCTTCCTTATGGTTCATTTGGCTTTTACCTTTTAAGAAAATACAGTTAATCTCAGGTTTATTAGGTACCCCTGAATGCACAACACTGCACTCATGCAAACAGCGAATCACGTGGCTGCAACTGAATACTTACAGCACACAGGCAGGGACAAAGGGTTCAGTTACTGTACGGCTATGCATTAGGGAGGCTAAGATGTGTGTGATCTGAGAGACTGTGAATGTGATGTGATTTGTTGGTGCCAGACACGGCAAAACCAGCATCGTGCTGTATAGAGTTTACTGAGTATGGTGCAATAAACAAACATCCAGTCGATGGCATTTCTGTGGCCTTAATGAGAGAGATCAGCTGAGAATAGCTGGATTTGTTAAAGCTAACGGGATCATTGCAAGTGCAAAAGAAAATCCAGTTCAGTCCAACATTAGTCTGCAGGCACAGGAACATGAGGCAGCGAAGGTACTGTACATGAGCTGGTACTGGAACATGAGGCAGTGGAGGTACATGGGCTGGTACAGGGACATGAGGCAGTGACGTACATGAGCTGGTACAGGGACATGAGGCAGTGGAGGTACGTTGTCTTGAACAGGAACAAGAGGTACTGGAGGTACATGGGCTGGTACAGGAACATGAGGCAGTGAAGGTACATAGGCTGGTACTGGAAGATGAGGCAGTGGAGGTACGTGGGCTGGTACTGGAACATGAGGCAGTGGAGGTACGTGGGCTGGTACTGGAACATGAGGCAGTGGAGGTACGTGGACTGGTACTGGAGCATGAGGCAGTGGAGGCACATGGGCTGGTACTGGAAGATGAGGCAGTGGAGGTACGTGGGCTGGTACTGGAACATGAGGCAGTGGAGGTACGTGGGCTGGTACTGGAACATGAGGCAGTGGAGATACGTGGACTGGTACTGGAACATGAGGCAGTGGAGGTACGTGGGCTGGTACAGGAACATGAGGCAGTGGAGGTACGTGGGCTGGTACTGGAACATGAGGCAGTGGAGGTACGTGGGCTGGTACAGGAACATGAGGCAGTGGAGGTACGTGGACTGGTACTGGAACATGAGGCAGTGGAGGTACTTGGGCTGGTACAGGAACATGAGGCAGTGGAGGTATGTGGGCTGGTACTGGAACATGAGGCAGTGGAGGTACGTGGGCTGGTACTGGAACATGAGGCAGTGGAGGTACGTGGGCTGGTACAGGAACATGAGGCAGTGGAGGTACGTGGACTGGTACTGGAACATGAGGCAGTGGAGGTACATGGGCTGGTACTGGAACATGAGGCAGTGGAGGTACGTGGGCTGGTACTGGAACATGAGGCAGCATTCCCATGCTGATCCCTGCAGTGTAGTTCTTCCATCAAGTGCTACATTTTATCTGAGAATCACACCCCCCCACTCACCCCACTGTATGAATGAAGGCGAACTTTTGGGCCCCATTTCTGCTGAGGGCATGCTGGGAAATTTGGCTCTTGGATGTCACTTAACCTCCTCCACGGCTCCGTTAGCATGATTCCTGTCCGACCACGGCGGTTCAGGTCCCACAGTAAATATCTGGGAGTCGCCTGCTGCTCCAAGCTGTTTGGGGCGCTGAGCTTCAGGCTCACTGGATGACATGAATGGAGATACGACAGGGACCGTCAGCAGAGGCCAGACAGCATTACGTGCCTTATGCCTCTGTGAGATGGAACAGAAAATTCTCCTGAGATCCATTTCTCAGGGAGATATTTGGATTAACAGTACATTAATTTCAAAAGGCCATTGAGAACGTTATGGACAGAATATTCAATACGTGTCCTGAATCTGCCACAGAATGAAAAAAGTATTCACGGTAAGTGGTTGCAAATTGCTTACATAAATCATTTTTAAACACACTTATAACATGCAATATTGATGAGAATTCAGGAACTAGTGTTGACTGACAAGCACTGCTAGGCTGATGCATTCTGCAACGCATAGAAAGTGAAGGAAATGCCACAATCCTGAAGTCTAAATAGTTAATTATTTGACACGAGCAACATTCACAAAAACATTAGTTAAATGTCCGCTCAAATGGGTTTGGATTTTTTTTCTGGTTTTTCCCCAATACTCAAAAATGTACATAAGAACCTATAAATAAGTCAAAAGGAACAAAAAAACCTGAATTCCAGTTTTTTATGTTACCGTAAGCCCCCACATGTAGTGCCATGTTTGGCGTCCAGGTCGCTATTCTGAAACGGCCCTGATTTTAGCCTACAGCTGCCCACCTGATCATACTGCGGCAGTTCAATCAATCCTTTCAACCAATGGCCTGTATGTTAAACGGAGACCTTCTTGGAACTTATCAGCTCAGATAAGAGTTGCAAATGCATCTCAGAGTTTTGTCCTTGACATTTTATTCTCAATATCTCCTCCTTCTTCCTCAGATTTTTAAAGGCAACCCGATTTTCTGATGTATTTATAGGGAATAATTTCCGATACCATGCTGTTTGAGAAACGCGTTAACAAGCTGCTTTTATTCAGTGTCACGCTGCAATGTAATGTTTCTGTTCTTTTCAAAATATAGTCTTTGATTTATTTAATTTTTGTAGGCTGGAATGTAAAAATCAAGGAGTAACTCTGGTCACATCGAAATAATTAAAAATCATTAAGCGTATGCTGAGGTTGGCGCGTGGTTCAGCGGGTTGTGATTGGTATCTCAGTGGTTCAAATCCAATGCTTGGCAGAGCAGCCGCACATCTGCTGGGCCCTAGGGCATGGCCCTTAAAAAAAGAAGCACAAAATGAGATATGCGAAACAACACATTCACCTCCTCCTCCAGCTCCTGCCGCAAACGGACGGCCAATCAGTGACGGTCGCCTTCTCGGCCTCGCGTGCGATGCTCACGGGTCACGAATCTCTGTCTGGCCAAATCCACAGGATCACGGATGGTGACCAGCGACAGCATCCCGGTAACGCGAAGCAGGAAGCAGACATTTGGTTTTTTCTTTCTTTCCACGAGTCGAGCAATTCGACTTTGGCACCCCCCCCCCCCCCATTCCTCTGGGTCTGCATGCAGTGTGCCCATCAAGCTTTTTCTCCTTGACCTGCGGAGGGGCGCGTGTTTTATGGACTGCCTGGCATTGTGCGGTGACACCGCCATCAATTCTTCAGCGAGCCCCCCCCCCCGGAAACACAGCCCCCTTCGTCATTCAACACTAGCTAGCTTACGCCCGTAAAATCAGTCCTCTCTGCTCCCGCCTTCCCCCAAAACAGGCACCGCCCGGGAAACATCAACAACGGGGCTTTCCGGTCCGTCATCGTCCGGAGGCATATTGGCCGCTCCATATGAATAGGTTGCCCCGTCCCACCTTCTCCTCCACCTCCAATTCCCTGGAGAACGTTCCATTAGACAGCTCTTCACGCAAGCAGCATGGCCTCTGCGCTGGCAGCTTGGTGCCTGTGCTCCGCTCCGCACCTGAGTCCCTGCTGGGGGTCCTGAGATGTTTGTAATTGCTAATAGGGCTGCTTTGGACATGCCACCCTAACCCCCTAACCTGGTGTACTGCTGCTAATGGGACAAATTGGCTTTGCCGTGTCACCAGAGGGAGGCTTGTAATTCCGTTCAGTGACACTGAATGCCTCATGTAAGCAGGCATCAGCTAAAAAAGCCAACCAGTGATTAGATAGATAGATAGATAGATAGATAGATAGATAGATAGATAGATAGATAGATAGATAGATAGATAGATAGATACTTTATTCATCTCAAAGGAAATTTAGAAATGTGCTTGCATTTACATTCATTTATGTATGCATTCATAAACATATAATTATTCAGCCAAAGGTTTACAGATATTACAATATTAATCTTGTAAATGTGACAGGCATTATTGTTATCTATCATCATCAGACCGTGTTTTGATCCTTTGTGTCGAGATCATTCTGCTGAAAACCAGAAGGATTTAAGGATTTCATTTCCTTTGTGGATTCAGGTCTTTCCTTATTTATGCTCATATAGATCTGTCCGATTGTTCCTTCCCCAAATGCTCCAGGCCTGGAAACTAGCAGCAGAGATCTGTCTGACTGTTGAGGACAGATCCCGAAGACCAAGCTGGCCAGAACACACACCAGCTGCCTGCTCCACTTTGCAGGGATGGGAAACGGTTGAGGGACCAGATTACTTGATGTCTCTGTTTCCATAGAGCCAAGCACACGGTGTGAGTGGTACAGCAGTGAGAGACTCGTCTCCTTGACCTCAAGGTGGCTGCTTCAAGCCTCCAGAGATACCTTGTTATCGTAAGCTCAGAAATGGCCATGATAGTTTAGGTGGGCCATCCATCAAAGTTGCATTGGTTATATATACCTCAAATAATGACCAGGGGCCATTCTAGGATTTTTAAAGATGGGTAGCATAATAGAGGCCATAATTCATACATACACATTAGTCAGTGATATATTTTATATCGTTGAGTGACAATGGAGAGAGCCAATCAGCTCCCAGCCGATGCCAGTGCCCCTGTGGCTCCGCCCTCATATATACACCCCTGATAATGGCACAACTTCGTATCACTGAATTATTTAAGCTATAAATTTGAGTGGGAGTGTTTGGATTTTGGTATAGATAACTGTAAGAGGTTTATTATTTAAATTTCTTAAGAATAAATTCAGTATATATTCGCAGACGTCCTAAAAAGGCATATAGAGAATAGAAAGGAGTAGTTTTTCGCTGCCATTGTTAAAAAAAAATCTCGGTCTATGATCAGTTTATCCGGCTTCTTTGTTAACAGCACTGCCGGAACTAAAGTGAAAGTCTCACGGCCTCAAAGATAACTTAACAAAGACAGAGTATAAAACAAAGCGGGAAAGTTTCACAGCTATCTCAGGGTCTCATCTCGTTGCTTTTAGATGGGGTCTGCATAGGGACTGACCGTAAATATGAGCCAGCAGCCAAATCCCACTTCAAAGCTCGAAGCGTGAGATGTGAAAAAAAATCATAAATGTTAATCATTTCACACTCTCCCCGTGAGATAAACAGAGAAATGGATAAATGTGAGGGGGGGGGGGGGGGGGGGGGGGGGTGGGTTTTAAAACCCGGGTGGCTTTCTCCTCTTCCCTTTGGAAAAAGAGACATTGGCGGGAAGGGGGGGG
>JAODKE010000088.1:2501043-2513196 GCA_026779605.1 Mormyrus hasselquistii
CGCCTCCCTCTGTACCACACAGCCTGAGTCCTGTCGCCTCCTCCTGTACCACACTGCCTGGGTCCTGTCGCCTCCCTCTGTACCATACTGCCTGGGTCCTGTTGCCACCCTCTGTACCTAAATGTCTGGGCCCTGTCGTCTCCCACAGTGATGAGCAATATTTCAATTTCAAAGTGTATTAAAACTATGTATTTAATTACTTTTGAGTATTTTGTAATTTGTCTTTTGTTGGATGGAAAAAAAATCTGATGTAATTCTATAATAAAATACTTGTATTTTATCTATTTAAAATTCTTAATGAACTGGTGATCTTGACGTTGCACATTTTATGCTAATAAGCAGTTTTTTCTTTGATTTTGCACACGTACTTCACACTACTGTAAGACGGCGTTCATGCATTATGATATTTAAATGAAGGATGTTTTGCGTGCCTCCTTGCACGTGCACACACATACTCCGGCCCCCTGTCAGCCACCTCCACATATTCCTGGTGTAACGGTTCTGAAACCACCATGCAAAAGTTTAAAATCTCATATGACGGTTCTGGAAGATGGAACTGTGATATCTCTCACCCGGCTGTGTGGTGCAGCCTGTCAAGATCTCATTAATTTGCTAATGTTTTGTAAAATTATTATTTGAATTAAAGTGACGTGACAGCAAGCTGAATATTTTACAAATATTACACATTAGCAGAACTGTAATGTTACATGTATTTGTTACACTTGACGAGCAAGTATGTGTGATTTGTAACAAGATGCTTTTTGATGTATCTGTGCTCATCTCTGACCTCCCGAAGATCCGCAGTGAATGTTTCAGGTAAATGTTTCAGATACTTACCATAAGTAAGTAGTGTAAAGTCTGGGATTTTCTCTTCTGTATCCGTGTCTCTTCCGCCTGACGCTGGGCTTTGGAGGTGAGGCCCTGATCTGCCGGATCGATAAAACATCTAATCAGCTCAAACCAATTCCTTTCATTGATAAGGAATGTAAACGAGTGAATCAAGTTGATAGTTAGAGGCAAAAGGACACATTCTCCGCGGGTTTTAATTCCGACGCTTCCAGAGTGACGTCAATCAGTGCTGGTGATTAGAGCCCCACCCAAACCCCCTTAATGCGAGCATCCCAAACTTTCACACCCCCCCCCCTCCCCAGTCGCACACCCCCATGTCCCCCACCCTCAAAGAGCTTCAAAAAATACCTCTTGACGGTAAACCGATCCTCGCCCTGTGGCTTCTCTTTCATAGCGCTGCTGACTGCGTCCAGATCTATTTAAAAGCCAGATTCCGCCTGTCACTCCGCACGCCAGACAGCGTGTCCTACCGGTCACTAAGAAACGGAAGAAAAAAACACAAAACAAGGAGCTTAATTTGGGCCGAACTCGATTTCGATGTTTCCACTTTCCTCTTAAAATCGGCATCTTTTCTTTCTGGTGTGTTTGCAAAATCTTATTTTTGGTCAAGCAAAAAAACATAATAAAAATTTGATGGGCGGTGTAATGGGTGGGTGACATTTAAGATATAATTATCTATTTAAATGCTGATTGTTTTGCTTAGCAGGACATCAAGACATTGCAAAGTATCCCGATTAAGGGCCCAGGGGGATCTATTTCCTGATGTCTTTCCGTCACTGATTCCAATGTATAGATCTCTTAAGGATGTCTTAAAGGCATTTATTTAAAGGGATTTTATTTTCTGACTCCGTCTGAGAAAAAAAAAAAAACATACTGGAGGCATCTCTGCTTCCCGCTGGACGTCTGCCAGGTTCCCACAGGTGTTCAGCGTTTGCGGGCTGCCTGCCGGTCTCTCTCCCACCAATCTCAGGCTGCTCTGTAACCCATACACCACAGGGGCCGGCCTGATTAAGCGCCAGGCTTTGCGTTCAGTGACACTCTATCATGGCTTTTCTCGTTTTGACCTTTGGATTGCCGGGGGGGGGGGGTCACGTCTCCCTCGCCACTCACCCACCCCCGGCCCCCCGAAACTCCTTGACCCTGGCAAAGCGGACGTGCATTAACAGAGCATTAACACTCAACATTTCATTGATACATATTTTTCATTCATTATGCTTATGAACAATCTATTTTCGCATCCAGGTGACACTTTAAAAATACGACAGATGCTTCCCAGAAACCTGAGAACAATAAACATTTTAATAAATTCTCTTAGCACTTCCCCAGTACCCTGCTGAGGCCCTGTCATTCACACGGGGCCAGTAAGCTTTAGATAAAAGGCTTGCTGAACTGTTCTCATCCATTTAATTTCTGTTCTTGCATTTTATTTATTTAGCAACATGTATTCTTCAGAAAGCGGGGGCAGATGGTATCTGCAGATGGTAAAAACTTTGGGCTGATGATGGGATTTGAACCAACAACCTTCGCATCATAACCGCTACATTGCAACCTGTTGAGCCGCACACCTCTTTTGTGGGTCCACTCTACAGACTGATGGTGGGCTCGCCCTAACCCCAATCATGAGATGCATCTTTCCTCGGTCCCACTTTTTCTCTTGGCCCCCAGACTGGCCACGTGACGCCTGTCAGCTCGCTGTTTGCCATAATTATTCACACGTGCCGCTGCCTGCGGCTCATATCCCAGGGGAATTTTATCGCGCTCGGATCTCGCCAGCAAATTCCAGCTCCATCCACTCAGACTCATTGGTCATCAGACTTTCCAGCAGGCTCAGTTTCATTCTGCCAGACACTTTGTACATATACCAGCCTGGATCGACAACAATTGCCGAAGAACTAATCAAAACATCTGACCTGAACTGACATAAAAAGACCCGTACCCTCTGGATGCGATTTTTTATTGAATAACTGATGCAGGATTCATCTGTGCTGTGATAATTTGGACATTTCGAATCAAAGTTTATTTATCAACTGCACAACAGTACATCATCCTGCAGACACACTTTGATTTGAAACATCCAAATTATCACAGTGCTGATGTACCGCTTGTGAAACTCGCTGTCATAGAATCAAAGAACACATTAGAAAACCCCCTAAACCATTGTTAATATAAGCAAAAAAGGACACATCTACACCCTGTAGTCTCTGACATTCAGAAACTAACAGTATTTAAGTTTCATTTAAAATGACATTCACATTCTGGCAATAACCCAAATGTAGTGAGCCAAATTACACCCAGAGTGCTTTAAGCTCACAGAATTCTCACCAGATTCTTTCACGCTTTTTTTTTCTAAATCTTTTGTCTGCCACTTTTAAAATCTAACACTACGACTCCAGAACAGGAGCGGGGAGATAATTAAATCTGACGGTGGCTCTTCATTACCTAATTAAGACCAAAAGACCTTTTTTGACACCTAATTCAAGATTAATCCTGTATCTCATTCGCATGTCTGTCTTTGGGTCAATTTTAATGTAACGAGGGGATGAGCTAAGCCACTATTGACATTGCTCTCCCTGGTCTGTTTAGGGCTGGGTCAAGGTATTTCAGCTGGGATCGTCTTCATTTCCCTTTATTTCAACTGATGAGTTTCAATCTTTTGGTGCACGTCTGCTCAGATACGGAGGTCGGCCATCTTTATCTGGGAGGGGTTCGATTGGGTGAGCATCTCATAAGTGCTCCGGTGTTGGTGATTCTGAGACGCCGCTCATCCATATCGCTGGAAGATGGTTGGCTGATGGTTGGCTGAGTGATCCCAGCAGCCCCACTTGTGGCCTTCAATGTCAATTCATCAGATGTTTCATTAAATGGGAAATAACGTGCTTCAAATTAAAAGTCCCAAAATTGTTCATCAATTCTTATTTTGGATGGGGATTGTCATTGTCATTGTTTAACTTAAAGCAAAATCAGCTAAGTGGCTTTCAATGTCACAAAATTATTTATGTATATACTCACTTAGTTAATGCTTCAGTTAATAAAGTGAAGACTCCTCAAAGCAGGATTACCCAGTAAACAGCTCCTTACTCCATCTCGTCTGGACACTGAAATATAGCCCCTCCCCGGCTTCTAAGGTTTTGCTGTTACCCCGGAAACCACAGAATGGGAGCGTAAATAAGGCATGCACAACTTTTGGGGGAGGGGGGGGCAAGACGAGGAGCGGAATGCAGGAGATCAAGGCCGAGGCCTCCTCAAGAGGACGCGAGAGGCCCAGTCTTTCCTTTAAGGAGCTCGAAACGGAAACAGTAGAGTACTGTCGTGCTATAAGGCATTTGGGTGATGCGCGATCAATGGTCAGGGAAACCCTATCACCTTGCATGTCATCTAAGCATATTCATCAGCGACGCATTTCCGTTACTTGGTCCGCGATGCCATCGCTGGTCCACGGGTGTAAGTAACCAGATGTTAGATCTAGGGATAAGGGGTCCATTCCACCAATCGTAACGTCAGCAGCCTACCCGAGGCCCGAGAACAAACCGGGGCCTGGTTTCAGACAGATGGATATTGAAAGCCCTGCTTTTAACGTGACGGACAGGCCCGCGTGATGCAACGCGATCCGTCCCGAACAGGAAGCCCCACAGCTCGGAGCCAGCAACCCGAGCGCAGCCTGTGAAATTGAGTTAAATGGGAGCATTCAGGTGCGTGATGGACACACGGTGCGGAAATCAGAAGAACTGAGACCCTGATACCGTAACACCCCGAAAAGCAGCGTAAATAACGTATGAAGCTTGTTTTAAAATAGATTTATTTTTTCCAATATATTCTGAAGGCTGAAGTACAGCAGCAGACAGTTTTGCTGCCGCTATGACAAAAATAACAAAAGTAACAACTTAACATACCTTTTTCATTGTAACATTTGTTGTTTGAACAAAACAATTTAGATTCATATTTTAACGAGTTAAATGAGTGTTGTGCTGTAACGCGAAATCCTTCTAGACTTAATGAGAATATTTCGTATCTCGTTATAACGTGACACCTTTCTCGTTTTAACGAGATCATTTTGCATCTTTCTATAACGTGAAATATTCTCGTTGTAAAGAGTAACTGGGCGATTTTTTTTTTGTCCTCGTGGCAGCAACACACTGCCGCACCGAAGAATCAAAAGAATAATCAACTTTTAAAAACTATAAAAAAAAAAATTAAAGAATGTCTAATTATTTGAAACCATGACCCCTGGTGTCTCTAAACACAATCAACAGCTGAGCATCTTATTGCGTTTAGAATCTCCCAAGGGGGATCAGGTTTCCATGGCGACCAGGTGGAGTCCCAGGAGCTTTGTATGTATTTGAATATCACTCATTATTATTATATTATGAATGACTGGGCAGGACTAGGAACAGCTGTGCCCTTTTGACCTGCACCTTGGAGTCTGTTAAATCTTTGCTTTTTTTTTTTCTTTTTGAGGGGGAGGGGGGTGATTGTTTGCAGATTATAGAGGCTCTGCTGCCTTATGTCCGGAACACACCGTTTTCGACTGGATGATGGTCATCCCCGGGCTGCCAGCTGTAACGCATCCGACGTGACACTCGCGCTTTCAGACTCTCACGCTCACACAAGAAATCTTATGGCAAAAATATATTTTTCCATTATAAACCTAAAATTAGCTACAAAAAAAATAGTTCGCAAACCCTACGGACTATTAACAAGGTAATAAAACTGCTGCTTACATGTAAATGCATGTGCATGTGTGTGCAGATTTGTCTCGAATTGAAAATCTGAGGCCAGCCAGCTGACCACAGTTAGCGACCCTGTCATCCGGAGCATAGACTTTGCTGTGGCGCACGATGAACCACACAGACAGAGATCCGATAAAGTCTCCAACACACACTGATCTTATACAGTGCAAATGTTCCCGTGAGAGATAACCCGGTGACTTTCTATTTATCGCAATATTTAGAAGAAAATAGTTGCATCCTCCTTCTAACCATCCATTAGAGGGAACCTGTAGTCTGTCCCAGAAGGCTGGCCATTTAGAGATGCCAATCACGTACTTTTGGAATAAACAATCAAACGCAATACAAAGTCCATATAATTTAGCCAGTTTGTGCTAAATGAATGTTCTGCCGAATTTGGGGCGAGATGTTTTGTAGAAATACATTTGGTCTGGAATGCGATTCTAAATTATAAAATTTAAAAATGGGACAACATAGCTAACAATAACACAAACATGGTTTTGTGAGTGTTTTGGGTTATATGTAAATGGAGATAATATGACCCCATTACTGGGATGAATTAAGAGATTTTCAGTTTGCTTTTAAGCACCGTGGATCACGCCCACCTCCCCACAGCCAATTAAACGACCTGCTGGCTGTCGCTGTTCTGCATTCTCGAAAGGACATATTTCATGTTAACTTCCCAATAAAAAAGAGAGGGAGACGGGGGGATAGAGCTGGTCTGAGCTAGGCTTCGAAATTCCCCTCAGAGAGACTGTTGCTAAGCAACGGCATAGAGGGAGAGGTTGACAGGAAATTGGTAGATCAACCAGAAGGTCATTGGCTCCAACCTCAACCGCCATCCTGTAGTAACAACCTTACACACTGCCCGGCGTTTAAATTAGATACTGTTTGCATAAATGGTTTGCTTAATTTATTAAGCTTTGGGAAAGGTTGGGTTAAAGTGATTATTTTGATTTAAAATTTAATGGCAAAAAAATCCCAATAGAATAATCAGGAAATAGTATTGTTATATGTTTATTACTATTAATGTTTTGTTATGTGTTATATGTTACTATTGTTATAGTCATGAGCTGTATTGGTATTTCTTATTATTTATCTTATTATTGTGGTTATTGTCGTGAAGAGAAGTTTACCATCTGTTTTCAATCCTGTTCTGGGTGAAGAGATTGCTTTGCCTTAGGGTAAAAAATAAAATTGGGAAAATGTGATGACTTTAATTTTTAGACTAGTTACGGTAAGGCGAGTAAGGTAGTGTCCCCTTTCGAGGCGCTTCTAGAACCTTCTGAGCCACTGACCACCAAGAATAATAAACGCAGATCCCCAGCCCTTTGAAAAAGACGCCTCCAGCTAGCAGTTCCATTCTCACCGCACTGGCCTTTAATGGAACGTTACTGACGTGGGCTTGGTACTGAGTCAGCATTCTCTCAAATACAAAACAATGGAAAACCTGATGACAATAAGTGCAATGAAAGTAAGAAACTAAATGCCTTCATTCTGTATGATTACGTAAACATTTGTCTACAGACTGAGTGCTGCGTGCTACAGAATTAGTCTCAGACTTCAGGCTGGTCTGTTTCACCAATCAGAATGGTTCATGCTAAAAATGATAACAATCATAATGGCCCATTCCACCAATCAGAGCGCTCTAAAAATCAGAACAGTCCATTCTATCAGAGTGGTGCATATCACAACTGGAACATCCAATTTCGATTGTTTTATTTTAAACAGACAGAGAGTCGCCAGACTGAAAGAAAGCACTGGATGCTGGATCTTAAAATGCAGTTGCAGGTTTAATTCTTCTCTTGGGTAAAACTCAAGACTCCATTCTTGCTCAGATGTGGTTTCACCTCTATTGCTTGCGAATCGAGCTGCTGGTCACACATACCCACATATTATCTGCCATGACAGCAATGCAACAAGCCTAATTCCACTATTGCATTGTCCTGTCTGTGCATCATTCCACAGGAAATGGCAAAAGAAAACAGGATATCCCACATGACTCAACAAAGGTCTGTTTCTTTATATCTCACAGTGTGTATTTTTGTTATAGTATAGAGTCCCAAATCAGCACAGATATACGCGTTGGGTTCTCTTGCAAAAACTAGGTTTATCACTTTCCTTTGCTACCGTCAGTGTGAGGTATAACCTATAGCTCTGCATATTCAGCTTCTGGAAATAACGCTGGTCTTAATGGCATGCAGACCTCAGTCAAGGAGCGCTCCGTGTGGAGCATAAATGGAAACTGCACATCCAATCAGGGAACTCGCCCGATAAAACCCGTTAATGGGCCCGAGCCGAATCGCTAACGCTCTCCTGAATGGAGACGTGCCACCTCAGCCATGTTTAATGGGCTGCGGGATGCTGGACGCGATCGCCTGCGCATCCATAAAACGCGCTAATTTACTTAAGTGCACCAAAATGAGCCGGAGGCGCGAGCGCTCCGCTGAATGCGTAGCCACGACGACGGCCGCTCCATTGTGTCTGACTGGCAGGTTGCCTGGCAACTGGGCGTGGCGGCATGGAATGCGTAACCGTGTTCCTATCAGCTCAAAGGCCTACAAAGGTCCAGATTAGTGACCTCTTATGAAATGTTAGTGTAAGAATGATATAATTATATGTTATTGGGGGGTGGGGAAGATAATGGGGGGGGGTGGGGGAGAAAGCAGCAGCAGTGGGACATTTTACAGTCAAGAGAGCAGAGCCAGAGGGACGGTTTCCCTTTGTGGTTTGTAGACCTTCAGAACCTCTGGGTTCTGGATGGACTTAACAGAAGCACAGGTCTGACAGTTGTTCCCCAGTCTCATGCCCTGTGCTGTCTAGCGAGGATTCTAGGCTTTGACCGATAGTGGGGTCTCAGCCTCCACTCCAGTGGGGTCCAGCATGTTAACATTTCCTAAGCGGGGGGGGTTTGGAGGTTCCTGACTATAAGATTTGCATGAAATTTTTATGAGAATACAGGACAAATCGCTGTATGGATATCGTATCGTCAGATAATTTTTCTTGGGGGCTGAGACAAAAAATAGGGTGGCTAAAGCCTCCCCCCCCCACTCCCGAATAAGATCTACAATCGCCTATGCCCCCACCCCCCTACCCTGCTAAGGTTCAATTGCTGGAAGATTGATGGTTGGATTAGGTATTACCCACTTAAAATTACAGCCTATTTATTTCTCAGGTGTAGTTTCTTTTGCAGAATGATCACAAATATCGGACAATATCAGATCATTTTTATACTCCGCGTAGATTAATAAATGCACTTTCGCAATGCAATAATTTTAACAGCGTATGTCACACTGACATGCTATATTATGGCTCACGGTGCTTCTGGCCGGCTGCACAGGTGACAGCTGACCTTGACCCCTACCGACTGACATCGTCAATCCTTCACACGCCAGCAGTGGAGCAACAGGAACGTTGATTGAAGCCCCCCCCCTTGGCCATCTGTGTTCCTGCCCTCCAGTTCCGGGGACCCTCCGATTTATGGTGTTGAGGGGAGGGGGACACCATAAATGCCTCTGTACATTACACCCATCTAGCTAGTGTGTCTGAAGCCCCATACCCTTTATTTATATATATTTATATATTTAAAGATAGAGAGAGAGAGAGAGAGAGAGAGAGAGAGGGAGACACGCATAGAGATACAAGATTCAATGTACACACACATTGTGAGCCAAATGACCCTTGAATGAACAGTGATTGATGGTATTTTGCAAAGCAGGTTTAGTCATATTTCGTCTGTGTAAATGAATGTAAACACTGTGCATGAATTCCAGCAATATTACTCACACATCACATTTTATATTTCAAGCTTAACACATCCTCCGCCTGGCTATGATGTGTAAAATAACCACATGCACACGCACATCCCTGTGTGTGGTATCTGAGCTGGTGGCTGTTCTGCGGTAATATTTTCTGCCCCTTAAAGACAATGGAGCTGGACAAGGACAGAAATCGAAGCTCAATCTGTGAGGGCGTGTGTTTGCCTGACGGGGTGGTGGTGAGGGGGGGGCTGGCATGGGCTCCCCAAGGATTTGCCCGTTTTTTAATTGTTCCATCGATTGTCTGAGCCAGCCAGCCCCAGGCCCGAAACCAGTTAATCACTTCAGTTGATGCCGCGCACCCCAAACACGCACGCTGAGGAAGGGGGGGTCACCTCAGCTGGTGGGGAATTAGACGCAGGGCTCACGTCTTTGTTTGCGTCTGTCTCTCCTCTTTTCATCGTTAGCATCAGCCTCCACCCCCCACGCCACCGCATCGCCCTCACTCGTCTTCACGGCACCGTCTGGTGGTTAGCCTGCTGTGATGCCGTATGCCGATTTCGGCTAATCGCCACAGCCGGCCAGTGGCAGCTGGATGCCAGCCAAGTTGACGGTGGCCCTGCTGAAGGGGGACAAAGGTGTCCAGCAGGGCTCGATGGAAGGGTTTTCATTGCAGGTAGACCTTGTGCTCTATATCGCCCTCTGAAGGTCCAGGAGAAACAAACAACCTTATCCCAAGAGTGGCCTCCATGGAGTCCAGGTGAGCACCGTTTACCACACTGCGGTCGTGCATCTAAGCCCCCGGTGTCGGTCTCAGTGTGTCACCCGTGCGACGGAAGCAGGCCCTCCTATCTCCCGCAGAGCAAAAACTGCTCTGAAGGAAAAACTCACTTTGACAAATCGAGCTGCTCTCTACATGCCTCATACTGTCGCCAGCCGCGATCGGCCCTCTGTCTCCGACCGCGGATCCCTGGGGGGGTTTTACTCAGCAGAAGTGTTACCTTGTGAAGGGAAACTGCCGACTCCTCTTGTAAAAGGGATGTGAACATCCATCAGGTGCAGGACATTAACTGGAGCCCGGTTCCTTATAACCACCTAAAACCTGCTTGGAAGGTCTGAACGGGTGCATTTCCTGCTGTTGGTAAAATGTTTTGAGGAAAAAAAACATGATGCATGTCATTGCATTAGCCTACTGTTGCTCCAGGTTGCTAACACAGTGGGTGCTTCCTCTATATTAGCAATAAACCTGGGGTAGTGTGCTGCTTTTCCTGTGGCCACCCAATTATCCGCCCCTCAGGAATCGGGCCTACAACCTTCCGGTCTTTATTCTGGACCCTCCCTTAATAAACCACCTGGTGCTTTTTCGATCTGTGTTAGATCTGCGCATTTTACTTATACGTGTTCTTTCAATCTGTACCTAGATCTGCGCAGTTAACTTATAGTGTGCTAGATCTATGTGGTTTACTCCTAGGTGCTCTTTCGGTCTGTACCTACATCTGTGTGGTTTAATTTTAGGGCCTCTTTTGATCTGTAGCTAGATCTGCACTGTTTACTTATAGGTGCTCTTTCAATCTGTGCTGGATCTGTGGGGGTAATTGTAGGCGCTCTTTTGATCTGTAGCTAGATCTGCGCAGTTTACTCATAGGCGCTCCTTCAATGACAGCTGTGTTCCTCGACACACCAGGCATAAATAAATCTGCAGCGTTTTCCATGGTGAAGATGAAATGAGGAGAGAGGGTGATATATCTGTGTTTCCACAACCTGATTCCTGGAAGTAGTAATAAGATGGAAGGGTGCTATATAAAAATAAATGGGACCGAATCAGACCCTGGTAATGGGGAAATGGAGATGGACCAGCTCAGAAGGACCAGAGCCGCCCTGTTGCCAAGACTGTCCCACCACGGACAGAGGAGAGAAACGTGCAATGATAGAGGGTAAATTATACGGTTCTCTGCC
Organism: Mormyrus hasselquistii; assembly: GCA_026779605.1. NCBI lineage: Eukaryota > Metazoa > Chordata > Actinopteri > Osteoglossiformes > Mormyridae > Mormyrus > Mormyrus hasselquistii. The sequence goes on from JAODKE010000088.1 coordinate 2,512,331, forward strand.
GTCATTCGGGGGAAAATGCAGTCAGTTATTGAGTTAGGATGTCCCACGCTATTCCCCAACCACGACTGAGCCACCGCAGAGTCCGGAGCTCCGTTTTCCGCGGGCCACGGCTGCCATGGCAACGGCTAAGCAAATCAGACAGCCCGGCCGCATCACAGCTCCCGTCGTGGGGCAAAGATAAACAACATCAAACTCGTGCCCGTCAATACAGAGACATCATTTTCCTCCTCATTCTGCTCCCAATGCGGGAAAAATCGATAATCGACTCTCCTCGTTTTCCAAATTACGATCCCGCATCCGCTGTGTGCTCTTCTTGCTGAATGTTCTCTAGAATAATGCATTCTGGGATTTTTAAAAAAATACCAAAAGCAGTTGGTCCCCATAATAAGAAGCTGAAATCTTAGGCTCTATTTGCAGTGAAAGCAATGCCTGTTTAGAAGAGGTAATGAGTCGCGTGTCCCTGGACTGCTCTGAGGACATGGCGCCCTGCTCTGAGGGCCACCACACCTGCCGCCAAGTTTTTGTCTCGCCGCCAGTCAGGCTTTGGTTTTGACCACTGTTTGTATCTCCACGCACTGGGAAATGGGGGCTTGCAAAAGGGGGGGGTGGCACACACATTTCTGAGGGGGCTCATTACCGCAACGAGTGGCAGATTTCAGTATTCCACAAGCAGACATGTCTTAAGGTGGGGGTGCTCATTAAGGTAAGACATGCTGTAATAAAATGAACAATGCTGCCTGTAAGCCCCCCCCCCCCCCCCCCCCCCCACAAAAACCCCCCCCCCCCGACAACAACCCCCCCAAACCCCAACGCCCGCCCCCCAACACCCCGACGCCCCCCCGCCCACTCCCCCGCCCAATCCCCGC
>JAODKE010000088.1:2513296-2531834 GCA_026779605.1 Mormyrus hasselquistii
AGATTTCGGGATTCCCCAAGGAGGACTGGCTTAGGGGGGGGGGGCTCCTTAAGGGAAGCCCTGCTGTAAAAAAATGAACAATGCGGCCGGTAAGCCCCCCCCCCCCCCCCGCCCCACTGAAGACTCCCCTCACTCAGTATGAAACATCATCACACGCCAGCTAGCTGCCGACCACACGTGATACTCCCATGATACTCCCGCGTATAACTTTCCTGTAGGTTCCTTACCGGCTTCCTATGCCGCTGAGATACACGCATAGCAGCAGGTTGTGGTTGCATGCAAACTTATCTACCTTTACACATTCTTGGCAGGGAGAAATACGTGTGCGACAGCTGGTACAGTAAGTGTTTCTAACCAACGGCTATATGCTAGTTCACTGTCTAGAATGATATTTCCAGCCAACTTAGAATCCCAATGGAATGCCATGGGAGTTCTGCAAGAATTTCTGCTGAGGCTCCGTGATGGAATATGAGCAGACCCGTCCGTGATCCAGTGTCCCAGTCTCAGGTGCTGAGCTTCCTGGGATTGGCTCCAGCCTTGCCGCATCCCCGCACTGGGTAAACGGTGCCGGAAGCGGATGGATAGATATAGATGCAGCGTAAATCTCAGGCTGACATCAAAGTTGTAAAAGATTCAGGCTGCGCTCGCAGCAAGGCTGAAGTGGTGTGCTGTGTGGTGAACAGTTCACCAGCCATATCTGCAACTGAATCAAATCAGTTTACATACCGATAATCAATCTACCGGGCAAGGAATGTAATATGCTAATTTTATGAATTTTTCAACTGCAACAGCTACGTAACTATCGAGATCCTATTTGCGGGAGGTTCCACCTCCCCCATTTTTCATCTCAGATCCCCTGAAAAATAACTATTCTAAAATTATCAGCAATCCGTCCAGTATTTTTGTATACATCCCATCCCCCTGTAAATTTAATTGTGGCAAATCCTAGAATCACCCACATCAGAGTTTTCCTCCTTTGATGTTTAATTAAAAGAAATGACTTTCATTGTTTAAAAAAAAAAAAAATCCAAATTAAATATCTGTAATACTTGCTCCAGGTGTGAAGGAGAGCATGAAGAGATAAAACGGAACGAGAGGAAGGGAGATGGCTGTAGCATAAGTGACAGGATGAACAAAAACAGGAGGCTTCTTTTGGTGTAAACGGTGGAAAAACAGACACACACACAAAAAAAATCAAGGGGCCGTTGGGTCATGGAGGGGCGACTGGTGCGGGCTGGTGTGGACCTCAGGGTCTTGTAGTGTTTATAGTGGAGGGGCGAGAGACAGTACTGAATGCCATAATTAAGAACCGACAAACTTTGCCCTGCCACAGGATGTCAACCATCCTTCTACCCTCATGTCTCAAAATATCATGTCAGATTCCATCCATCCATTCATCTTCCAGCCAATTATCTAGTACAGGGGTTCCTATCCCAGGAAGCACACAGCACAAGGTAGGGTATAGCTTGCATCAAATGGCAGTTAATGTCACTTTCACAACATCAACGGAAGGTCATTCCAGACATAACTCTGCAGCGAACATTTACTATGCTCTGATTTTGAAGTCTCAAGTCGCCGGTACCCCCATGCGCTCATTAAGCACTGGTTTACATACAGCAGTGCTTCCCAATCCAGTCCTTAGGGACCCAAAGTCGGTCCGTGTTTTTGCTCCCTCCCAGCTCCCTGCCAGACAGTGCACATTTTTGCTGCCTACCGGGAGCTAGTGGGTCCCTAAAAAACGAACTGGGGAAACACTGGTGTTCAGTATGTGTTTACATGGCGGCCAGCTTTAGCTGGAACGTTAAAAAAAATAAAATTTGAATAATAAAGGGGTTTAAAAAAGGAGCATGTACGCAGGAGCATAAACAGTATAATTGGGGATAAAATAATCAGCTAAAAGTACAACTACCTGACTTTACAGGTAGTTATGAAGCATGAGCCTGTCCGCTAATTAGAACATTTCACTGGCGCGCCAGGCCATAAATGATGGGACGCTGCATCCAAAGTGGCAATTACTACATTAAGGAGGTCCTGCACTCCATGAATTAGCGTGCTACAGCCAGCAGAGGAGACCACTTAACAGATAAGTCACTTATCTCGAGAGTCTCGTCAGCAGAAGCTCGAGTTATGGGGCCTCCAGGTACGGACCGAGGAGGGAGCAAATCATGTGACTTGGGAAGGTGACGAGAGGCTCCTGCGTTTCAGGAAGAGGGCGTGCGGTTTGGCTGTGTTTCCATTTGGAGGCCAGAGATAGGAGATGCTGTCGGTGCTCTGGGGAGAAGCTGGGCTGGAGAAACTTCAGAGGGCCGTGAGATGCTGCCTACCTGGACGAGTTCTCATTCTTACTGTATTCCATGCTATTTAGTTGCCGGAACTTTGATCCAGAATAGCACGGAGGTTCAGTGTGTAGCTTTGTACTCAAGGTTGGAGGTTCAGATCCAACTGGGATCACATCTAGGCCTGTTGCAATCCTGTCCTGGAAAACCAGAAGGGAAGAATGGCTGAATGGTCTGCTTATAATGATAATAATAAATTGGTGATAATGTAAGACTCAAAGCATTTGCAGTTCAGGCGGATAGTTAGTTGAAGAAGTTTGGCTCACACACCTTTTCAGTGTTACGACAGATATATTAGTGGAATTGGAAAACGTGACTATTTGATTAAGTCTCCAGTGAATTTGTCCCAAACGTAAACCATAACGATAAACCGTGACTGACGTTTCCACACATCATGGCTTAGAGTCGCGTAGAGAGCCAGATACATACTGGGATCCCAAGGACACGCTGGTGGTCCCGGGTCGTGAATTCCTAATGAGCAGATGGATGGGGGAACATCGTCCTCTAAAGTCGTCTCAAGTTATCTAAGCAGGAGAGGCAGCAAACGGCCAGAGGAGAGGCCGTCCTCGCTCACCCTTTGGGCGTCCATTTTCCGAGGCCCATCTCATTGACATTTGCAAGGTTTATCATATCACCGCCGTTATTCTCCATCCATTACATTACAGATCCTTAATCATCTGCGCTCCTGACATTTATTACCCCTGGACAGTGCAATAAGAGGGAAAAGGGCTTGTACTGTTTCTCGTTCGTCTTGCTGTGTACCAAAATACATCACTCGCCATGCGGTAATTACGTAAGTGAAAGGGATTCCCCCTTCATCTCGAGGCAATATTCAGTGAAATCCATTTTATACAGCCAGTTTGGGTTGTGTGATAAGCCTCTATCCATCTGACTTGTAACATTTATTCATTAGATCTTATTTTAGCTGCTAAGATATATGTATTACATCATATTTTAACTTGTTGGCTAAATTTAATATATTTTATTTGCGGCTGTAAAATTCATCAAATTCTTTCGTCGATAGCATTTCTGGCGCCTCGAGTCACTGGCAGCGTCTCACTAATGCTCACCATTGCGAAGCAGGGAGCCGTTTGATCTGTCTGCTCAGCCTGAACACAAGCTAAAGTCGAAACGGGAAGACGTCAAGTGAATTCCTTCCCAGCATCGCCTGCCGCGTGATTCCACGGGCGAATCTGGCACTTTGGAGTTGCATTGTACCGGCTTCTCTCTGCCGCGCGGAGTCGGAGCGTGGAGGGACACCTCGATCTTGTTAGGCTGACTGCCTGTCACCTTGTCTGGCTTCTGTCTCTGTGCCAGCATACGATCATCAAACCGCCATGCCCCACCTATCGCCCCAGTAGAAAGAACGATAATGTTTGCGTTGCAAAATATGTTCAACACAACATCTCGTGTACTATCAGTTTGTAGAACTTGCTTTATTTTGCCTAGAACAACATGACTCATTTTATTCATTTTACTTGCTAACTATATCGTTAACTAAGCTACCTTCCTCACAGATCATCTCATGATGTCAATGAGAACCTTTCCAACGTATGCGCCAGACACAGTCACTCTTTTGCAGCTGTCTCCATAGATTTTGGCTGAATGCAAACCCTAAATACATAAATGTTAAAGTTCTAGCCCGATATCTATGATAACACGCCATGCCTGCCCAGAGCTCAGCTCACATTATCTGAGGATTGAGGACGAGGCTAACCTTTGAAACGGGCCTTTCAATCATCCTTTGAGCTCCGTTTCGCTGCATAGCTAGAGCCCATATCGTGAGGCTCCCAGCTGGCACTTTGGAGGAGACCACTCTAGCATCACCCTGTGAGCATTTCACACATGGTGAAGAGAAATTCGAGGACAAGGAGGCGGGAATTGGTGCGTAGAGATGCTTTGAGCAACGACAGGGAGCTGTCAGGAAAATTAGACCGAGGCAGATTGCTGCACGCTCAAGGTCCTTTAAGAGGGCATGAAGGCCAATGACACAGAACAGCAGTGAAAGCGCCAATCACGGCAGGTCAGACGCCTCACTTCCTCATCTCAAAGGGGCCGTCTTTGAACTCTGCTGGGTTACAGACCTCAGAAGCATATCAATAATATCAAGGCCCCGGGGAAAAATTCCCTGATGACCTGGCGCTCAGACCGCTGCTCATCAAAGGGCTGTGACAGTACCCCAGTTGCTAGAACGGTTGACAATGTTCATGGACGCAACCAGATGCTTTAAAACATTGGACTCCAATATTATTCCAGGCCTGGGATGGATTCTCATTAAAGTAAATGTTGTATATCACCGGCAGCCCAGACCTGGTAATACGATGTCAGGGAAGCCCCCTGATTGGCTCCAGCTGCTGCCAATTAGCCATCCCCGGAGATTTCTATGGATTTATTCAAAGGCTTGTGGTCTGCCAAGGGTGATTCTGGATTTCTTTTTTACCGCGAGGGTTTATAAGAGGGGCCATAATTCATACAGAGGGGCCCACCTTATCATTAGCCAGTGATACGTTTTGATTGGGTGAGTGACAAGGGAGGGGGCCAATCAACTTTCACCTAGGGACGTTGCCTCTGGGGCCCTACCTCCGTATACCCCCCTGACTCTGGGTGAATAAAGTGCAGGTCCAAAGGTGAGTGCGAGGATCATTGCCCAGCCCAGGACACCCCAGGATGAGATCTTAGCACCACATGATCAAAACCAATGCACAATGGACCTCCAAATGAACTCCATCACTCTACACAGTGTCACAGCATTCAGTCTGGTTTATTATCAAAGCATTGTGTCTGTGTATGTCTATAGTACTATTCCTTAAAGGACCCATGTAGGTGGATTTCAGGCTTTGATGGTTTTAAAAATAAAATCCCTGAGCTGGGATCCACAGCCAGCCCATTGGTGGAATTTTATGAGCTCCTGGATAGAAGACTCACATACAGCCCATAATGCCAGGGTGCTAACTGCAGTTATTTTGATTTACTCCTTTAAAGCTTGCAGTCAATACACAAACTGTAGCAGGCCGTCAGGTCAAGTTCTCCCCTTTTCATTTATTTGCCCGTGCCACAAAAAGAAATGCAGAATTGCATTAATCTTCATCATGTTTGCGGAAACGCGATACTTAAATTGAGAAAACCAACACTTAGAGTGATGTACATCTGATAGGTTTACCACCATTGCCAAATTATGGTCCAATGCTTCTAAATATAAATGACAAATTACTTCCTGAATTTAAGTAGATGATTCCCTGATGGATCTGTTCTGTGTGCTGTCGGTTCGGTCTGAAGTTCTTCAGCCATATAATTCCCAAGAAGTCTTCAAGGCAACAGCGCTACCAGCCAAGAGGCAGCTCTATAACATCTGAGACTGCACACACTTTTAAGACTGGAATCACTCCCCCTGAAGAGGAACTGCTGAAGTTGCTGATTAGTACAAACATCTACTGGACAAAATGCTCCCCTGCCAGAGTTGAACTTCTCCTGAACTGAAGCACTGGGAGCCCAAGCGACAAAGCAGATCCCACAGTTGCCCGAGCGGGGCCTTTCCAGGAATGACATCACCGAGGCTCACCAGGTTCCTTCCCTGAGGGTCAAGCTGAGACACAGGGAATACCGACTTCACCTGACAAAACGAGTTAGCGGGGGAGCGGGAACATGCTGGCAAAGGCAGGAAGGGGTGAGTCGGTGAGGAAAAGTGCTGTTTATATAAATGAATCATTGCATTACGGCGATCTTACTGTCCAGCAAGCTCTTACCGTGGATGCTTTCAAATCAGGTAGGCATGGGTACCGTGAAGATTATCACTTAATCATCCCATCCAATATGTGCCCCAAGTTGTGCTGCCAGAGAGGCTACAGGCATCCCACGACCCTAACCAGGATAAGATGCTGAAAGATGGACGGATGGATGGACGGATGGCTCAATGGATGGACGATCGCTCAACATATATTGATATATTTGATTATCCAAATGATAAATCTTTTTTTTCGCCATTAGCAGAAGTTTGAGTACAGGTACACTGGAATTCATCTCTTCATCTACCCCACCTTCAGTGTTGAGTGTATAGGTACAGATCCAGACCAAGACTTTGAATCTACCAACCAGTTGAGCATAAAGAGTCACAGACTCAGCTGGTTGGTAGAAACAAAATCTTAGTCTGGATTGTTAATTTCTGGACCTGAAATGCTCAACACCGCCCATCTCGCTCTCCATAGCTTAGGGGTCACGGCGCAGGGTCAGCCAGCGTGTGTCGCAGCTGAAGCCGGTGGGTTAAAGGCCTCACTCAAGGGCCCTCAAACATGTGACTGTTCTGCTGAGGCTGGAGTCAAACCAGGGATCTTCCAATCACAGGCACAGAGATTTATCTACTGTAACAGGGATCTATTCCCTACTGTAAGCTTGTTCTATTTATAACAGTATTTATTGCTTTTTATTTTGCCTTAGCAATTCTGTGCAGACCCATGGCCCTCTATAGAACAAGCAGTACAGAAAACGAATGAATGAAAGAATTCTGTGCCGAATCAATGATGAACAATCAGGAAGTATCTTGGTCCATTGCTGGCTGTCGTATAAGGTACAAAACAGTTGGTGTGTATCTGCTGGCTGCTGGTGACGGAGAGCAGCCAATTCGCTAGCGAAATTGCAGGACACTGAAGCGTAAAGATGCTGCAAGGCTCGCATTTGTATCACAGACCGTCCACAAAGACTTAAGCATTAATAGAACTCCAGAACGATACGGTCCGTTCGACCGAAAAGGCATCCAACTGTTTGTGGTTTCCAATGCCAACGGCAAAGCAAATCAAACCTGGTGGGGTGGGGGGGGGGTTACAGTCTGTCACCACACCTCTAGGAGAGACCGGGCATATTTGTTTTAGGATGATTCATTGAAAAGTTAAATTAAAATAAAAGGCAGTTTCCTTGGTGGGTGGTGTTTAGGCTGGGCATAATGACTCTTTCGGTGGGGTGCCCCCCCCCCCCCCATACCATCGACCCTGTGTCTTCTGCCTCATTCCTGTATGAGCAATCTACTTTAAAGTAACGCAATATTCCAGCATTTAAAGAAATAGGCTTTGACATCTTGAAATATAATCTGTACTCATTTCGCGAAGTGGTTTCCCCATTGCTGAGCTGTTGAAAAATGTATTGAGAAAAGCTGTTTTTCTCCTACCAGCTTTTAGAGCGACGATGAGTGACGTTTTGGCCAGGAGGAGAAGAGACCAGAGATTACCTTCGTCAGTGCCATTCGGCGATTACTCAGAGTCTGTCTTTTAAAGGGATGTTGGCTGTAGCGTTATTTATAAAGTGTCCTCATCTCACCGGCTAAATGGCTATGCAAATAAACAGTCTTTGTTCCGTCTTCCTACCTAGCTTTTAAAGGACTGCTTCACTCCTAATTAATGACGGCCGGCTGCCTCTTATCAGAGCTTAATTCTCTCGGATGGCATTTGAGTGGGCTGGACTACAGAAGGGAGAGAGACAGCTTCGGGGGTCCAGCTTTCTCCAGAGCCTTGCCATTAAATACATTTCTGCCTATGACTGCAGTAATGATTCAAAGAATACTTGTCTCCAGTTCATATTCCTTAATCTAGGAGGGGAAAGCCTTTTGTTTTTTCCAGACCTATTGTTCTGAGTCTGTATTTCCAGCAAGGTCGATGGCGACCCCCAAAGTCTACCAGAGATCGCAACTTTGTTTATGGACCCTGATGGCACTCGGGGCCTCAGTGCTGCCCTCGATGTTGCCCCCATTTCCATACGGGGGGCCCCGCTGATGATTGCACACCTTTTGTCAGCAGAATATAAATAAAGGTCACAGTTAATGTAAGACTGAAAGCACCTGTCATTCGGCAGGCTTGGGGTCTGCACTCCACCAGGATGCCATCCAATGCGAGGAATGTCTACATTTAAATAGCGAATTTAAAAAAGTGGCAGTTCTCTGTTATTTGGGGGTGTATAAAGGGGTGGGGGCCACTGGTTTCAGCTGATTGCTCCCTGTCGTTCACTGATTCCCCCTCTTATGCCCCCGATCATCCCATAATGATAAATCTTGTGTTTCTATTGGAGCAGGGGATTATGGGGGGAGGGGCCAGCTGAAATCTAATTTGCCCCAGAATTCCCCTGTGTGTAATGATGAGTTTTGCTCTTCTGTACAAATTATGACCACTGTTATGACCCTCCTCCCACCTAGAAAAACCTAGAATTGTCCCCTGCTGTCATTACTCTGAGGTAGACCCGTAATGCTGAAAAGCAGAGTTTCCTGACCCCGTCCTCAGTGACCCACAGACGGTTCATGTTGTTGTTCCCACCCAACTCCCGGTAAATTGCGAACTGTCTGCGGGTCCCAAACGGACCGGATTAGGGACGACGCTGTTAAGGCTCAAACACCAGCGAGTACCCACTGAGACTAAGACCTCAGGAAGTGTTTTGGGATGACCGGCGAGTGTCGAGTGTTTATCCCGCGCGCCGGCGCCTGCACCTCCCCTTTCGATGGCCCACCGCAGCGAACATGTCTATCGCATCCGCGAGTGTACATGTCAGTCAGCGTCACAGCGGACGTCCCTGTACGGTGACGAGTGGCGGTAGTCCAACTTAATCCGCACGGGGACTCTGTGACTCGGCTTGACGCATCCACTCAGACTGACAGCACGGTATCTGAGTGGGACGTCATCCTGTTAAGCTCGACGGTCCCTCTGATGGTAGAAGCACCTGCTGGGTGGCCGTCCCCCCCCCCCACCCAGCTGTCACTCCCCAGGCCAGACAGTTTCCTGAAAATGGCAGGCATTTGTGTCACCCGCCGCCAGCTTCCTGCCTTGTCGGCTCATTCGCGTAATCCACGACGGCGTAAACATTTACCAGCAGGGCCGCCAGCGGCAACCGTCGAACGCGTAAATGTCTCCACCGCACGGGGAACCTAAAGCGCGAGAAAATAACAAGCCATAAAGGCTGAGGACGCCGCAGTGTCTGCTGGGGAAGCCCAGATGTCAAGTTGGAATGGCAGTAAATTGCTGATGACTCATCGTATTGCTACCCGGTGCCACACCCATTCAGGACGGCAACCTATTGAGTTCCACGGCTGATTCCCAGCATGCACTGCTGCCACTGAGAGTGGAGTCTGATGTTAAAGCAGATAGCAGCAAAATTGACCGACATTGGGCAGACTGCTGTGGCTGTTACCCCGCCCTATGGGAGGGTCCAGTGTACACACCCCTCCCTAGATCCACCATCACTATGGTTCAGTGGATGACGGACCTACGCACCATGTTTTTGCAGGCGGACCTCACCTGGATCCACTTCCCGCTTCTCCATATTGGTAGTCATGCTGTCTGGCATCCCTTTACCAAGATGGTAGGGTCCATGTGCTATCCCACAATCCCGCGGGAGAGGAGACTTAGGAATAATGGACTCCAGGTGACACTTTAACCCAGATGAGCCCGCCTCAGAATAAAACCCGTGAAAAAAATGACAGGAGAAGCACAGAATGGAGCTTAAACGTTTCAGCGCCATCATTAATTCTGTAGGCCTCCGTTTTCCAGGACGGGAGCTTTTATTAAAATTTCAAAGGCTATTCCTCTGCTTATGAGATTTCACACCTTCATTCAATCCCCCTTGGAGCTTCCAGTTTTACTTATTAGACTGTAAATATCTCGTGGAAAATAGGGGTCCGTAAATCACGCACATAACATAGACACATGCAGAATTTAATTCAAGTGAAAGGAGACAGTGACTGAAGTTTAATTTTTGCTCTCGCTGCCGTAGAGATAAATGCTTCCATTCCCACAATCGGCAATTTGATTCCAGCAGAAACCAAGAGTGGCTGGGAATTGTGGGATGACATAGACTTAGGACCAGGTTTGTGCTGCACTACTATAACAAAACTCAAAGCAATGACAAAGGACCTTCCTCCTCCATTACCTGCGGATACTGGCTATACAGTATGCCTTCTAGGGAGAAAAATATAGTAGAAATCAGTTTTTCTTTCGTCGTCAATTCAGCTTTGCATATCTTCAAAGATATATATATGCCCGTCTTGCTATCTATGAAACAAACACAGGTAAATTTACAACAGTGAAATCTTTTACTTTTTGAAAATTCTGTAAAGTGGAATTTATTAATATCTTATTTTTTATCCAGAGAAATAAATCTGTATATGTAGGGGCCCTTCGTCTCCATAGAAATGCTTTTATATTTAAATAAATCGATGCATGTTCCTTAATTGTACTTAAAAGGAGTTGACAGATACTGTTTTTGACTTCTGTTGTTGACATTTTGTTCTATTTACCTCACAGTGGCTCACAGGCATGTGGTGAAATAGAACATTACTGGTTTGAACACCCCCCTCCGGAATTTGTGAAATTTTCTGGATCCACCCCTAAATTGCTCACATTGCTTCTTCACCCCTCATCCCAACAGGTTGTGGGTTCAAAGCCTATGGTTGGTAATGATAAGATTGTTGGACCCTTTAGCAAGACCCTTAAAACCTTCCGCACGCTGGATCTTCACTCATATGTTCCTTTGGACAAACCTCTGCTAAATAAATGCGATGAAATACGCATGTCGACTGCTCTTCCTTTGTCGGGCGAGAAATAATCATCACACCAGTCATGGTTCTGTCATCTAGGGATTTTATTTGCTTGTATTTCAGTGCCCATGTCATAACACAACACGAGTGAGAGCAGAGACAAAACCCCCTTACAATTTAACTCCGCGTTAATGCTTTTCAATGAACTAAACAAATGTAAAACAGCTGAAAGATATATATATATATATATATATATTTCTTTAAACATGCCACATACTAATGCTGGTAGGTGAGTTTATTTTGGGGGTCATTTCAATACATATCTTTCCAACCCTGTCCGGGATATGTAGCTGGAAGATGGATAAATTGACAAAATTTACATTTGTTTAGAAAAATGAAACAAAGAAAGCAATAAAATCATGCACAATCTCACTCTGTCTTATACTATTCTAACCATCGTAGCTGTTTTCTGGGAATTATATAATTATAGTATAATACAATTAACATGTCTTAATTTTTCAGAAGACTTTTCAAAGCTGTCTTATAGGACAAAGTTGGGCAGAAGCGTATCCGGCTTTTGCACGGGCAAAATTATCTTTATGTTTATGATAAATTTCAGCGTACTCCTCAGAGACCAGCTGAGTAAGTCCATATACCTCCTCCGTTCATATTAGCCAAATCCGTAATAATTACCACTGTCCGCAATACGATTAACTTTCTAGGCGTACCCAAGCCTGTCCATCTGTCAACCTGCTCAGAACAGTGCTGTTGCACACTCCCTTTTTTACCAGCACTTCATTGAAAAACAACATACTGCACAAGGTGAAAACACAATTTCACACCTGCCTTTACTTGAAGGCAGAACACATGCTAATGCATCACATCAGCAACTCCACCTCAGGCTTACGTAAAAAACAACTTAAAAAAAAACACTCTTTGTGCACTAATTTCCACAAAGATTATCTGTTTCTCAATCTCCTCTCCAAACCCAGCTTGATTATTATTTCAGAAAAGAAGAACTTTGATCAGCCCTCTTTTCCGAACAAAAATAATATTACACGAGAAATGGGCCGTCTTCATAAACCTACAGAATTATCTTTTTCATTCGCTAACTGGCTAGTTCTTCCACCGTAGCTGTGAAGATGACCCTCCAAAACAACATTTCAGACCCAAAGCATTCATCTCCATATTCCCCAAAGGAAAACAATAATAATAATAATACCAAACCAGAAAAAAACCTTAATGAGGAGTCCATTGAATCGTGAATATGCATTAATAAAAGAAATCTGGCTGGCTGATAAGCCACATTCTGAATCTTGCTACTTCTGTGCTCCCGGCTCCTGGTTCCACATCACTATCCCACTTCCCAGCCGCTCCTAGGCTTTACTTCACATTGTACCCGATTCCCACCTCAGGCTTGTCTTCCTCTACTTTCTCCATGGTGAATTGGATCTTCTTCTCCTCCCCGACCCGGGTCGCGGCCACCTCCGACACCGGGCCCTCCCGCTTCGCCTCTGTCACCACCTCGGTGTAGGTGACGTCGGGGCTGGTTTTATGGCCCTTCGCCGGCTCCCCGGCCTCACTGTTCCCCTCGGCGCCCTCCTGACCCTCAGCCACAGTCCTCTCTTTCTTCAGCTTGATCCTGAAGGTCTCCTTGGAGGGTGCCTTTTTGGCGATGTTCTCCTTGATGCGGACGCTGGCCTGGTGCATCTTCTCGCGGCGCTCGACTGGCACGATGCGCTCACCCAGGCTGCTGAACTTGGTGTTCAGGTTGTCTCTGGTCTTGGTCATGTTCTCGCGGGAGAAGGTCGACTTGATGTTCTCGATGCCCTTCTTGCCCGACTTCTTCAGGCGGGCTGCCCGGGACTCAGCCTCCTCCACCACCATGTACTCCTCATCTGAGGAGAGGTCAGCCGGGGCGTCGTAGGTGTCTGGCTCCACTGCCATCCCTGCCAGTCCCTCCCCTTTGGGTGTCTTGGTGACAGCAACGGAAGGGACCGTGGTTTCTCCCTGGAGAAAGGAGATCGGTAAGACTTGCCCCTTCATGAAACTACCATTCAGCTAGAATAAATCATATGCATACATCCTATACAATAATCCTATAGAGGAACAGATTGCATTTGCATTTCCTATATTCCTATAATTCTTCAAGTCAATTTGATTCAATTCAATTCAATCAATTAATTTTTATACGGCGCATTTCACTACAGTCACCCCAAGGTGCTTTACATGGATCTGTTGTGATTCATTCCTGCATCATTCATACAGAAACACGAGTTTCATTTCATTGTGGGCTCTTGAATCAGGAATTGTTCAATTAGTTCATCAGCATGATTTAAAGATGTCAGGACCATCTGCAAAAGAAAGTTGTCACTAAATCATGAGTTAAGCATGATGTAGCTGTTACACCAGCAAGGAAGGAGACGCGCCATTGAGCAACTGGTTGGAATCCATGCTGCCACCAGCCAGCGAGTCCTGATTTATTTCTGTTTGCTGCTCCCTGCGTCCACACATCTATTTGTGTTAATAAAGTGGTAACATGAGCCCTTGGAACAGTTGTCTTTAATTTGCCCCCCATTTGTAATCTTAACTCCTCTTCCAGGCAGAGTCTGGGGGTGTGTGGGCTCTCTGCGTTCAGACACCATGCTGGTAATTCGAGGGTCATCAGGGAAAATCCTGCATTTGGCATCCAGACTCTGGCTGACCTTGATTCTCGATCATACGTTGCTTTGGACAAAAGCATCTGATAAATAAATAAATGTAAATGTAAGGTACAAGCCGGGTTCCCCCAAGAAATGAAAGCATATTCCCCTTTGGTTAATCATCACTTTCCGCCCATGTAGTGGTTTCACTGCCCCATGAAAACTGACCTAAAGGAATATTAATATGACAGTAAACAAAACAAACTGTCCAGTAATAAAAATGCATCCATCCGTCAACACAAAGACGTGCTGCGTGTGAGCACGCAACATCCCCAAGGTTCATTTTCACTATGAAGAAGTGGATCTGCCAAAACCAGATGCACCGTCAGGAGAGTGTTTTCCTAAGCCTAACCCTAACCCTAACCCTAACCTAAACCGGGTTTGTGTTCCAAATGGGGCAGCTTCCTAAATAAGGTAACACAAAATGTTCAGCTTCCACTGAGCCAGAATCTGCAGGTGACTTTGTATTTGAAACCTAATTAATCCTAATTAAGAGTCCGCAAGCCAGGGAGAGTCACGGCCATCGATGATGAACAAAACGCCTTTGCGCTGCCATGTTTGGCGAGTGACACCATTATCACTTTATGAAGGCATAATGGGGATTTTGTTTGATAAACTCAGCTGATGTTCACCACAGATGGTCACAGTTAGTCCAAAAGTGTAAACGACAAGTAATGTTGTGGGTCCACAGAGCTGACGATCGATGAGACCATTTCACTCGATCATCACCCAGATCAGGTGAAGAGGAGCCGAACAGCTGCAGAATAACCTGCTATCTTCCATACCTCCTCCTTCCATATCTAGTGATGCATATGCAGCTTTTTGCCCCCTTACACACATGTACGAAGCCATCGGCTAAAGTGGCCATTCTTTACTGATTCATTTTTGACACCTGTGAAAAATGTAAGCTGCCATATAAATTTTATGTAACACATGGAGGAACAGATGCAGAAGAGGTCCTGTAAATAATAAATGTTTAAAATGTTGATGTCCAGCCAATGATTAAACATTTATTGAACCCTCGCTAGATCAATTAGAGTCCTGATATATGAGACAGAAGATACAATAACGGAAGCATTTGCTCCTTTAGGGAAATGATTCCCAACCCTCCTGTCTCCATGATCATTCCACGTCCTGCTTGCTTGATACTACTAGTCTATTGAGTACCAAGCTTAACTAAGTACCAAAAAATTGTACGGAATAACCCTAAAGCTGATTGCGAACCCTGCTCTCTTATCCCACCTTCCGTATTTATCCTCATCCATCTCCAGCAGCCTTTCGAAGTACAATTAGCAGATATTCCAGGTGTGACTTAATACTCTTTCTTAAGGAATTTCATGGGCTCAGGGTGTAAACCCTGCAGAGCTGGATGTGTGGATATCCATACGTCTTAGCGTCTGTCATGAACAGCCACTGGGGTCCTGGAGGCTAAACCCCGGTATTACCACTCCTACCATCAGCTTACAGGAAAAAAAATAGAAAAGCAATCAGTCCGCTGTAAAGGATTTGCCAAGATATGCCATCCTCACTATACTGGGTGATTAGGACCCTCATTTTAGCGAAGAATCGCCAAGACACTAGTCAAGCAGAATGATAAAGTTCAATGCCTGCAACTAAGGTCATTAGCTAATTATCTGCTGGGTCTCCCACAGAAGTCTTTATTTTGTGTGACTCTAAAACAAATTATGGGACCACGACAAAGACAAAGTCCCAGGGACCTGGCAGGTCTGTCCCATCAGATAGGCACAAGCTTGCCGCATATTAGTTTTCGTGCAGGCAGCACATAACCTTTTTCTGGGCGGCAGTTTATCTTGTGTCTTCTTTGGCGGCACTGCATTCCAGTGCCTAAGAATAGCCCGGCTGTCACAGTGCTAGCAGCTGAGAGCACTGGACGCTGCCCATCCACACTTTGCCTTCAGAAACTGTGCGTCCTCAGGCTCCCTTGAGGTTCCCTACTCTGTCCGAAAATCTTTGAAACTCGTTCTCCCCACTCTCAGCGGTCAGCTGAGGACAGGGAATGAGACATATTAGCTGTGGACTCATTAAAAAAAAAAATCTATGGCATGGATTTAGCGCATTCCTGAATCACAGTTGCTTGCCTATGGTGATAACTGCGAAGATCTTCAAGCTCAGGACCTTCAGCTTTGAGTGTCTCTCTATCTCTTAAGGTCCAGCTTAAGTGAACTCAGTTGTATGTTCTTCCTGTTCCTGTGGTTATTATTTTACGCAAAGCAGGCCATTTCATTGTTGAGATCTGAGAAAAGGATGTACCTAGAGAAGTAAGTACTTTTGCTAAGAGAATTAAAATAGTAAGAGACATATTTAAAGCTACCTAAAGAGTGGCTTGTAGCACAAATGGTTTTGAATGTATGGAGGCAATATGGGACTGACCTGATAGATGACGACCCGGAACTTATTCCTTGTCAGAAGCTCATTCTGGGTGGTCTCCACCTTCTTGACTCGCACATTCTGCTTCTCCACACGTGTGCGGACGTCCTTGACGTTGGCGCTGACCTTGCGGGTCTTCTGCAGGAGCTTCTCCACCGTGCCATTAGTGGTGGTGTGGTCCTTCGCTAGCTTGAGCACATCACCCTGGATGTTCTTGATGTTGTTCTCTAGCTCTAGCTGCCGCTCCTCCATGCGCTGCTGGCCTGCTTGCACATTGTCGATGATGCCCGCGACCCGTTCCAGCAAAGACAGAATGGTCAGGGCGCTGATGGGCTGGCCCGTCTCATCTTCCGCGCCAGTCAACTCTAGCTTCTCTGGCACTACTGCCTTGCGGATCTTCTGTTGATCCATAGCTGATGAAAGTTCACAAGGGTTTCAGGGAAGACAACCTCACAGGAATCACAAATCCAAAGTGCTGTCCTTTGCCTGTCTGAGTTTGATCCCAAGTCTTATATACCTTGGGTCACAGTAGGGTATATCAGGTAGATTCCACTACTACCGGTAATAGGAGGCAGCCCGTGGGGCACTCTCGGAGTGACTCTTGCTTTAGACCCCAACTTAGACGGGGTCTGGTGCAGAAGAATGAAGAGACTCCGCCCACTCTTCCCATTGATCAGAAGGGGAACCATAGAGAGTCGGCTAGGATATGTCAGGGAACGAGGGGTCGCTGGAGACTCACACACACTTCATACCTATAAATACATTTTGAAAGCTAACACTAGTACATTTTTGGAAGATGGATCACAGAGATAATGGAACCCCCCCCCCCCCATCAGCCCTTCTATGTTTGGCTGACTTGGTTCCTCACTTCACTGGCATTTCCCCATTACCGCAGGATACATGTGTGAGTATTCATTCGTAGCCAAATGGTTGATTCGATATTTAATTCTTTCACAGCAACAACTGTGAACATAAGGAATTACCAAATGCTTTTGGCTAAGGTTGTGAATTTTACCTGCGTTTCATCGCACGAGCCTTCTGATTCATTCTTGTCTCACACTTGATACCCAGAAAATAGTGCATAAAGAATGATAAAGGCATGTTAGACCTGCTGGTTTAGGGTCTAGACTGAATGAATAGGATTGATATTCCGACCGGCATAGTCCACGGCTTAGAATTATCTTTCTGTTGACCTCGAATGTTTGAGAAGGTTTTTACTGCAATGTACAACACAAGCCAGCCTAGTCCCGCCATATTTTATTTTTCACAAAATTGTGATTTTTTTTTTAAGAAGATATTTCATGTAATGCACTGAGCGCAGTGGCTTGGAGAAGGTGTTTAAGACCATAGATGCCACTGACAGATAGACTCATACTAGGGTACTGTAATCCACTGCATGTGTCCTAAGGGGACTTAGCAATGCTATCGACGTGGAAGATAAATATACTGAGAATAGCATTCCTCCCGTTAAGCCTGCTCTGATAAAACTCCACAAAAACTACATAGGAGACCCCATGGGTTTATTTTACCCTTTGAAGGTTTTAAAATATCCAAATGTCGCACCTGGAGACTGGGGACGTGTATATAAACCTGATGCATTGCAGTGACAGACGGATTACGCTACATTAGCCGTCGGTCGTTTATCTGTGAGCGCCGATGGCCCGGAGAAAATGGCCGCATTTTATTTTTATTCTTCCCAAAGATGCACGGCCCCCAATTCACCCTGGCAGCTGGCGTGAATCTGTATGTTCGGGATGGTGGCCTTTCTGAAGTGATTCGAGAGAATCGCATTTTTATGTGCGCGCGAGCTCACGAACCTGGAAGCGAAAGCTGGGACACCTTACAGATTGCGAATGGCAGCATATCATCAAGTGGGGCAGCCCTTGTCATGCCCCGAGGTGTCTTATCTCACTACATAATGTGATATATTCAGGTGAGCGTGCCCGTGCGCCTGCTTTAGTGTGCAAGTCCTCGACTTCATTGGCTAAGGCTACATTTTTCGCGAATGTAAAAAGTTGAGATAAAGGTTGCCTTCTTTCAAGTCTGTTCTTTTTCTCCCAGAAAGAATTGCGGCATGTTGGACTCTCAGTGATCCACAATCCACAATTAATCCTCAGAGAAGGAGCTGGGGCTACACAGGTTGTAGCAACCTGATTTTTGCCTGGAAGTGAAAAATGTACAGTATCTACCCAATACATTTAAAATACATGCTACTTAGGAACTAGCCATTTTTCAGCTTATTCCATTGCATTGTAGCTAAATTTTATACCGTTGGGGAAAAAAAAGCAAAAAAAAAAAAAATACCCCTGTTGGTCAGTTGTGTCTATTGTCTATTTTTTAATGCCACATTTTAACAGAATATGAGGTCAGGGTGCTTAGTTCCCATGTCACATCGTGGAACACGCAAGCCGGTGCCGGCTAGAAAAGCAGGTAGCTGCTTTCCCGGCGGGGGGTGAAGCATGTCAATTGAAGCCAGCAGCTGCAGCAGTCCCCACAGCTCCGTCTATAATTACACAGTGAAGGGCAATCTCTCTTCATTTACATATCAGCCCCACCCCCCACCCCCCCCCCCCCCCCCCCCCCCCCCCCCCCCCCCCCCCCCCACCCCC
>JAODKE010000088.1:2531934-2553987 GCA_026779605.1 Mormyrus hasselquistii
CCACCCACCCACTCCCTGGCCACCACCACCCGACACAGGAGTCCGCTCTCCAGTTTATTTTAACATAGCACCCCCCCTGTCCCCTGCTGAAATTCTACTTATGGAACTGACACTTTTCAGTGGGATGCATACTCCCGGGGGTGTGTACCTGTGCTCTGATTTACAGGGGAGAAGAAAACAAATTTGAGAAGCCTCATCCGGGGCGTGTCCGTGTATGCGGATGGCCCCGATACCACTCCGTGGCGTCCGCACGCAGCTCACGCGCAGATCCGCTCGCGTGCAGCTAGCAGGGGTCATACACACAGGCCAGTGAGCATGCTCAGTCTGTGCCTAGAAGCGCGGGTCTCCCGTAGTGATGCACACAGTGGCGGCTGACGGCGGCCTCGTTAATCCCCGTCACCGGAGACACTGTGGGCTCGAGCCGCACGTTATCATCTCCTCAATGGGACACGCGTGGCTGACGCCGGTCTGCTCTGTCTGCCTGGCTTCTCCAAAGACCTGAGAAATACCAGTAGTTCTGAAATAAGCCTAACAAACAGCAGAAATAAACGGAATAAATACCCAACGTCTTTCCGGGGATGTTTCCGTGGCACCAGCCTGTTTGTCGAGAAGTTAAACTGTCGTCAGGGTTAGATGATTTTCTTCACCCTTCATGTTCCAGACAAGGTCTTACTTCAATGGGGCATTAAAGCTTTTACCAATTTCCGGAGACTCTAAAAGGCAACACTTCAAAATCCATAAAAACTGTGGAACGATAAAACTTAAAAAATCCAATGGAACGAACGCTAATAAAATATTGTAAATGATACACATTTAACAAATGTATGCATTAGAAACTAGGATAATCAAAATCTGAAGGGTGGCCCAATATTTTTTGGGTTCACAAAATAGTAATATATAATACTACGTACATTGTTGTGGCTACTAAAATGGCCTCAGATTACAGCAGTCCGGCCTTTGCTTGCTTACAAATGAGCCATTTCTATTTATGCAAATATAAATATGGCATGTAATGGAAGACTGGGTTGCAGCAAAAAGGAATTAATGGCATTAAAAGTGTAGACATTAAAAGACATTCTGACAGCTTTCTGTATGTAAACAAGCCATTTTCCCAATATAAACAACCCAGCAGAATGCATAAGGACGTTAAAAAAAAGTTTTTTTTTTTATTTTTTTCATTGTTTGAGACAGAAATGGTTGACCATAAATTCCTACATGCAGAATATCAATAACGTCAAACAAACACATTCTACTCACATTTTAAGTCACCGCTTGATGGTTAACAACAAGTAGATTCGCTACTTTCGACAAACTATTACCAGATGTAACCAGAGACCCTCTTCATTAGACCCTCGTTAGTTTATACAATCAGGTTTTAAATTAATTACATATTGATGAATCTTTTTTTTTACCAGTTTGTTTGTTCTACCTTTGCAGACTATCATAATATTCAAATTGTCAGACGTATTAATCAGACGTATTTTTGTCCAAAAAGTTATACGATTAAAAATCGATCTAAAGACCTTAAAACATACAAGCTCTTACAGTCTGATGTCCCGTTTCAAAACCCATTTTGTTTTTTTTTCCTCATAAAATAATTTAAATATTAAATGGCCAGTGTTAGATTTTGATTCCGATTATTTAGTTCATTTTAAGGTACTGCTTTTCAAAACAAACTCCTCTTTGACACCCATTTCTGTGACAGCTAAAAGATCAATGGGTCAAGACAAACGAAAAAGAATCCAATCAAAAGATCGATTTCCATCCTCCGAGTTTCAATATACTACAACACGGGGAACTGGAACATGATAATGCTATAACCCTCTCCCCAGGAATAATTCACAGAACTCTCCAGGTGTGGTTCTGGAAACAAAAGCCTCTCAATAGACACAATCAGTTTTGTCATACCTCCCTCACATATGCTGACATCACTCGTTCACGCGGTCCAGGGTCCAGATAAATCATACATCATGACCCGTGGAAACATTCAAACCAGGCTGGAGAAATCAGAATGATAGCGCCCATGTGGAAAGTACAGGTCTGTCCGGAACATACAGTACAGCGTTTAATTTAAGTTAAAACTACGTCACGGAACACATTTTCACAAGTCATGCGATATGCAGTTTCTACAAATTATACTCATAATAACATTAAAACAAAATAGCAAAAAAAAAAAAAAAAACGATTAAAAATGTTAACTAGTCAAACACAGTGTGTTCTATTCATTGGATTACATATTAAAGAATAAATGTAAATGATTAAACCGCGCTGGCTAACATTTTATCCATTTAACACTGCATTTGGTGTTCAGCTGCACATCAATTGCAAAAGAAATTAAAATAAAATAGTAAAAAAAAAAAAACTGAAAAAAGCAAAAGAAATATGGAGAAGTCAAGAATTATCGTTCCCAATAAATAGTACATTCCATGATGCAGAAGTCTGTTAAATTACCATACAAATCACGGGATACCATCATAATCGCCGATAAAAGCGACCACCCTCAACGAGGCTCCGTAAAGAAAGACTTTTTTTAAAAAAAACAAAAAAACACAACAACGGAAAAAAGCCGCTTCATTGTCGGTCTCTTCTGAACAGTCTGTAGCTACAGTGTGCTCCCGGAGCAAGCGCCCCTACGTCCAGGGAAGGGAAGCAACTAAAAGGAACGATAAGGCCCCTGAAATAAATATCTTCATTCTTCTGTTTTGTTCTCAAGAAAGGAATGCGAAACAAAACAAAACAAAAAAATCATTAAAAATGTATTCCACGTGGTAAGAAAATGTATCAAAAGCTATACCATCCGGGAAGAACCATCAGAGGTAAAGTGTCCGAGATTTTGCTTTTGCCGACGTCCCCTGTTGTTTTTGGGACATTTCCTGAAAGGAGAGAGAGAAAGAAAACAAACTCAGGTATCATCTCATCCTAATCTCCTCGTTTGTCGTTATAACGAAACCAACCTTTCAATAACTAGCTAAACAAACTTGTATAGCAAAATGAATTAAGTGAATTTCACCATTCAGCCCCTGAGTAAGACCCCTGCGCCAGTGACCATCTGCCCCCCGGTTTTGCAAAAATGTATGCCGCTTTGGATAACAGTATTTGTTAAATAAATAACTTAGAAATACAATGCTTCGCGGGAGTCCGAGTCGCCCTGGAATCTGAATGATGTCACTTTGGTGAGGTCATGCCGTTTCCCTGACGACTACGCTATTTATTTGATTGCCGTTCAGATCATCAAGGACCCTGCACACGAAATGCTTTATTCCAGGCCGGGGTTGCTCCCTCTTTTTAAGCACCAGTTTCCGAGGGGATATCGCTCAGTGATACTTCCATTAAGCTTTATGTCACAAAGAGCAGGCTTTACTTCAATGCTCAGCATTCAGAAAGGTGGCCTGCCTGGCCTTTGTCTCCTCACTGCCGCGGTAATGAAATGGCCAGGAGCGTCTGACCAGATCCTTTTCCGCAGCGTCTCAAAGTTGGTCCCAGGACTTAATTTGAAACTGAAATATTTTTTTTCCCCTCTCATCAAAATAGCACAAGATATTGTACTTTTTACTACAGCAAAGGACTAAGTCAGGAATAGGTGGACATTTAGAGAATGTCCTTGCTGTTTTATATCCTTACAGGAAAAATAAAGCGAATCATAGGGGAGAACAGGCAGTGTGCACTAAACGTCTAGGAGGAATGTGACCGATGGTCATGTTCAGATGAGTCTAAGGTCCCAGAAAGACCTTTGGAAAGAAGGAAATGTGAAAGTTCCACCATTTTGTCAAGGTGTCCGGCCCTTTGTATTAAGTGAATGCTGCCACGGTGGATGAGTAATTACGATAAAATACAATAAAATAAATGACGCGAGCCAACCTGAATCAGAGAATAATGCCCAAATTGGACATCGCCATTCACGTAATTGAAGCAATTATGATTATTTATTTGATAAGAATGGACTAATAGGTTAATATTTTTTTTTTCTTTTAGCCATGCATACAAGGAAAAATAAGACGCCTGGCAAGCCTTAAAAATCGGCTCTAGATGTGTTTAATGGAGGCTAAAGGGATATGATTAAATTTGAGACCACAAGAGACAACAGATGACCAAGTAAAGGCAGTTTAATGAGGTAATTATCCTCAGGTGGAAAATTCCTCCCGCGCTCTCTGTCCTCAGCTCGGTCCAGGCCCTGTCAGACTTCGCCAAACAGACCAGTCAGCAATAGGCTGAGCTTTTTTTTAATAAAAACCCTCGATTCTGCCTGAATGACTTTACGTTTTACCAAAAATAATCCCCTCTTGTCAACAGTAATGCATAAATGGGAATGCGATTGTGCATAGGAACGTACAAGGGTAATAAATACTAAAATTGCACACAACAACTGAAATGTACTGATTATTTATTAACTAGCGCCCAGTCTTTATGGTAATGCAATTTCAGTTAAAGTCATTTAAAGTTCAGCATTTTAGATTAAAATGAAACGGTTCATAAGAACAGTCGTGTTACTGTGCAAATGTTTTTTTTCCCAAAAGTTGTGATGTGGCTCATCTCAACCCCCCCCCCCCCACCTACCTCGTGATGCACATCACCACGGCGACGATGATGGCGATCTGCACGGCGCCGATGATGGCCGCGATCAGCACGTAGTGCAGCTTCTGCCCGCTCGGCACCACATACAGGATGTTGAAGTCCTGCGTCTCGTCGCACTGCGGGCCCTTGTACCCCGACTCACATCTGAGGATGAGGACAAAAACATTCCCATGAGCATCTTCTGCCTCCCCCCCCCCCCCCTGCCCCAGCCTTGCTTTAAACCACCAAAGACCAGAGGCCTTGGAAGAGCACGAGAAAATAGTTGACGTTCCTGCAAAATAAAATAAAGATTATATTTGCACGCAACTAAAGTCCGGAGTGGGGGATGGTTACGTTGATATTAAGAATCCAGGAAAAAAAAATCCACCAAATTATCCAGCTCTGGTAGAATTAGCTGAGATTTCACGGGCCTTCTTCTGGGAGACTGATTACACTGTGATATAAGCCCAGGATGGCCTGTCTTTAAAAAGCGCATTTCCAGGAGCAGAAGGGAAGAAGGAAACACAACAGCAGACATTTAAGGATGCGGTTCTTTCACGTTTTACGGCGGCAGGCCATACCTGCCTCTTAGGCTTTTACAAAGGGGCTAAGAGATGAATGAGAGAAGACACAGATGAGGGTATTTGCTGCTGATGACAAAGCCCCAGCGTCCCCCCCCCCCCCCGCCCCCGCCAGAAATGCACCCAGCCGGCCTGATAACGCACGTTTTCAGTCACATTCATGTATTATAGCCACCATTATGCGCTGACCATATGTACTCAGTCTATAACGCGTAACACTGCGGCATTCTTGGGACGTGACATCCGACCCGTGTCTGTCCTCCGCATACCTCTGGTTTCTCTCTGCAGTTAAAAAACATGCAGTTAGGGGAATCGGCGGGTGACTGTGTGTGGCTTTGTGTGCCCTGACGTGGATTAAAATCCCGACCAGTAATGTGATTCCTGGGAAAGATTCCTGCCTCATTCTGACCCTGTACTGGATATGTGGCTGTGGAAG
Source organism: Mormyrus hasselquistii (assembly GCA_026779605.1). Classification (NCBI taxonomy): domain Eukaryota; kingdom Metazoa; phylum Chordata; class Actinopteri; order Osteoglossiformes; family Mormyridae; genus Mormyrus; species Mormyrus hasselquistii. The sequence goes on from JAODKE010000088.1 coordinate 2,537,503, forward strand.
TAGGGTGGATGGAGGGTTGGATTATTCAAGGGAATTACTCTGGAGATTACGCAGCGAAGTAACTGGTAACTGAAGGGAAGACACGGTAAATAGCAACGTATAATTTGATCTGAATTTAACAGTGAATGTTGTTCATATGATCTAATTCAGAGAATTATTAAAACAAGGCCAACATCTCCTGGAGTTTAATCTCAAGCTTTGCTCCAATCCCTTTGAAGATAGCGCATCATATCTCAGTTAGGAGAATAACCAGGGGACTTTCTAAAGTAGAAAAGCCTCAGCAGATATACAATATTACTTATTGCATCAGAAATGTTTGAATTGCAGATGGAGCTCAGTTTAACATCTGGCAAACATGTTAACACCAAAGGCAAATGTGTTTAAATCAAATTCTTCTTTAGCAGTTTACAATAATTATGATTTATGCTTTTGAAATCACACTGACGATAATGGTGCATTTATTTTGTAAAATTGTACATTACATTACGTAAAACTGGGTTGTTGATACAAAGCTGCCAGATGTGAAAACAGAAATCTTTTCCGCCTAAAACAATGCAGACAACTGCGGATCAAAGTAGGAGAAGGGGCATTCCGACTGGGAAAATTATTTTGGCATTTAATGGATATTAACTGGGGGAAATTAGTGGATCTACGGAAAGAAATCTGGCAGCTGTCAAGCGAAGGGTACCGGAGGTAATTCAGCAGGAACTAAATCCAGCTCTAGTCGTTTTCGTGTCTCATGCTATTCAGCATGAAGGTGGCGGGAGACCGCTCAGCTCTGTCGCTCGCTACGTTTGCCAGGTGACAGAGAGGCGTTTAACAGGGAGCCCCACAAAGACGGCACCGCGGGAGGGAGGGACCCCCCCCCCCCCCAGCGCTGAGACGAGGTCGGGCACTCACCGACAGGTGGCGATGTTGTACTTGATCTCGCACTTGCCGTGCACACAGAAACCGGCGTGGCTGTCGGAGCAGGGCGTGGGGTTGCCGGGGTACCCGTCATCCTGTTCTGTAGTGTCTGCGGGTGCAAACACCAAGGTCTCATCACAGACATTCACTGACTCAGAGGCTTTGCCCTTTACAGCTACTGATACTGATGCTGGGTAACCATAGCAACTTCACCCGACTGCCCCTTCTTTCCAACTGCATAAACCGTCATAAACGTCATTATGTCAATTATGATTGCCATTAAAACAAACACAGCGGCATATTAAATATAATGGAGCATTTAGAATAATACAATTATGAATAAGTTGCGAAGAATCTTTTGCTATTTCTCAATAACCCCATTTTAAAATGTTGCAGAATACTTAGAGCAGAATCGAGACTTCGACATGTCATCGATTTTCAGGCCCAGCCGAGTTTTAGGTGGAACGTGATCCGCAGATGTTCCTGAGATCGGAATCGTAGGACCAGGAAACTACATAGGATCACGAGACATCTTTGCTTTTCAAATCAAAAGCCGGAGATTACGCACGAGCCGCTCGCATCACTCTCCCCGCATGCACGCTAAACAATCATGAGTATCATTTATGAAAGTCAGGACAAAATGCGCAGAGCAGAGCATGAGCTAAATGACCAACGTGGCCCAAGAGCATGCGACGGGCGATAAAGGAGGTGAATGGCTGCTGCCCCGTCATCTAAGGGCGTGCAGCGCCTCCCGCTGGCCATGCTGCGGTACCTCGGGGTCACTGTGGCCCCGGCCTCCTGCCCATAGCGACACCAACATGGCCGTGTCACCACACGTGATTCCACTCCTAGAAAGCCTATAAAATAAATGCCCTTTGTAACAGACCCGTAGCCAGAAATATATTTCTCCTCTCTGTAGATTTCGTCAACCTGGGGGGGGTGGTTTGAACTGATTATTTTACCACATGGCTAGGGTGTCTGCTTTCTATATACATAAAAATAGCTAAAGAATTAATGACCAAGCATGTGCCCTGGTTTTGGGAGGGGGGGGGGAGTCATTAACATACAGACACGTAATTTTCTTTGCTTTTTGACGGCATTAGTCTGCAAGTTTACTACCCCAGCAGTAACTGTAATTATCAAATGATAATATTAATGAGCAGGTTGGATACTGATTTTTAATGACTCCTTCTGGACTTGTCAATTCAGATATAATTTATTGGTACTTCGGTGATACTTGATGTGTTTTCCTCGCGTACAGGAAGCAAACGAGAGCTACAGGAAGTATCATAATAGCCACATAAATGCGCCTTGAGTAACAGGCACTCCTCCGCTGTTTGCTTGCGGACCCACAGATCGGAAAACAGGCTTGTGAACTTCCTAAAAAGACGCTGGGTAGGGTCGTAACGAACATGTGCTGCTCATATCTATCTCCATAATGAGCCCGTTTGCCAAATTAAGTAATTCAATCATCGATAGCGCTTTTTTTTGTGTGTGTTAATTAACTGGGAGCACGTAATATGCATCCTGCTTCTCAGAAGCAAGGCAGATGGACACAAGCATTCTCCTGGGTCACTGTCAGGGTTCTGGGTGTGTCTGGAACTCTGTGTCAGGATCATAGTGGGTGAATAATTCACACTTGCTCCGATACACCCATGACTCACTGCTGTCGCCTGCAAGGCAACGGATGCCAGGACACTGCCCTGCTTTACGAGGGCCGGTGTACGAATCCCGGGTTCAGAACGTGGTCACCATGCCGGCTTGAAGCCCCACCCCCTGGAACAGGTCAGATTGCCTTGTAAAGGCAGGAAGCTCTGACCCCCGCCACCCTGAGTGGTGCTCTAGGGAGCTCTTGCCACAACGCACCTCCAAGGGAAAAACACACACCAGTGCGCCTAAATTCAGATTCAGCATTCAGACATGCCTTTGCCTGCGGGCAGTGAGGGGAAAGTTGGGTGGTGTGAGTGTTTCGGGGGATCTTACCCATAATATCGGGCTTCGAGAGATCGCCGTCTTTCTTCCCGAACTTGTCTGAAAGCAGGGTAAAAGACAGATCAGGCACGTCACCTCACATTTGTGCAAATTGGTCACAGTGGTTTGAGAACATGAGAATCACACCACCCCCTACTGGCCATTCGTAAAAGCGCAGTGAGTTTATTTTCACAGAAGCTGGGCTGTTACGCAAAGGGATGATGAAAACATCACACTGGACATGGGGGAGGGATGAGTATATTATCCTCAGAGCGGCACACATGATCACGCAGTTGGTTTCCCCGGCGATGGCGGTCTTGCGGACAGAGGAGCCTCCACTGTTTACGGCTTGTCACAAATATGGATGGCGGGACAGAGGATCGCCAGGGGAAGGAGTCGCTTCTGGGGTTTCAGAGCGACAGACAAGGCCGGCGCTAACGACCATGCGGGCACTGACTGCCCTTGGTGCGCACACTGCCCGCATTTAATGGCATAGACCCACTGCAAATTTCCCAGATTAATTGCCAATTTCAAAGTTCAGACAACTCCAGTCTGATGCCGGCCGTGGGAAAAAAACAAAGAATTATTTATCCCACATGAATAAAACATTAAATGAAGGACACAATCGCAAATGTTATGAGTTAACTGTATCGTGGCATATAAACCATCAACAAAGTGTGTACTAAGTGTGTCTTTCTCAGTGTCTTATGGACACACACTCACAGATACACACACGCAATTCCTTTACCGTTGCATTGTGGGGGGTTTCATCAATCTCGATGGAATTAATGACTCCATATCCAAAACAATGAAACACAAAAAGAGTTGAAAATTGTTTAAAAAAAAGACTTTGGCAAAGATTCTGTTGTAGAGACGTCTCACAGGGTCTGTTTCTCAGGAATTACACCCACATATCGGCACAGTGTGTTCACACATGAGGGATGTAAAAACATATGTTTGGGGTAAGAATCACCTCCCTGGGGGGCTGATTATACTATAGCTTAAAGTCAGGAAGGCAGGAGAGACTGAAGAACATAAACAGAACACAGGTTAGAGTATGATACCATAATTCACTAGCTACTGCTGTAAAACAGAGCCCAGTTTGATATACTCAATCTCAGGTCCCTGTAAGAAAGGCATGGGGTTTCTGACCCTCAAGTGAACTCTCAGGGGTGCCCGGAGCGCGTCGTCCTGCCAGAAATCACTCCACCAAGAAATCGATGGGGAAAATGACGAGAGATGAAGCGAGAGGGTGGGAAGCTGATCCAGAGAGATCATGGGCTTTTCTGATAATGACAAAGATGCACTTTTAGAATCAGGTGGAAGAAGAGGAGGAGCTGTCGAGTCGTCCGTCCTGGGAAAGGAGATTTATCACTGTTTGCCACGTTAACTGAAAAGGCTGGTGGGGATGGAAGTGGCACAGAGTATTTGAAAATCCGTAAGTTACGTTTCCGATAAAAGCCAGAGACAGAGGTCCGGTGGTTAGAGGTTTTGCTTAAGGATGGTCTGCAAAAAAAAAAATATGACGCAAGGAATTGGCCCCTGCAGGGGGACTGGAAGGGAGAATCAGAAGCGACTAAGAGGTGGAAGGATGAGAAGGAACAGCCGACTTCAGGGCCGGATGATGCCATGCACTGGCAGCCAAGACTAGAAAAGGGGGGGGAGGGGGGGTGGACTGGTGCCCAGACAGGAAACAGAAGCGAAATTCACACAGACGCATCTCTCCATACTAGTAACAGACATCCCGGCTTGATGTGGCCCACAGTTGTCCTGATAGGCCGGGAAGACGAGTGGCATCGCTCTGCATGCAAATAAGGAGCGACGCCACGAGTAAAGCAGCCAAGGGCGAGAAGACGTCAACAAGAAGCTGCAGAAACCACCTCCCACCCGCCTCTTTGCAACGCTTAAGCCCTCCAGGAGCGCCTGCCCGTTCTCCTTTTCCATCATGCTCTAATGCTTTATTTGTGCGGGAAGCCGCTCTGTACGATACGCATTGTTTGGAGAGAGTCCCTGCGCATCGGGTGGCTCGGAAGTCGGGCGGACGGCACATCAGATAAAAAGATCACGGAGCTCCGGAAAAGCAGGCATAGCACGAGAGCGCAGACCGGGAAGGAGAGGAAAGGGGAGGGGGGGGGGCGATGAAACTTTAATGTGGCGCTTTGATTGCTCTGGGGAGACGACGCTATCGTAAAATCGGGGTTTATAATGCGGAGAACCTCCACGTTTAGTTGGTCACACAGTACATCCAGTCGACGTGGGGGCACGGAGCCACGCATGCAGAGGGGGACAGAGAGGATCCTCTGGTGATGTGAAATAGCTGGAGATGCTTCTGTTGTTATTTAGCAGGCACTGCATGCATTTTGCAGTCGACGTCAAGCTGGGGTGCGATGGGAAACTAAAGGGGACTCTTTCCACCTGACCGTAATCGCCAGGAGCACGGTGGAATACTTTTGTTCAAAGAAACAAAGCAGACTGCCAGTGAGGCTGGTGTTTCCTTTGGCAATGAGAGCGACCTGGCAGGTGGGATCATGTTAGAGGGGATAAGAGCCTGGCATTACTGCCAGCCTGGGGCCCCAATACTCACGGTGACACTCGCAACAACGCCAGCAATGCTGCTCTCTTCTGCCCTCTACAGGAAACAATGGGAATAGTCGATCTGCTCGTATAGCACTTTTTCCCTGCAGTCTCCCCCAAGCATGCCACATAGCATCCATGTGAGGCTTACATGTATAACGACGTGGTGGAATATGCTTTCTCGGCTAAGAGGAAGTAGCTCCCAATGCAAGCTAAAATACACAGCAAGAAGAAAGGCACTGGATCCAAGTGGTGAATTATGACCAATGAAAAAACAGGCCCAGCCAAAAGTATATTTATGGGTTTTTAATTCAGGTTGATAACTGAACTGTCAAGAGTTGGTTGGTTAGGGGTAAAGGTCTGACACATTTGTGTATACAGAGCCCCTCGTTATTAATTTCTGCTGTGTAGAACAAAGGCTTCGCTTGCACCGCAGTTTCACAATGAAAATGCTCTCCGACGTCCGTTTGCTTGTGATTTATAGGTTAAATTATTCAGGATGGTCTTGCGAAAATAAAATATACGCAAGGTCACGCTGGGTTCGGCCTGAATGCAATACCAAAGCCAACATGAGAGCGACTCAAGTTTGTCGGAAAGATATATATATATATTTTTTTTTAGGTATTTATGTTTTTTTATTTGGCCCGATGAAGATTAAAAAGTACGATCCCTTAAACTTCACTTTTATCCTCCACCTGTTTGAGTGTTTAATATTTAATCTGATACTTGAAAGGCGTGAAAAAAGACGAGATCAAAACCAGTCTAAAAGCCAGCAGCCAGATCAACCTGGAGCAAAATGCAGAGCTTTGACATATCAAAGTGAATATGTACTCAAAGAAAACCGGACATAGGTGAGGGATTCAAACTGCAGCAATAGCAAGCAAATGCATCACCCATTCATTAGAACCCAGCTGTTATTAATGCTAATTATTCTCCTATACTGAAGTAAAAGGCCGTATTGCATGAAGTTAATATGGGTTTGAGCTAAGGTCTGCTAATGCTAATACTAACAATGCAATTAATATACTTCCTGGGATTTAAAGCTCCACTCCAAAGCAGGAGTGGTATATATCACTCCTACCACCCTGGACCTGGATGTGTCTTGAAGACACCCCTGCTCATCAGTCTCCAAAACCCCAGCTCTTAATCTCATTTTACCTCCATCCATAACTCGGCCTATTTCTGACCCGTCTCTACTCCTAATGAGTCAAACTTGAAGTTTCTTGAACTTTATTCTTACATATTTCCTTTCATAACATTGGAGCTTAATAAGCAACCCTTCACTCACATCATCTATACAAAAAACAAAATGGTGTGTGAAAGAGGGAATGAACGAAAACGGGGAAATAACAGAGGAGAGGAACTAAACAATCTTGAGTAGGACAAGAAAACCTCTTGGGGTTCAAGGTCGACTTACTGCCCCACCACCCCAAGCATGCTAACATTACAGAAAACAGAGAAAGTGAACCTGTTTTAATTAAAGCAAGGTGTCAACTGTGGTCAGCTTGGTTGCTACTTATGAAGCCTGCCGTCCGTTTGGTCAACTTCCCCAACCCCCAGGGACAGAGCAGAAAGACGATTACTTTTACTCATTGGGTGGTAATCAAAGCACTTCATAATCACAGAAAGATGGAAAGGTTTCCTATTAGCGTCCACAAACCGCGCTGCTTCCCTGCGTGTTCTGAAACAAGCCACAAGCGCTTGGCACTCACAGCAATCAAAGCTTACTTTAAAAAGGTCTTTAAAAAAGGTCTTGGCTGGGGAAAAAAAAAGGCTTTCACTTTTTTCCCCCCCTTTTTCCATTTATTATGATCGTAATGCATTATTTAACATGCACTTTCGTTGGGCTCTGCTGGGGAAAAAAAAGGCCCAAATAAATAAACAGGATTAAGAGGCTTCGCAGTCATGTGGCTGAGAAGGCTACATTCTAAATCCCGACATTTCTTTGCGAGTCGTTTTCTTGGCCTGAGCGTCACATGGAGTCGTGGGGCCGGTAACCCGAGGGTAGCTTCCGTGTCAGAAGCACGAGGGCGATGTTTGCAGGTTCTCGTTTTCCTGCACCCTCGTGCTTGAAACCCGGCACAGAGGATCAGGGAACGTTACCTCGGTTAGCTGCCCTACCCCTTCATAGCCGACAGGATGTTCCATCTTTGAACGCTCCCTATAAATCGACCTTTCGTTGATTAAAAACAGGATTATGGCCTGAAGCCGGATTGGGGGAGCTAACGAAACTGACAGAGGATGAAAGAGGAGTATTGGAGATGGACAAAGAAGCTTGGGATAAATGGGTCCAGCAGGTTTCCAGGTCAACAGATGTACATCTGTAACAAGGGTCACAATGAATTTAACATGAATTTGGTTTACAGCTGAAAAATAGATGATTTAAGCTCTATTTGCTGGAGGTCCGTAACCAGGGCGCTTCCCATAACTTTTGTGATGTAACTAATATTTGTGTTGAACCCCTATGGGTCCATCTGACTTTCCTCAGCCTACAGCTCAGGGCAGCCTTTTAGATCTTGGTTCCTGGCCCAGGAATATTTCACTCTTCATCTTGTTTGAAAGGCAAATATTCCTGAACCTCCTCAGCAATCATTTTCTGCATGAAAGAAGGTGTGGTTCTTTTTGTTTTCCCGTCAACAAGGGAGATGAAGCAAAAGCCTTCGTTTTGTTGTCACGGCGACGTCTCTGTGTTCTCCACTGCCCCCATTTTGGCCAATTATTATTTTTTTTGTCTACGGCCCGATAGTCTGATAAATGTAGCCTTACTAATGTTTGCCTGCCCTTCGGTCTTTGAGGTGCTCCAACCGTTTGTTGGCTTGCCTAACCAGCCCCCCCCCCTCCCCCCTAAATGCCATTAACAGACTTACCTAGACACCTTCCAAGGTGTTTGACATCAATCTGCTCTTGCTTCAGGCACGACGCCTCGCGGACGAGGCAGGGGTTGTTGTAGGAGTTGCCATCCGTGGCACACACAGGATTCTCATTGTGCCCGCTGCAGTCAATGTTGCAGATGCACCTGGAACACGGAGACATTCCCCAGTCATGAACAAAAACAGTGGGACCCGCCCAGAACAAAACAAAGCCTTTCTGTGTTTAGGCCCTCGGTGAGTTATTGTTGTTGAGTTTTTCGTGTTGCAGGATCTGTTTGCTATTTGTGTGAGTAAACAAAGTGTTTTGCAAAATAAGTGGAGTGAATGGAAAGGTCATCTCTAGTAATAAACATGAAAAAATACTCTGAGTGACCACTCTTCCCCACAAATAAAATATTAATATTTTCCATACAGAGCAGCAGCTCCAGCTAGGCAAGCAATTCCATACCCTGACAGTACCGCATCGGCAGACACCTGTCAAGAGCATTTCATTAAGGCTTTCACAAGACCAGACTTATAAACATTGCAGCTCTGTATGAAAATATGCATTTTAATCCTATTTAAACCGCTGTGCAGCAAAACCGCAGGACAATATGGCCATGGTGAAAGAAAGGGGAAGAAATGTAATTCAATTACAGACGAACAACTGTTTTATGCGCTGTTTTAAGAAAAATTGAGTTGGGACCCTGTGGGTTCTGGAAGCTGTTCAGAACTCAGCAGAAACCCAAAATCAATACCCATGGGGGTGCGGCAGGCACTCGGTACCCTCAAACACACACTCTTTGGCCTGCTTTGGGACGTTACCTTGCTGGGATGGGAATATTCTGCAAGTAGAGCAGTAATACATCAATGGCACTCATGAAGAGGTATCTATGAATTAATGATGACCCATCAGAGAGTCCCAGCTCCAAGGCAGAGGATGGCAGCACTCACCAGATGTCCTCTGAGTCTTCGTCGCACTCCGCCCCGTATTTGCAGGTGCCGCACTTAGTGAACTTCTTCCCTGTTTCCACGCCCGATGCGTCGTACTCTGTCGGAAGACAGGGGATTGGAGACCAGGAATTACGATTATGACTATTGGGTTTATGGCTGTCTTTTTTTCCTATGGGGAGGGGCTTGTAAGACCTGGGGGCGGAGCAAAGTGATATGAAGAGTGCATTAGGCGCATGCATTCCTCATTCAGGTTTCTTTAGTTTCTGGCCCTCTATCATTTATATCAATCCCATCTCTACTTTTGTCCTCAAATGACATCCCGACTCCCACCATCCCCGTGTAACCTTGTTCCATCTTATCACCAGTTCCCACCAGTATTCCGAGAAGCCCGCTAACAATTTCCCTGACGACAGTCGTACTTTAGGGAGGGTGCTCACACTTCTCCCCGGCCATGACAGTTGAAAAGGGTCTATGTCTTTTTTAATCTATAAATCGTATTACCGAGGCAGAATGAAACGAAGGAGCACCAATCGATATGGAGGCTTGGCTTTTTTCCCCCCTTCCTTTACTTCTCAACTCCAGAAAAGAAGACGGCTCTAGAAAAGATGTAGAATCTAGAAAATATATCGTGAAGCAGAAGCTAAAGGTCATCGTTGAGTTTTCCTCATGCAGAAGCTGCGATCCACAGCATCCATCCCACACACCAACCAACGCCCAACTTTCTCTAGAGTCGAAGGTCTACACCTTTAAGATCTGGCTCCTTTGAAGTCACATGATCACTAAGATCATGGGGTTGGAGGACAGCAGGGGCCTTTAATTCCTCAGAGGACCTTATAAACCTGATGCATGTGACGTTTTGGCATCATAACACAGACGAGTGTGGTGCCAGGATGCAATTTTACGCCGCATAACCCAAAGACTGCCTGAGGCTAGGAAGAGCTAACGAGTCGGCTGGGATTCAACCTTGTGAGACATGTTACAGTCGTGCCACCATGGAGTAACTGATGGGCTTCCTGATAACATGTACTCAAGAACGAGCCTCAGATCAAGCACCTACAATCACCCAGGATCTGGGCTCTTAAACAACCGACGGGGAATAGCTGATCGTCTCCTGAAAATGCCACCACTGAATTAATCATTGCACAGAAACATTCCTCACAAGCAAAAAAATGGAAGTCTTCTGTAGCTCACTGCATAGTTGAAATTACTTTTCATCCAAGAAGGGCAATCACTGCATGTCCAAACCCGGCTTGTTCGTTTCCCTCACATATCGGTAATACTCACTTGGCCTGTCAGATCCGGTAAGATGCACACCCTGAAGCCGGCGGATTTAGCGAGAGAGACTCTTATTCAAACAGAACCTTATTTACACAGAAAACAAAGTAGCGATTACATTATCCTACTGCCCCGCCCAGGTCGAGGCTGACGTGAGCAACCAATTTATCTTTCGTGTCCTATGATTGGTAACTCGTCTGTCAGTCACGGAAGGGAGATTGTGCCGGAACGTGCCGGTGGCCCCATGGGGCAGAAGGAGGCAAACAGGACTGCATTCCTGCAGGAAACCTGAGCCGGGACTGACAGGGGCTGTAAAATCTGCACGCGGCAAGACAGGCCCCCGCAGCAGAGGCGAGGACACGAGCCTCAGCGGTAATTAGGCTAAACGTGAGCCGTAAACACCTCGTCCATTTTCAGGAGTCTGCAAGGTGGCCTGTCCATGAGATGTGCGTGTGCAGATTAGCGTGAGGGATGTGATGTCACGCGGCAAGCGAACCACGTGTGGTATGGCTAAACACGCCTCGGACTAGGGGGCGCGGTAAGGGCATGGTTATCCTGGCAGAAAAAGGGGTCCATGGTCACATTTTGGAAAGGGGACCCAGAATTTCTAGCCACACCCCCTGCCAGGGACATCGAGACAGAATGAGGAAGGCAGATACTTCAATCTCTGATCACCAGTTTGTATCTGAAAGATTTATTCTTCAGTGACCAGCCTTAATCATCGCTTTACTTGAGGTGAGGCAGGCTTATTGTGGTTTCAGACTCTGCTGGTCAGACGGTTATATATTCAGACGCTGATCGTTTGCTGTCTGGAGGTTACGATACTGATGACTGCAAACCCAGTGAATTTAAGCCAGAGCAGTCTCTGTGTAACAGCAGACCAATTGTTTGATGGGTGAGCTTTTGACACCATATGTCATGTTCAATGTTTAAAGAAGAAAAAAAAAAAACAAAAAACAGTTGTAATGTTTACATCTTGCTGTATAGCATGCCGTGAGTTGAATTGTAATGAGACATTCATGGTGGAGACGCATGGGCTGGCTGTCAATTTCACATATTGGCCTTTAAATCACCGTTGTCTCTGTCGCTGGATGGCGGAAAGAAAGGCATTCGACTGACTGGTCGTGTATGTGTCTGTCTCCGGCGCTGCTCTCTGTTTACGTGCCATACATGAAGAATGACAGGTGAGCAAAAAGCCGACTATGAGTGCAACTACCCATAACCCATCAAGGTATCTTCCATTGCCGCTTGTCCAGTCCAGGTGACCTGGGGGCAGATCCCAGGATCAATGGGACAGGAGGCTGGTGACACCCCAGGCAGGAAGTCAGACACCCATTTATTTCTCTCTAATCACATGCTACTGCTGAACTATCGCCCTTCTTTCCCGCCAAACAACCCGATTGGAAGTGTTGACTGTTTCACTTGAATTTTCTGTATCTCTCGCATTCATGCCCTGAATCCTTCATTTTAAGGAGTTTTCGAGACGCAGACTGCAATCGGCGGGGATACGAAAGCAGCGTCTCGGACTCTATACGTACCGCTCACACGGCACACAACAGCAGACGCATTCATTTAAAATGACTCAGAACTGCACCTAAACACAGATCACACACAGGAGCACAGATCAGCCATACACACACTCAGTCACCCACTTCACAGCTCCCCTCATCAGCCTCTCGCAGTGTTCGCCCATCTGACGAAAATCTGCATGTAGCGAGCTGGCTCATCCCCTAAGCCAACACGGCAGTCTTCCACCCGCCACCTGCACTCCCACAATGCACCTGGGCTCCCTTGATGCCCACAAACCCCAAAGCAAACCGGGCCACACCGAGCAGAAGACACCTGGGCTGCCAACCTGTTGCCAAGCGATCTGAAATCAGTCACGTTCAATACAGAAACAACAGGACATCTGTTAGGTCTAAACCACACTGTAAGCAAGCTAACCGGCTTTAATGCGTATTTACTGAATGAAATTATTCAGTCCCCTGCAGAAGGAACAAGGTACAATCCTCACACGCATGTCAACAAACTACAACCATCAGCCGTTAATCAGGAGTATGAATATCGTCACCGGCCCAGTTCCCAAAAACCCAATTACTTGAGACTCAGAACTTGGCCGTTCATTCAGAACATATCTCAGGGAGATGCAATACAATTTAAAGATCCAGTCGGTTCATTTAGAAAGTGCAGGATGGTCTCATTCTGATATAAAACCAGAACTGATGACCACTCAGACTGGAGAGGTGTGTAGCATGGACTCTGTGGAACGCAGCTTCTGCCTGAGGAGAACTGCCTCAGTGATGACACTGTGCTTGTCTGCTTCATGTGTGCCAGATTTAAACGGAGATCTATTGAGAATTTATATAGAAAAGTGCAACACTAGGTGCACATGTCGGCCTGCAGTTTAGAAGACGCCAACACAGGCCCAAAGCAAATTTATATGGAGCCGTACATGAATATATGTGATGTAAATTCAGCATTTTACATCTATGACAGACTCAAGTCAGATCCATCAAAGCCAAATTGCAGCCAAATCATCTGATGTCTCCTCTGATAGCTGACAGAGTTGAGGGGGGGGGGGGGGGATCCTCATTAAGCATAACCTTGCAGCCGCAGTAAACACTGGCCAGAGGGGGAGGATTGCCAGTGTTGTTCTTGAATAGGCCTTCTGATAAGCAAGTCTTGTGCTGTGGAGGCTGGTATTTCAGGAAATGGCCTACTAAAAGCCTATTATTACTCATGGCAGAGTAATCAAATTCCAGCTAGAGGGAGTTTTTGTCATGCAGGTGGTGGGACGGGAATTAGATTATTCTAATATCTGCTTTCCCCTTAACGGAACTTATACGCGAGCATTAACGGGAGACTCTGTATGTCTGCGGCCCCTTTCCTTATTCCGGTGATTTCCAGTAAACAGTGTTCCAGGTTCATCGTATTCCGGGGGTGTTATCATTCTGGCATGACCCGTCAATACTGAAGCCGTCACAACTGATAGCTGTGAAAGTGAACACGCGCCCCTAGTCACAGCTAACGGGTCAGTGAAGCTGAGCACGCACCAGTAACCGGCATGCACCTACGTCTGACGTTTAGACGCCCCTTCTGTTTATCGATGAGGTGGCGTTAAGAGAGGACGGCGTGACGAAAACAGGGGAGCCTACCTCCTTCTCCCGAGCCGGATCCGTTATCTGCAAAGAGGGATTGAGAGAAAAACAGAGAGTCAGTCGAGGGCTCTGGTTAAGCCCTGCCACACACGATACACTCATCTCTGAGTCCCCAGAGGGTTCCATGATGCCTCAAATGGGCAATGGACCAGGTGCGACCATCTCCCAGACTCCTCTAAGGTGGGCTGAGACGTGAGGAAGCAACGCGCTTGTTTTGGCTCAGATAAAGTCCCATAAATATTAACTCTGGGCCGTTTTTACCCCACAGCACAGAGCTTTTATCTTTTTTAATGGTTGGAAGTGTCTCCAGCCAGTGGTCAGGCTGATGCTCGCTGTTGCATTCCTTTAGTTTAATGGGAAATTAAATCCAAAGCTTCCTCAAACGGGTGAGAAGGAGATAGGGGCTGGTTCTCCCTGGTGCCCAGGCTATTCTCATAAGTGTGTGGGACTGACTCCTGACTTACAATCACGTTTTAACAGCAATGCCTTAGGGAATTTACTGCCTTACCGAACACCTTTATGATATTTCCAGGGATAGACAGTAATGCCCCAAGAAGACTTCTGACCAAATCCCCTCAAGACTTGTGTCATTTTTTATAATTACTTGCTCCACTGACAATGTTGTCCAGAATGATGGACAGATTTCTTGGAGACTTCATGACATTCCTTTTGATTATTTGGGTTTATAGCCCATTGCTATGGATACCTGGACCTTCTGAATGACTGAATAGTAATCAAAACCTAATAATTACAGCACGAATAATAAGTAGTTCGATATATTAATTGACTTGAATCACATAAAGGGAGTTCTGGAGAAACGTGATAACATGCAAAATGGGATATTATGGGCTTGTTTATGACAGATTAATTGATTCTTACCAATAACCTTCTTTATCACATTTTTACAGGACAATTAAGTAGTGAAAACTCAATGGAATCAGTAGATAATGCTAATTTATCTTGCTGTGACAACCCCGTTAACAGAAAAATCACAGGGTTAATATATATATATATATATTTTTTTTTTGGGGGGGGGGGGGTACAAAAATTATTTCACTTCACCAACTTGTACTAAGCGTAGGAAGACAGTGGCCTCACCGGGGAAGCAGGGTCCGTCTGACACCACAGAGATGTGCCCCTGCTGCTTGCATGCGGCTTGCCGTAGGTAGCACTCGTTCTGGTACGTGTCTCCATTCGAGCCGCACACTGGGATGTAGCTCTTGTGGCACTGGGGCAAAATGAACGGAAAGAAACCGCAGCGTCACTGAACGTCTTTGCCGAAACAACGGGCCGGCTCTGTTGTGTGAGTCCCTCTTGTGAAAAGAAGTTCTGTTTGACCTCTTGGTTAGTCGCTCATTTAAAAGCCCACATAAAATCAGAATTATAACAATCCTGCAGTCTATACACGGTCATCCTTTGAGGCAATGATTCGCTCATTTTTTGTGAGAAAGCTTGACAGGCAGAAAATGCCTAAATAAATTACTATAGCACTTTCTGGGTAACAGCAAACACCAACTGCAGCCCGCAATGTAAATCTGTTTGACCTTTTTCCTAATCGACACCTAGCATTAGCGATGCTAAACGACACCCAACACTAGCTATGCTATGACACTCAGCGTTAACCCATGGCCTGTGCAAGCTATGCTAAACAACATCCTATGCTAGCAAAACTAACAGACATCCAGCACTGGTAGTGGTACTCCTTCTGCTAGCAATATTAACAGTACCCTGCACCAATTATGCTAACCGACACTTTGTGCTAGTGATGCTAACCGCAGTGCTACTGATATGGTAACTACCTCTGAACTAAATGTTAAAGTCTTTTCACTAGACGTGTCTCCTCACACATTACAGTTGATTAGCTGTTGCTTCTATCAAAAGAAAATGACAAAAGAATTGTCTATTTTTACATTACATACAGCAATGCACCAATTAGGGCTTCAACCAGAAACCTTTGGTTGCTAAGTGCGCATCCTTAACCACAATGCCACCTGCTGCCCCTAGTGTTCCACTGCAGGCAGAGTCATACACTGGGCATTCAAGTTGGCGTGAACCTTTGATCGCATCATACAAGACACGTGACTGACATGGGGTGTGCTCCATGTAAAATTCCTTCTTGCCTGCCAACAGACCTGTCATATGAGGGCAAAACCTAAAACTGGCTTTATAGCTTGCAAAATGAGGTAATTTTCTCCGTCAGTTTTCAATGAGCTTAGTTCCGAGTCCCTTAGAACTTGGAATTGGGAAATCGGCTGCAGAACGGCAGAGATATTTTCACACAGTGATAAAGAATGATATTCTAAGACAGGTAATTATGCATGCACGGAAAAATGCTATTTGCAACTGAAGTAAGGAGCCCTGATGAGCTGATGAGATACTGTTCAGATTTGTGGAAATCGGTGGGTTAATTCTTCCAAACCAGCGTTTCTTAAAGAGATGCGCTGTCCCTCGGCAAATTTAAATGTGTATCTGAGGCACAGTGTCACCCATGCTGTGCTTCTTTTGGGGCGTGAAAAAAAAATCCCCTAAAACAAACAAAAAATATCACAAATTATGCACAATATGGCACTATTTCTAGATATATCTGTATTATGAGCTGATTGTAAATAATCCTGCATAGCTAAACAGGTAACATTCTTAGCATGGAAAATCCTGAAAGCCATTCAGCGCCCATTAATTATCCCCTCGGAGTTCTGTTGCTGCTGCCATTGCTGCTAGGAGTAATAATAATAATAATAATAATAATAATAATAATAATAATAATAATATCACAAAAAGCAGGACTGGATGAATGGCTG
>JAODKE010000088.1:2554087-2564255 GCA_026779605.1 Mormyrus hasselquistii
TAATAATAATAATAATAATAATAATAATAATAATAATAATAATAATATCACAAAAAGCAGGACTGGATGAATGGCTGCTGTAAAGGATAGGCGATGTGAGAAAGCATCATTTGAAAATGTCTTCTATATTTGGCTATATTGCATCAAGCATTCAGTTGGCTTTACCAATCTGATGCGACTCTTCTGAAACAGAGGCTGCACGGGTCACCAGTCTGTCACTCCGGCAACGAGTATCAGAAAACTCACAAGTGACGGGCGCGGAATGTTCCAGATCAAGGCCCCTCTGCAAATGCAAGCCCAGCCCCGAAATCTTATTCTGGTCTGATAGATTTCAAAATTCAGATACAGATGATATACTTTCATGCACTCAAAGTCACTTCAGACGACAAGTGAATTCAGCTTTATAAAAATACATGTATATTGAAAACCAGGAATGAAACTGTGGCCATATTTTCAATTTAAGGAATTTATTACAATCGACTAACATTCGAAATTCATTTAGGAAGCAGGGACATCAGAGGTCTGCTCAAGGTCAGGAGGCCCCTTCAAACTAGCACTTATGATATTGTTGTGCCTCACTATTCCGGTCCTCGAAAGCCAACGCGATCACTCTAGCTTACACACTCCTCACTACGCATGCAAATCCCCCTTACAAACCCAGCCTTCCTGCAAAATAAGAGACAGGGTTCTTCAGCACCTCCTGGTACCACAATAGCAAAAAAATGACATAAGGAGAATCGTCCTTACATCGACAGTTCACAGGAAGCTGGACTGGCTCCTCATAACCGCAAGCATGTTGTCGTCTCCAAATCTATGGCTTTCAGTGAACGTCATAATATGGTGTGAGATCACCAAGCTTCTCTTCACGCGGCATAATGAGGCCATTAACACGAAACATAACTTTCCAGGTGCCCGTGAAGGCTTTTAAACACAACCCCCGTGTGGAAGTAATTACCAAAATGCCTGCTTTTAATTCATCTTTATAAACTCTTATAAATGTAAAATCATGACATTATCATTATATTTTACTTATTCGGGCTGCATAGAATGAATTTACTAAATTTACTGAATTTACTAAAGCCGACTGAATACTTAAATCTCAAGCAATTACCGTTAATTACGGAAGGTGCTTGTGGTGTTAGTCACAGCATGGTAGTATTATAATAATTCAGATCGGCTGTATTCATTATTGGCCATTTAATGTGAAATGATATGGCAGAGAACTGTGGATGCTAATTTTGGAGTTTATATTTTAAATGCAGACAGATCCTAGAGACAACAGTCTACTTTTAAAAATATTTGCAGGACCATGGGAATATATAAAACGATATATGATAAAACCACTAATTCCTGCAGAAATGCTGTGTATATTTTGCCTGCGTACTGGTGTGTTTCTACCTAATTTTCCTGGGCAGGGCAAACAGATATTTCTCCATCTTATATGGCTGCCAGGTTATGTTTGCAAAAGCAGCCACAATTGAATCCCTCTGTTTTCCTGGCATATATCAAGCTGTCTAGAAGCCGGGAATGAAAGGGCCTCCGTGATGCACATAGAGACCTCTAGTTCAGAGGAGCCGTGCGACCAAATGTAGCACGCTAGCTTACAACGCAGCGCAGTCTGGGAGCTCATCTCAGGCTGACAGGCAAAGCAAACAAAAAGGATTTGTGTGTGGGATGCCCTCATGCCAAGTTAGGGATGCCTCAGCCACACACCCCCCAGAGCGGTTCACCTACCTGAAAATGACAAACACACTTCAGGTCAGCCCCGTCGTCCCGACAGCTGCCCCCGTACCGACACGTGGAGTCATCACACACACGCAGGTCACTCTTCTTCTCAGAGAGGTCTGCAGAGATGCAGGGAAGGGAAAGCGGCGGTTCAGAGTGAGGCCGTTCGGTCTCTCGAGACGCTCCTGGGCAGAGGATGCCGTTTTTGGCCGAGCCCAAGATCAAAACGCTCTCGACACAATTTCATAAATGATAAATTGAAAATATACCACATCAAACAGAATTAGGAGTCACAAAGCAGACAGAAAGAACTAACGTAAACATTTTGATTAGATATTCTACCCAGGCAGACTATAATAAGCAGGCTTTATATCCCAATCCCTGTCAGGAACACAGTCCGTGCCTGAGTGTGACACATGCCGACTGTCCTTCAGCCATCTATACCCACAATGCACCAGGAGCAAAACCACCAGTCAGACTGAGCTCATGCAAAGTAGGAGTTTGAGCAGAGAGGAGAACAATTTCCACCCTCTGGCTATGGAATTGAAACCCTCCACAACCTGCTGTTATATTGTATGTTATTCTCAATGTCAGCAAATTTTTAGTGTATTCTAATAAGATAGTGTTACTCATTTTCCAGGTCTGTTCACAATATTACACCTAGCAGCAAAATTCATTCTAGCCTGCTCATAGCTCTGGACTGTACCAAAGGTAAAAGTATATATCATTGCTGTCCAATGAGAAGCACGTATCTCCAAAAAGCCATTATTTCAGGAAAGCTGAAAAATACATTTTCTCAGAAACTACTTTACAAAACACAACATAGACATCCTTAGCACTGTCAAGAAATCTATTTAACACTGAAAAGTGTAATGTTTTAAATTGCCTTATGTGGATTGTTTTCAGTGAGGCAAATATGTCCAATTCAACAAGAAATACACTAATCCGGTTTCATATTCCAAATTAGTAATGATGTTAGTTAGTAGCCTATCTAGCTATCAAGTTTAAGTTGTTCAAATTAGTGATATAAAACCATCCATACAAACAACCACCATGAATACAAAAGTTAACTTGTAAAAATAAATGCTAGCTGAATAGATAACTTCATCTAAAAACGTTTAATTAGTTAATTAGATGCCAAACACTATCAATAGACAGAGAAGCATGTACACGTCCCCCATTTATACTAAAAAGTTGTAATCGTTCATTAGACAGTGCAGATACACATATAAATTTACTAAAAACATTTTGAAGAGGTTTACTAAGGCTAACTGGAGCTGACCAGTTTTCTCCATCCATCCATGTTCCATATGTGTTTGCCCAGTATGGTAGGGTCACTATAACCCTGGAGTCTTCACACAGCCTGCAGGGGGTGCTGGTTCCCTGGTCCACTATGGGAAATTTCTCTCACACCAATTCAATCAACACCAATGTAGTTTCTCCCTCAAAGTGGTAATCCGTATTTTCTTCCAGCCACTCTTAAATACAAATCACCCTTATTGAAGTCCAAAAATACTGTCGTCAGGTTGTTAGGAAGCATGATAAAACCTTGGGAACACAGTGTGACCTTTGATTGTCATAAGGAATTAAAGGTTGCAATATTTTTTCCAAAGGCAGTCCTGCATTTAGCATGGGTAAAATAAGCAGATTTTAAGACGAGACAAATGACCCATCTACGGAAGCCTTGTTTGATGTGTGGATAAATGCAACCAGATCAATCTTCTTAAAACAACATCAACTACTTTAATACTTCCACAGAGCCATACATAAATCCCAAAAACTGTAAACACCTGCGGGGGGGAGTTAGGCACAGAGCGGCATCCATCAAAAGTGCGATGTCTCTGGGAGGCAGCCAAATCCCATCACCAAAGCCGCTTCTGCCGGCGTCATACATCTCAGACCCTGACACACGGGTGTCCTGGACGGGAAGTTAATTTCCGCGTTGACCGCGCAGTTCACGGCGAGGTCATGGAAGGCAGATAGCTACCAAACCACGACTAACAAAACAAGTGCTATCTGTACAACAACACACGTTTTACTCAGTTTCATTAATACAATTCTGAGATTGTTATGTTTCGCTCATAAAGCAGAATGACACTGGACATGAACAGGAGGGGATAAATAAGATTCCCTTTTACCCATAATCCTGTGCATCCAGCCCAGTGGGCTGCATTCTGGTCCTAGCAGATCAAGTCAGACATGCTTCATGGTGATACCAGTATTTACAATTCAGATGTGCTATCTGCTACAACATCAACCAACACAAATCATATTTCCAGCATTCTGAATGAAGGAGACAACTATGGAATACGTATTAAAGAATGACCGATTACTGATTCGGAATCGCCACAGAGACAAGACCCTGGTAAATATGCCCGGATAATGTCTCTGCGGCCTGTGCCGTGACATACCTAAACTGCGTTCAGTTACAAAAAGCTTTTCATTAATGGCACTACCTGTCCACAGCATAAATAGCTATTTCTGAGGACGCTGATGACAGGGATGTCGACAGCAAGCTTCTTCCTTTGTCATTATCAGGAACCTTTGGGCCGGACGACGAAAATAACAGCCTGCGGAACTCAGGCGCTCGCACACGAAAGGAGGAGGAGAGAAAAGAATGAAAACCCAAAAGCCCCCCGCAGGCAGTGGGAGTGCGGTAATATTAAGTCCAGCCCTTGGTAATTGCCGTAGAAAGCAGAGCTTTTTTAGGAGACAGCCAGACTTAATAGCCTTTGAGGAGACCGTGTGCTCCGTAATTATCACCTTGCGAGTAGCCTGAACCTCAAGCTGCATTCACCCGCGGCCTGTCCCTTAAGACCAAACGGCAATAACAAGCAGGTCACCGGCCAGTCGGTGGCCAGGATCGCGTTAAGAAAATCTCAGTAATGAAGATCTTTCCAGCTGTATACTTTAATGTGTATATTTAAACATATCACAACACTCCACAGGTTCAGATGAAGGGCTGTTTAACACTATTACGCAAATTCACGGTTAGTCATCATTGAGACAGGTTAACAACCATTCACAGAAGCTATGGAGGAGATATTTATGTTCTAGAAGCACAGGCATCCCATTCTGAGCTAGCAAATCGCCAAAGCCTTCAGATCAACAACCAATCAAATCCTGCCCTTGGGGAAATGCCAATATTCCAATAGCAGTGACTGATGACATGACTGTCTTGAGTTGTTACTATGGAGATAATGGCCCTGCACTTAAAGGAAAGATCTTATCTTCAGGTTTGGAACTTCAAAACACTTTGGAATGAATTGAGAACTTGGTATGGGGGGCAAATGGCAGAGTGACACTATGGAGGAGGTGTCTCATGCAACTTGGGAGGACCTACGTCCTATGAGAGGAGCGGGGCATCATGAATGCATGAGACCTAGACCCTTGGGTATTAGTCAAGTACAAGCTATACATCCTACATGTCAATATTTTGGGATCTATAATCAGGTTGGCAAACTGGGCATCTTTAGAGATACAGATTAGTAGTAGTGAGAATGACGATCGACTCGTGCACCTTTCCCCCACCCACTCCACCCCAAACTAGCAAGGCTTGTCAAACCCCTCCAACACCCTTGGCTTTCCAAGTCTGGTCATGCTGCCGCTGTGATTCTTCCAGACTGAAGAAGCCTCATTCCCACCGTGCTTTTAAATAAATCTGAGGCATGGAGGGTGGTCCATACCAAAAGAGTGGCAATTTGCTCCGATTAACCTTCTCGGCAAAAGCAGATGGGAGGCTGCCCAGTCACCCAAGTAAACAATACACCCCTGTGCTTTTACACAGATTAGCTGAGCATTGCTGTTTATTTAATGAGAAAAATCTGTTCATATTCCAGCATTTTTTCCCACCTACAATTAAATTTTTGGTCAGAGCGCACATCAGAACAAAAACAAGGTTCTCTCCCATTCCAAACATTGCCGATTAAACCCACCGTCTTTGGCCACGTGAAAAAATGTATCAAATGAAACATCACTGGTTACCAGTTGCACTTGTGATGGAGCATTTACCTGGAGCACGCACCACCTTGGTGTTCCAGAGGGGCGGCGACACTGCTCAAGACTCTAGACAGCACAATCAACTGCCGTTCTACACACACCGGGGCCCCGAACCCTCCATGGCCTGTCATTTACTCTGGGAGCCCCCAGCAACCACGGTTTACAGCAACTGTCACCCTGTGCCTGCTTGCTATCTTTCATTGTTTCCTTCCTTCCGCGGGGTTCTGTGTCTTTCATGGCTAATTAAGTCTGCCCGTCCCTCCATCCATCAGAGAAGGATTGCAGTTGGCAGGGCACAGCGGAAGGTGTCTAACATTTGCCCGGCGGAACTTTCTGGACAGGCACGGGAAAGAATTCAATCTGCCCCTCACCAGCAAGGGCTATTTCATCACAGCTGCCAGGTGCATTGTGGGTAGTTATGTACTACCCCCACCCCCGTCCTCATAACAGTTCAGACAAATTGATAAAACTGCTGAGACTCTTTATCAAATTATTTTTTAAAAATGGGAAAAAAAACTAAATTTGAATGTCAGTTCAATCTAAGGATTTCAAAAGAGATGGGAGACTTTATTGTTGAATTCAAAACAATATTGCATCCATTTTCTAACCACTCGTCCTGGGCAGGAACAGGGGTTGGGGTCTGGAGCCAATCTCAGTCAGCACAAGGCTAGGTGGGTCAAGGCCAGGGTGCACCCTGGATGGGACTGTAACAGTATTTTCAAGCAATGTTCAAGCTCAAAGACGGAGCGCACCGAAGTACTGATTCGTGCTCTAGAATTATGGAATTGTGCGCTGTTGTAAATTAGATTGTGGTTTTTAATATCCAGGAAATGGTAAGATGGCTCATGACTTTGTAATTTGATAGTGCTTGGCCCAATATGACATGCGTGAATATTCCTGATGCAACGCCAGTGCAATTATAATTAAATTGCTCCATTTACATAATGTGTTTAGGGGATATTGTATTCCGCTATGCAAATAACCTTCATGGGAACATTTCTGGTTCGATGCGACCGTGCTAAATGCCACCTGTTCGGTCCTGTCCCCTTACGGCATGTCACGAAGGCCACCTTTCCACACCGTGGATGGAGTCCGTCAAACACAGATCACGCCCCATATGTGGGGCGAAGACAGAAGAGCTGGCTAACAGCCATTTAGCATCCACGAGTGGAATGTAGACCAAAAGTTTCATGTGGGGGAGGATGGGGGAGAGCGTGTGATGACTGAGTGTTACTCTGAACCAAGCCGAAAACAGCGCAACTTTATCACTTTGAGCATTAAGGCTGATGGGCGGAGGCCCACTTTATCAACGTGCCCCCTTGCTGTACACCAAGGAAACCCTGTCTAATCGAGGAGTGGCGCTGAAATGACCATTAATCAGAGGCGGGCACTTTGTGGTCCCGCAGGGGAGCAGGGGCCGAGGTAGCAGTCACTCTGTGGGGGGGCAGGGTGATGTATTTGGGGAGTGATTTATACTGAAAGAGTGCCATGGAGAGAGGGAAGGGGCACGGTGCTTCAAGGTGGACATGGGTGGGGGGGATGAGGTGTCTGAGAAAACATTTTTAAAGGTGTGGTGATGCGCTTTGTTGTTATTATGATTTTGATCCTATTCCCTGTCCCAGAGAAGCTAAGTTTTGTCACACTTGGATATCACGGTACCCTCCCTCCCCCCCCCAAGTGACTGTGAGATGCGACGAGCTCATCCAACACGACCACCAGCCTCACACCGAAAGAATGTGCCATAAACAACTTCATCGGCAAACTGAGAAGAAAGAGCACCACAAAACCCTGGCGACTTACGAAACAGTCCTGCACAGTCCTGCTTTCCCAGCACCGACGTGAGTGCACGTGTCCCGCTAGCTAAATCCTCCAGGACCGGATTACAGCAGTGAGATTTAAATTATGTCTTTATAAGGATTTGATGACCTGCTGCAAGACATCAGTATAATCCATCGGTAAATATGGAAGATATTAGCATCTGCTAATAGATACAGTTTTTAAAATTGATCGGATAGATACAGGTAAAAGTTTGTCATCCCAAGCGGCTTCATTTTACATCCCGGGAAACACTCCACTGTCAATTGTTTCTATTAACCAGTGAAGGCAGGCATATTTTTGAATCAAACAAAGCCTGGAAAATTACAGCTCTCAAAGAGCAATGTTGCAAAACAGACACGCCTTATGCTGACATGTGTTCACGGGCCTGTGCGATGAGCCGCCTCTGAGATAGAGGATGACTCCGTTCTGGATCTCTGACACTCCGTGAAAGCCTTGCACAATGGCACGGGGAGGCTGCGCGGAGCCGGCCTCAGGAAACAGACAGTGGGAAGACGCAAACACGTTTCTTTCTATCCAGATATTCGCTCGGCACACCCACATGCATTGCAGCAGCCTTGGATGTGTAGCTGGAAAGGAGGAACGTCTGTCTAGATCATCAGATTACATCCAAGGTTTCTGATCAGCTTCCCTAATTACTTGTAATAATATGGATGTGTGTCTTTGATTTAGGAAAAATATCCAACATCTATACAGACTACGTATCCCCTTTGTTAAGGGTAATATGGAAACACATTCTGGATGTGAATATCCTTCCGTCTTTGATACCCAGTAATTATTTATAATGGATGAACTGAATTCCATGTAAGACAAGGTCTGGGAAGGAGACTGACCTAAGGTAGAAGGAGTTAAAGACCATATAGGAAAAAGGAGACAAGGATTGGGCAGCTAATGAGAAATGAGTCAAGGATCAGGCATCTACGGAGTAAGGAATCAAAGACTATATAATTAAGGATGTTGGAGTCTAAGACCATGCAGGAAGGAGTCAAGGCCTATTTGCGCTCAGCCATCCATCTTGCCTGGAGCCATCAAAATCTCATCTCCAGCCTGAGTCGATGGCTACTTGTGCTAACAGAAGACTCAAGCTAATTACATAAATGCACTTGTCCTCACGGACAGACGGTAACATCGGGTGGTGTTGGACTGCACAAAAGAGGGAATAGCCCTTTAGCTTCGGATCGAACCCTCAACCCCTTGAGGCACCTCCTCCTCCAGGTACGTCACCAAGACAGAAGAGAACGCGACCTTGAGCCCGTGCCGTCACAAAAAGTGAAGAGAGACATCCTCCGACAGGAAATTCACAATCGACAATCAATTTCCTGGCACGCACAATCTTTGTACTCTCCAGGAGGCTACTTTACATCTTAATTGCACAAAATTTATATTTTGCAAATAGCACAGCATCACCATGGTACATGCACCCCGTGTTGACGCCGTTGTCGGCACCACCTGACCATTCAACCCCCTTCAGTCCCGTGTGGGTGGTGGAAATTGCCGAAAGGTTCCCAAGACCAGACTGGCAGTTAACAACCGCCATATGGGTTGCTATTATTTCAGGGCAGTTGATCTCATTTCAAAGTGTCTCTTTTTAAATATCCCCATTTCTTCTACAGCACTAGTTTTAACATCAACTGTCCATTTCTCTGGGCGTTTTTGTGGTTTGACTTTATTTTCCAAATCTGCCACAAAAGGATCAGCACAGTCTGGCTCTCTACCATCTACTTTTGAAATGTTTTTGGAATTTTGAAAGGTAGAGGAACGCAAATGCCCAGAAAGATCAGAAAGAGGGCTACCACTTCAGATGCACAGAGTCTTCAGATCACAAGGTAACAGGATCATTTTGAAAAGGAGGGATTGGAGTTCGGGGCTAGGCCTTGGTCAGCCATGCTGTGTACTGGACAAATGGCTGCGCTTCCAAATCATACAGCAGGGGAGACAGACTGCAAGTCCCAACAGATCCTGTTAACTTCCAGCTTAAGAAAACCTAGCTAACTGAGAAATCTTGCTTTGTGGAACACCTCCCGGGTCACACAAGTACCACAGAGTCCAACCACCCTCGCCCTGACTTCTCAACTGCAAAGACAAGCTCTTGGTTTTGACAGGCAGCATGATATCCAGTTCGCGAAATATGGGGGGGTCTGCCACCCATGATAAACTAATGAGACCCCCGAAAGCCTCAAAAAGCAAAATTTTAAAGGGGGTCTCAAGATTGGTATTGCGCAACGATAGGGAGATGGGGACCCCCCCCGAATATTGACGGGTATTTCCTACATTATATCTATCAGTTGGAAAATGAAAAAATACAGTATGGCTATCAAATTAGCGATAGCAAAAAATAGCATCATCAGGCATGACACTTAATAGGGGGCCTCGGACAGAAGCCTCTGCTCCGCATAAAATATCTGCACAGTCAGTGGGAAGAAGAAAAATCAAGGCAAGAAAAGCACACGGCCGAACTTCACTAAATTCCCAGAGCAAAACCAACGAAGTTAAACCGCCTCTGACAGTCAAGAGATAGATTGCTGTTTACCACTCGCGCGTTATTGTTCCTTAATCCCACCTAAACCTTGTGAAGCACAAAACTGCTGGCCAGCAGCCTAATTTTTCC
>JAODKE010000088.1:2566278-2588818 GCA_026779605.1 Mormyrus hasselquistii
TATATATATATATATATATATATATATATATATATAAGAAGTCCAGCCGGCCCGAATGTAATTTAATCATGTTTTAGGAAGCTACTTTTCCTCTTCACAGGACAGAAAACACGGTAGAGACAAAATCAGCTGTTATCAGAAGGTCACGCAGGATGTGTTTAAGTGTTCTGGGGCCAAGCTGGGGGAGGTCATAATCAGCGCTTATTCCCACAATGTTTAAATGAGTGACATCGGTCATGCGGAAAGGGAACTGAATTTCCCCCTAAGATATCATCTAATTTATTTCTTTAGCATGCACCCCCGCCCAAAAAAAAAGAAAAGCCTACAAAAGGCCAGGAGCAACCCAGTGTTAGTAATCATGGTGGGTTTTTTTAACAGAGGCCGGTTTGTTAGAGAACGCCTCAGCTAAACCCTGAACACCCAAGGAATTGTCTATGAAAAAAGAGGAAATTGTGCATGGCTCATTTACGCCGCAATTACTTCTGGGAGAACAGTCCGGCGTATTGTTGGAGGTCTCACCCGACGCAAAAGCATGCAGCCGCATAACCGACCCGGAGACTCACATTAAACCACCCATCAGGATCCACAACCAGCAAAGATGACAGCCTTTGGCCCTATTAATCCCCACAAACTTCTACCTGAGTAAACCTGGTAAAATGAGTGAATCCTAATTACATTACATTATGGAGACTCTCAATAGTAGGGGTGTTCTTTATTAAACAGTGATTTACTGAACAAAGTATGAGTGTCTTTCTTAAAAGTAAATCAAAATAAATATTCTCTCACGTAAATAAAAACAAAATAAATATCCATTAAGATGCACATCTAGGAAATTAACTGCACCTGACCTGTACTGTGTTCACGTTAGCAGCTTTCAGCTCCATATTTGAACAAAATTGATATCTAATTTTGGTGCAGCATTTAAAAATTCTTGTGCTGTATTTGCATTCGCATTAACAACTTCCAGGCAGACGTACACGCGCATGCATCCTCCGCCCCTTTCCGAATGTTGCTTGGGAAGTAGGAATGTGGCAGGGATTTAGTCCATGGCAGGTCACGGGCAAAACCGTAATTTAATAACTGGACACCGGAGAACCTGGAGGAACCCTGAAGAACCCTACACAGCAAGTCTAGGTCATGCACACGCACTGAGCTGGGGGCAGGAATCTACAAACCTGGAAGTATGAAGGCAGCAAGCTATCTTAACATGGATGATATTAAATAAAAGATCATCAAAGAACTGAGTCTCTCATTGTGATATTTATGAACAGAGGCACAAGTTTTCTCACCTATTTTAACATCAAATTGAGTAGCTAGAGGCAGGTGTCCTTATTAACCTGAAATGTAACACGTATTGATTGGGCCACCTTTGTACTCTCTTAATTAATGCTAGAAGAGCAAGGCATCCTGGGGGCGCCCTAATTAAAACCCACAGTGACCTTTGCCTCTTTGCTAATTCAGGAAAGCTGTGGCGGGCGAGTGGATTTTGCGAAGGGGGGGGAGGTAGTTCGCGCTGAATCTGGACTCCCCGAGATGCGGGAAGCTCACTTCGATCATCCATGGATCAAGGACTGTCTTTACCTGGAAACGCAAGGAATAACAGAGGCAGCAGCGTGATGTATAATTCATGGGGGCTCACAGCAGGGCAGCTGTATCGGAACAATATTAGCCTGTGATATATTGAGTCGCCAGGGCGGTGGGGGCATCAAAGTCTCACATTAGTGCTGAGCTCATGGACTGTCCCGAGGCTTGCCTGGTTTGTTCTTTCTGGGTTTCCAGGCTGAGGGACAGAAACAGCAAGTTCAGCTCCTCTGAAAACGGGGCGATATTGTGGCATCTGCTAAAGGGTGTTGTACTGCGCATGAGGCGATCTTACATTAACATCCATGCGGGGTCCTCAGCTTCCTCAGGCCAGATGAATAACGGCCATTGGTGTGAAATAAATACTTAATGCTTTATGTTTAGGGAGAAACCAGGCCGTACGTGGCTTCATCTCCTTGGCTGGAGATATGCGCCTCATGCCGCAAGATCAACAGCCTGAAATGAGACTCCTTGCACCGCGGGATCGGGATTTGGGGGAATAGATGCGTTTGACCGCTGAGGCAATAAACACATCTCTGGCGGCCAATGGAAAGCATGCCAGCCTTGCAGTGCATAGCGGTGAAGGAGGCAGGGGGTGCCGTCCTTGAGTTGCTTGTGCCGAATGGCCAACGCGGGCGAGCCTTTACCCATAGTCATTACGGAATGTGCCCAACATGGCCCGGGGGTGGCGGCGTCTGCCGGCGCAGGTCTGTCCGTTTGCGGAGGCAGCAGATGGGCCGGATGAAGCCGACTGTGACGGACCGGTGCAGTCCGCGAGGGCGTAGCGTGTGACGGGGAGCCGCTCGACGGAGTTGGACGAGTTCCCTCCCTCCGCCGTGTCTCGGGCTGTCCGCTGACCACACCCAAGTCCTGTGACTTGCGCGGCGGATTGAAATGTACAATTCACACGCGCATCAAGGCGACGTCGGCACAGAGCCGGACGCAGTGCCGGTTTCTGAAAGCCATCCATAAGCCTCACGACTCCAGCCGATTGGCCAAAGCCATGATGTGGTGACTTTGTCAGCTAGTGCCTAGTGTGGTTGGAGTTGCTAAACTCACGAGAGCGATTGGGTTGACCCACCCAAAATAGTGAGGGGCACTGACTATTCAGAGAGCGGCTCCACCCAACAGCCGTACTGCAACACTTGCTGTCGACATCAACAATGGTTCCAGTCGTGCCTTTGTCTTACCAATTCACTGATGATACTGATGCTATCAGGTATCAACTAATGTCTCGACGGAAAAGGGCTCACTCTGACGGCCGTTTTGGGTCAAATTCAAATCTCTAACTTGACTTTTAAACTCGGACACAGGCTAACAAAGCGAACTTCACGCCACGCAGCACAAATTGCAACGAGAGAACAGTTAGCTTGTTAGCCACTGCAGCTAGCATATACTTAGTTGACTACCCACAGTCTCTAAGCAAGTTCATTTCTTCCCAGTTTTCATCGACGTGATTCACTCTGCCGTGACTATATTGCCATGGCTTCCAGATTCGTTGAGCTTTCCAGCTCGAGAAACAATTTCCAGAACCTTCTTATAAAAAGAGAAAAGCCTGAACTCTTTCTGTCAAACAGGGAGCCCTTTTACAGAACAGAATACATGGTATAAGTTATAGTATTTATCTGTACATTTATCTCTTGGCTTGTTTCACTGCAGCTTGTAACAGACAGCTTTGATATGCATGTTTAACTTTTTCAGTTGCTGTGTGGATGTCCGTTGATAGATCGCCATCCCATCCAGGGTGTTCCCTAATCCCGCGACCTCCGTTTCCTCTCAGCCCCTACACTGACTCGGCAGTGATTGGAAGCAGGGGGGGGGGGGGATGGTGTTTCATGGCTTGTGACTGCATCTTATTTTTAAATCTGAGCATCTTATTTAACATAAAGCAGATCAGACAAGCTAATTTTTAAGTATTTTTATTTAGCTGCGAGCGTCTAAGTTTTAAATCGATACCACTCTTGTGTTAACATTTTAACGTTAAAATATCGGATGTTTGATTAATAATGGCTAAAAAAAAGACGGGCAGGATTCTCAGTGCAGATCTTTGTATCCTCAGTAATTTAAAAGCCACAGACAGGCCGGGGCCACCCCGGGGCACTGCGTTAAGCATTTGTTACACTGGATATACACTGGATATCATTAATTATAAAGGAAGACAATGTGTCATTATCTCTGAGGCTTCCTGCGACCTATCACTGGGGCAAAGAACGCAACAGGCCCGTCACGCTAGTCGATCAGCTGAAAGGGCGACCGCAGCGGCACTACGGGAAGCCACAGGTCAAATCCGGTCTTTTCCGTCTCCATCCTCTGCTGATTTTTTTGGGGGTTGTTATCTGCGGTCTTCCGAACAGAAGACAAACCACAGCACCTGCTCGAGCCTGGCTGTCAGACTGATGGCTGGGTAGCTCCAAGGGAAAACCACTGTATTTTTCTTATGTGTGTCTAAGCACGACTTGCGTGATTGTTTTGTCGGAGAATGTAATGTTAGCAAGCGTGTTTTCTGGGTCTTTACGCGGCTTGACCGAAAAAACTGAAATAAGCCACATAGGACAGGAAGCTCACAGTCCAGTCATAATCCACAACGTTCTACCAGCATAGAATTTCACGTTTTCCTTCAGTTCCTTCAACAGCACAGACGGTGCAAGAATTTCTTTTCTTTTAAATCAGACGAACACACAGGCCTTGCGCTTTTATGTCACGTTTGTTCGCTGACCTCAAACACATAAATCGCAGCTCAATGGTACATTTGAACAGCTACAGACCAAACTTCCAGCCTCGTTTGGGGTAACTTACCCTACAAGTCAGTAAGGGAGGGGTTACGCAACCCCCCCCCCCCCTTTAAGAATTTTTCCATTTCAAAGCAGACCTCCACCGCTTTCCAACTTTCAGCTTTTGACAACTGGTGATTTCGGTGCAAAAATAGCATTTAGAAATTCATCTTTTTGTACTGAAACAGCTCTCCATTCAGTTACGCCCTCTCCTTGATAAGTAATGCTTCTTAAAATGCTTCATATCTGTAAGATAAAGGTGTGAGAACTGAGCAAGAGTGACACCACATGACCCGGACCCAGGAATCGCCGGGAAGGTCATGCGCTCCTTCAGGCACCGTCCTGGTGGATTCCTCTGTGCCCCACTGTTCCTTATCTCTAGTTTGATGCTACCATTTGTAAAATATCGATAGTGACTCGCGTGTTTGCTGAGGCTAGCTGTCAGTGCTAGTTATCAGAGATGGGGGAAGAAAACAAACACAAATGCAGCCAGAATGTGTGGAGTTTGAAGTGTGTACTTTTGTGCTGTTTATCACGCCGCACACGTACCCTGTATGACAGGGAAAAGAAAATATCGCTTGTATCGTGAATAAGAGACAGAAGAAGCGAATGTGATCCGTCTGTGTGAACTTCAGACGGGAACAGGAATGTGAAAGCAGCCCAAAGTGAAGACGAGGCCAAAGAACGACTCGCGCTGGGCTGAACACAGCCGTCGCCATCGCCGGCGGAACCCTGCTGAGATCCTCAAAATGCCTCCCCCGTCTTTCAAAGGCATGGATCTCAATCACGACAGCTGACCGCAAAGGACAGGGAGGGCAAGGGGGGGGAGGACAACGGGGTCTTGAAAGGGAGGGTGGGGGATCACAGGCAGGGGACCGGCTGAGGAGAAGGAGGCCCGACACAGCAAAAGATTTAAGTGCTACTGGAATTCAAAGGCTGTCTGAGCGACGGAGAACTTCAGAGACTGCAGGCAGAGGGTGTTCATCATCAGAGTGAGGAAGGGAAAGCGACTGGAGGTAGGGACAGAGGGAGAGAAGGAGAGGGAGAGAAAGAGAGAGGGAAGGAAGGAGAGTAGGGGAGCAAGAAGGAGGGAAACAAGGAGATGAGGAATGAGGGAGGGAGAGAAGGAAAAAGAGAGGGAGGGAGAAAGACAGAGGGAGGGAAAGAAGGAGCGAAAGGGGATGGAGAGAAGGAGAGATAGAGAGATGAAAAGGAAGGGAGAGGGGGAGAAAAAGTGAGATATATTTCCATGACTTCAGCAAAACTTTTTGTTAGCGGGATGTTATTGTCATGGATGTATATGAGACTCTGAGCAAGAGGGACGCGACACGAGCCAGGCCCAGGAATCCCCGGAAGGGCGTGCCCTCCTTTCAGCACCGTCCCAGAGGAGGAGGAGGGTCTCCCTCTGCGCCCCTTTGTTCCTTATCTCTAGTCTGATCCTCGGCCACCCCCCCACAGGAAGCCTCGGGGCCGGGAAGGGGAGGGCACATCTGATGGCCACTTTCAGGAGTCTGTTTGTTTGTTCGTTTTCTTTGTGCTTGTTTCTTATCGATCCACAGAGGCTGTACGATGTGGTACAAAATGCCTTGCGGCAGCAGGGCGGCGCCACTCAGGTACCGACTCCCAAGGTCTTCCTCCTCGTCCACCGACACACAGGCGGCCGCTTTTTTTCTTGACCCTCTAAAAGCTGCTCATTCCGAAAACAACATTTCATCTCCCGCTTTTATCGTTTCTTGGCCAAAATTTCATTCACTTTTTTTTTTTTACATACCCCATCCAAACCACTGGGTCCTTTTTCCCGATGCCATAAAAATGCCTCACTAATACGATATTTCAGTGGCCTTTGCCAACTTCGCGGTTGGCAGCCCCTCTCTGGCGCACAGACTCCAGGTTCTGGAATTTTTCAGTGCACGGCCTGCTGGCCCGACCCCCATGGCTCATTCTGGGGCCTCGATGGGCCCGCTCATGTGCACCCGCTCCCGTCTTCAGTCATGCACTTGGAGGCCATGCATTGACAGCTGCCAGAAATGAACAGGGCGTACCCATCCGTAACTGGCCCAAAATTCTTTAGAATGGGGCCCAGCATCCCCGCGGACCCCCTTTGACCATTTCCCATCACAATACACGAAGATACACAGACATATGCATATAAAAAAAGACACAAATGAATAAGCACATTTGACAGACAGACTAGGTAAGCTGTTAGAGGATTGGCTTACGGGGAGGGGTGGGGGATGGCCAGGTCTGCCGGCACCCAGCACCTGGGGACCATAAACCAGCTAAACGACCCTGTCACAAACTGGATCCCGACCAGCTCGGCTTCCCTTTGCCCTCCTTGAACCACTATCCGTTTTCAACGTGGTGCCACACATGCGTCCCGAAAGCCCCAACAACACGGGACACGGCTCTTTATACACGCCACCTCAATAAAGAGCCGTTTACGGGCGCCCCACAATACTCCGTTCATCGCTAACACTTTCGACATGCGCAGCGACCTCGGAGTGGGTCACATGTTCTTACCCATAATGCCGCAGCGCTTGATGACTAATTGCAGTCGTGAGTTAGCCATACCTAACAACCCGAGGTAAATATAAGCAGTAGATGTGATCGGTTTGTGCCGTTTTGCACGGTCATGGTCTCTGCGTACGAAACATGTGACCAGTTCAGGGGAACAGGAAGACCTCCTTTCTATTTCTGTGACCCCACATTACAGCAGATCCTGAGAGCCGTCTTGTTCCATTCTCGTGCTGTTCTATCCCTCGGCTTTCAGCAGACAGCTGACGCGCCGCAGAGCAGATGTCGAGCAAGCAGTGCACCAAAGCTGAACCAAACTCCGGCCACGATCCCCGCTGCCCTCCACCAGTGGGGCGGGGGGGGGACAATGCAAGTGGTCTACCTAGACCACCAACTGGAGGGTCACAACCGGCACATAGGTCGCGGGACAATTTTCATCGAAGTGTGTGGTTAAAAAAATGATTGTAAACCAACTTACCAGTAGCTCTACCCTGGTTGGCAAATTTTACCAGCTGCGTCAATGTGCACTCAATGCAAATGAAAATTAAGAACAGGGTCTGACAGTCCCACGGGGACCAGGACCGACCCTGGAGCTAAAGGGAACCAAGGAGAGGGCGGGCGGGGGGGAGGCATGTTTTTGAGACACAGCCATTTATCTGTCGAATATGTAACCCAGAACTAAACGAGATATGTAGGGTGGACACGGGCTACTTTATAAGACTTGCCAGGGGGGTGACGGGGGGGGGGGGGCTGGTATGTAGTGGTATTGTGTTCAAAAAACGGGCGAAGAAACTTGAGAAAAGAGCGTCTACCCAGCCCAGTGGTCTCTCCCCTCCGGTCTAGACCCTTTGGTGAAGTCTGCGCTGTCACACTTGGTTTTGGGTACCAAGCGGTCTCCACTATGCGGGGGGGGAGTCACTCCTCCTGCCAAAAATCTGCCAGAGAACAAAACTCACTTCATTCAAGGACCCGCCTCAGTGTCTCTTCTTGACAGGATTGCATTTTAATATGGTGATATTTGTAGCTGAGTGGTCACTTCTAACTTTTAATAACAAAAGATAATGAGCTTTGTTTGTACAATAATTAGCAGGTTTTTATATACACTGGCATATAAAACACTGTTTTTGTAAAATGCTTGGTTTGGCAGTTGGTGCAATCTATTAAAATTCCTCCCAGTATATTATGTATAAAACATGTCCTTTTCGAAAAAAGGAACACTCAGTCAACCGGTTGAATATAATGCACATAATTAATGGCAGCGAGGCTCACAGAATGATATTCTTTTGTAATATTTATCTGTGTGTCACTGAAGGTTACATTTATCTACGCTGTACAGCTAGGTGTCAGAATAAAACAAATGGGTCAGTTCCAGTATAGTATGGAAATGAGTTATGACGACCACAGTGTTCTAGGTAATATGCTACATGTTTCTCTAATGGTTATGGTCACTTTATGTATTTTGCACTCCTGACTGCACAGGACGTCTTGAGTCTCCGCACTCCGTGTGACCTTGGAACCACCCCGCGAGGCATCCTCCCCCGTTTCACTATTTGTTCCTGAGCCTTCTCCACGGGGGTAACCCTAGGGGGGTTGTCAACAGCCAGAGCCAGGCCAGAGAAGTCACGGCGTCACAGAAATGGGATTTCCGCCTTTCTGCACATGTTTAAGATGCTGGCCTCCTCCTCGTGGATACGGCAGCTTAGGTAACATTCTGTGAATTTAATATCCTTTATCACTATAGGCCCAAGTGGACATTTCTAAACCAGAACATCTGGAAATGTACTTAGCTTCTGATTAACGGTGATGCTGGAATTCAACACAAAACCTCTGATGGTTTAAAATCCCATAGATAAAGTGTGCAATACTCTGAAGCAGATCCCTTGAAAATCTTTTTTTTTCTGGATGGTCATTCCTGATGAACGTGGAAGTACTCGGGTCTGGATTATTGTTTTACTTATGATGGAGGGCGGACATTTGCCATGGGTCTGCATGAATCCCACCACACACAGAATGAAACAAAGCCTCTGTATATGCGACCATGCCGGATTTTTAAGTTGGCCATAATTCATAAATTGGGCCCAACCTTACCATTAGCCAATTATATGATATGAAATCGATGAGTGACAGAGGAGGGAGCCAATCAGCATTCAGATGGGGCCAATACCCTGTAGCCCGACTATATACACTCCTGAGCGAGCATTGGGGCCTTGTGTGATAAAGACGTGGTGGGCATTATAAGAGCCGCGCTAAGGTGCCGTTGAAATTACCTTAATGGGCCCCCATGAAGAGAAAACAATGCGTCTCTAATCTCCGGTTTTCCGGACATCCAAGGACTGTAGAACTGATGGACTTACTTTGTCTTTGATTGTACCATCCACCCCCCCAACCACCCCACCCTGACCCCTCTCACCTCACCCCAACCTCAGAATGAAAACAAATGAGGTTGACTTTCAAAGACAATCTATTAGGGACTGAGACAAGGTGTCGGGGCCCCAGACCCCCTCACCATCCCCCCATCTCACAGCTTAGAGAGGGGTGGTGGCTGACAGAACGTCGAACAAAGACTTAGCATTGGCGTGGCCTCTCTGCCCACCATGGGAGGGGGGGGGGGGTCACCGCTACCTTAGGTACTGGCCAGACACGCCACCCTTAGAGTGAAGGTTGCCATTATTTACAGCAGGTATTACTCAAAAATCCCAGGCTAGTTCACTGCAGACAGACTGAAGCCTTTCTCTTCGGACTAACCGGCACAAAAACCTCTGAACAGCCCCCGAGCCGAACGCTGTAGTGTTACACAATTCCTTGGCTTTGCGAAGACTGTTGAGTAAAACAATCCTCCCCAGGCCGCTGCCCAAGAGGACCGGCGCGGAGCAAAGAATATTCCCCCAATAAATCTTGTCCTGTCCACCTCTTAGCCTCCACCTGTGCCTGGCAGGCCTCTAGAATTAGCAAGCATTTGCTATATTTAGGTATTTTTTCCCCCAAAGTCAACCGGCGCAACTCCAAAGATATTCCGCTACAGTGAAAACGGACCTTGTAAAGAGTTGTAAATGAGGTCTAAGAGCAAAAACAAATATTCATTAGATGAGATTCCAGGGGCTTCTGCTGAGGTCCCATCAGACCTGTTTGGTCCAAAATAAGGATAAATTATTCTTAAAAGATCCTTCGTTTTGCCAGCTGCTGTTTCCTACAATTTTATTTAATCGAACATTCTGGAAACGTAGATACGCCAGTTCAAATAATTTTTAAAAAGCATTTCTTCTAAGGCATCAAGCGAGAGGTATCGCACAAAATGGACGGATAGCTCAGTGTCAGCCGCTCCCCATCAAAGCCTCTTATCTCATCTGTTTCCTTCACTGATGAAAGCCAGACCTTAATTTTATAACTTCCAAGGAAGTCCAGCAAACGACGGGACCCCATTACGACCCCAAGCAAGCTGCCGCCTTGTAAACACTGGCTCCCTCGCCGCCCCGTCTGTCAGACACTGTTTGTAAACCGGCTTGAGTGAATCCGTGTGCCACGATTTGCCAAAACAGCGCCTTTGTTTCATTGAAGAGGGCCGGCGGATGCACTTAAGTGAGGCAATTACCGCCAGCGTTGGCCTCCCCCCCCACCCCCCCAGCTGGGCCAACAGGAGCTTACTTCAGAAACTGCACCCTGAGATAGGGGCCTCTAGTGGTGGAGGGTAAAAATGCAAAGACCCAGCGTTTCGGTCCACAGAGCAGAATTCAAATCTGCCAGACTTCGGCATCAGCCGAATAACCCTACCCCCACCTTTGGAAAATTCAATTCAAGCCCTTTAGCCACCCAGGAAAACAGTAATGGAACAGTAGTTGTGACTTGATGGATTCTATCTTGGTGTATTTTGATCTCAGTAACACTTTGCCTTATACTTTGTCCTGCACCACTGTGTTCCACTTGGCAAGAACACGACCTTAACCGTATGAACCATCCCTACAATATGGTCGAACATCCCTCTGCGCAATGTCCTGCAGCTCATCCCCGTTAGTGCACAGTGCAGCTGTTCCCAGGAAGTGGGTCTGTTATTTGCCGACGGACGAAAGAGGAAGTAATTAGCGACGAGATCCGTACCATTAGCCGGACTTTAGTTTAATTTGCTCCTAGCTCTCCTTCCAGTCACATAAGGGGCACTGGGATGGATTTAATTACCCAGATTACGTTTGTGGCTCTAAAAACAGGTCAAGTTCAGCTCCTAACTGACCTTACACCTGCTTAAAGAAGCTCCTGACACCCCTAATTCCCGCTGCCAGTCTGAGTTGTCTAGTCATTTTCGGGATACTTCGTTATGTCAAGCAGAAAACCTGACGACGTTCATACTCCGACGTCGATCATGTGAGAGGAAATGCCTTTTTAATGTCTCTCCATCGTTTCTGGCACGTCTGGCATTTCGACACGGAAATGAGATCCGTTTTGGGCACCGGAGGCCGAGGAAGGCGGAGGGAGGGGGAACTTAGTGAACACCTGGGCGCCAGGTTGTCCAAAACGGAAAAGCGCTGACTTTGGAGCTAAGAAACGCAGTCTTGCTGGCTGATTTAATGAATCACACATCCTTGCAGCCCTACGGTGGAGTATTTAGTAACACGCATCCAGGTCCACAGTCGCAACTTTCCCTCACTCTTACGTTACGCAGGCCAATGAATCAACTGACAGAAACTAATGGCGCTTTTCCATTGCCACCAAGGACAGAGCCATATCCAAGCCGTACCACGAACCGGTGGTTTTCCATTGTGAAGTAAAATAAGCTGTTTGTGAACCACAACTGCACTGACATGGCCCTGCTTAACAGCAGAGACCAAAAGTGTGACCAAACTGAACTGGTTAGGTCACCACTATCTGATTGGTTGAAATGCATGGAGATACAAGTGCTCTGTGCATAGATTATCTGAAGGGGAAAATGGCACATTCTACATGTTATTCATCAGTAGTAGTAACTCGCATCACAACACAAGTTAATGCAAGCTAATGCTAATTCTGCTAGAGTTTGACGCTAGAATTAACAGGGCAATTCTCAGACACTTGCTAGCTGAAATTAGCACAAAGGAAATCATGACGTACACCATATGAACAGTTAATAAGCTCCTCTTCGATTTTACAGCACCGTCGGTCTCCAAACCTGGCCACGCTTTTACGGAGCCTACCCTTCCACCGATGTGAGCTGGAACCATGCTGTAATGGTTATGCCAGTGGGAAAAACCACAACCCCCCCATGACGTTTGTCAAACGCCTCAAAGCCTGAGAGACTCTCATAACATCAACACGACACCAAACATGACCTATTGAACATCACTTCAGTGACACCAAAGACCATGAGATAAAGTGTTTACACACACATCTGAGGCAAATGTCAAAATGTCACTGTGGCATTATAAGATTAAGACGCCCACTTTGCCGTAAAGTGAGACAGGAAGGCCGATATTTTTGGCTGGTGATGTTGCCCCTTCGACGTGTCATTTTCTGTTCATGGTCATTTTATGGGAAATTTCTAACTCCATGAAGATCAGGGGAGCTCCATCCAATTTGAAACACACAGTAGCATAATTGGCTTGTTGGGTGACCGGAGTTTCAGTTTCAGCAGAAACCAGCCAACGGGTCAGTTAAATGAGTTAAATTACCGAAATGACCTCCCTCTAATGTACTGCCACATATCGGGGCTGTGGCACGAGACGTGTGGATTAAAAAGGGCTGAAATAAATGAGGAAGGCTGACATCTACACATAATACGCAAGCAAGCGAACGTCCGAATCAATTTGAAAAATACTGCAAATGATTATCGACTCATAAAATCTGTTTGAAAGCTTAATATGCTTTGTGAAAGGCGTACTGGAAAGACGTTTAAGCTGAATATCTGACCTCGGAGGCGCATTCTGGCAGCATGAAGGTCAGGGACACAGAAAGAGCATGGATACAGCAGCTTCTGGGAGCCCAACATTTTCCAGGGGCCCTTGAGCATTTAAAATTGTTAAATCTGTCGGGTGAGGGGGTCCATGGTGACATTTTGTCAGGGGGCTCCGAATTTCTAGCTACGCCCCTGACGGAGGCCACGCACAAATTAGTGAGGAAATGAAACTGATCAACTCCATCCAAGCTACTCAATCACGCTCCCAACCTCTTTAGAACCACACACACACACACACAGACACACACACACGCGCGCACGGCCACCAAATTTCCATCCATCTGCATAGTGCTATCCTGAGTCAGTGGGATCGATACACTGTCTGCTACACACACCATACTTTCTCTGCATGAAAGAGAAAAGACTGCAACACTCAGCAGGAAAGGCAGATCTGGGCTTCTTTAAAAAGTTTAATTAAATTCCCAAGATTAAGCCATTCATGATATCTCCTTCTGTCAATCAGGGTCCCCCACGCTGGGCCGCTCGTAAATTTTATATGAAGTTGATGAAGTAAAGACTCAAATTATGTTGATTACTTCGTGCCAGTGGCCAACTACCCACTAGTGCACATGCAGGAAATATCATTCTATAATAAGAGAAACGTTTCATGTGATAACTGCAACATAATCAGCTAAATAAATGTCTGGTGGGGGGGTTCACAGGTGATTGAGGCCTGCTTGAAGCATTTCGAAAGAGCTCTCAAACCGTAAACTAATTCAGCCTAGCATAGAATAGGAAAACAACACGGAACTAAAATGTACAGACGAAGGGCCCAGACATCTAACAGCTTTTGATGGTCTGGTGCTGACATAAAGAATTGAACCTCGGATATCTAACTACATGCTTTGTTTCAGGTAACTCCCTGCAGAGGATACAAATAGATATAACACCTGAAAAGCCCTTCACCTCTTGCCCCTGGCTTTCTTGCTGAGGTATGATAATCGCAGGGTTCATTCAGCCCGTCTCCAGCCAGTGCTGGCTTGGGGTAGATGCTGGCGCAACAGCAGTGTTAGAACACAGCTACAGTTTCACAGGCGGATACTACAGTTTACCCCCCCCCCCCCCTTGTGATCAGCCTGGTCCATTCAGATACCAGTCCGCAGAGGTTGTATCTGCGGGGGGGGTTTAAGGACAGGGCAGAATAAAAATAGCACATTACGGTGTCACCAGTGGATGCAAAAGCGAAGGCCCAGCCTCACTCCATTTCCCTTTTCCGTTACGGCATTAAAAAACCCTCAGAAGGAGCCAGAAGCAGAGAGAGGTTTGATAAAATATCCACGAACGGCCATCAGTCCTGAGTATAATCTCTAGTCCCCTTAGTGGGCTGGTGTTTCCGCCGTCCTGTCATTTTCCATATGTCATCCACGGGAGACGTGTTGTGGTTATGAGTGCCCCAGAATAACCTGACAACCAGTTCGTACTTTTGTCTATGTGCTTCACCCCCCCACACACACACAACCGCCGCCGGGATTGATCGGTCTTGGAGCAGGGGGCAGGTGGCGGGTCCGGGGTGAACGTGATCGGCGGCCTCATCGACAAACATCCGTGAATGCGAGAGCCCTAATGAACAGGGTAGATCGAAGCCAGGAGATGATACTCAGGGACTCTCTCTCTCTTTCAGAGATCCTGATATCAGTGACAGAGAGAAGCAAGTAAAGAAGAAGCAGTTGGGGCAGAGCGCAGAAGAGCCAGGCAGGACACATCAGAGAGGGACCAGGAAGGACAGAAATGAGCAGAGCCAGGCAGGACGGAACAAGAGAAAAGCAAGGGGAAGCAAAGACAAGTGGGGTAGGGCAGAGCCAGGCAGGAGGGAACAGAATGGAGCCAGGAAGGACAAACCAGGGCGAAGCCACGGCAAGGCGGAGCAAAGACATGTAGGGCGGAGAAAAGGTGAGTAGGGCGGAGCAAAGACAGGCAGGGCGGAGCAAAGACATGTAGGGCGGAGCAAAGACAGGCAGGGCGGAGCAAAGTTACAGCAGATGGTGCAAAGATGTGCAGGGTGGAGCAAAGACAGGCAGGGTAGAGCAGAGCCACACAGAGTGGACATGAGCCAAGTAGGGCACAGAATAGCCAGGCCAGGCAGGACATGGCAAAGCAAAGGCAAGAAGGGCTGAGGAGTGCCATGCATATTTGGGCAGAACATGCAGAGCAGAACAAAAGCAGAGAAGAATAAAACAGAGCAGAATGGAACTGAGCCAGATTGAGCAAAGCCGAGAACAGCAAAAGCAAAACAGAGAAGAGCAAGGCAAGGCAGGGTCAGAGTAGGCAGGGCAGAGTCAGCGAGGCCAGAGTCAGAGTAGGCAGGGTAGAGTCAGCGAGGGCAGGGTAGAGTCAGCGACGGTATGGCAGAGCTAGGCTGATTAAAGCAGAGCAGAGTCAGACAAGCACTGGCTAACTTTACTTAGCCAAGTAAACAAGAACAGCGAAAAAGAGCTGAGCAGGGCAGGGGAGGGCAACACATAGACCAGAGTCAAACAGAGCCCAGCTCCATCAGATAAATCAGCACAAACAAGCAAAAAAGAACAGAGCCTGGTAGCATAAAGCTGACATACAGAGGAGAGTGGAGTCAAGTAGGAGTCTAACTAGTGCAGAGCAAAGCAGAGCCAGGTGAACAGGGGACAGAAAAGAGAACAGGAGAAAGAAGAGAGAACAGGGTAAGGCAGGGAAGGAAGTACAGGTGATAATCGGATGTCCATGTCTGAAGAAAGGCTCTTCAATCAAATCTACAGTTAATTCAAATGAGATCATTTTGTTTCAGAATGGCCAAGATTTACAGAACAGCCCCCCAGCATCCTCAGATGGCTTCAACCCCCAGACCTGAAACGGGGTCAGTCAGTCAAGGTGACAGAAATCCAGCGTTTGCCCACAATGCATTGCAGCCTCGATTCCCATTCTAACAGTATTTCGCACTTGAGCTGAATTTCACGTTGCCTACTAATAAAGGTGATTTATAAACACATATCGAGTGAGTGATAAAACATCAAGCATTAATGTGTCAGACATAATTATCACAAACAAAGTGTGGGCATCAGTGCCTAGGGGGCGGGGGGGGCAGCGTGCATTGGAATGATGGGGGAGTAGCCATATCCCCTTCGCCACCCACCCCCTCGCCCACCATGGCAACCCTACACGCTTCAGAAAGTCCACTGACGGCCAGCTTTTCTGATGCCTTTGGCTCAGTCACATTCAGGGGTCTTCCCCATCAGTGCGGCCTTTGTGGAGTCCCTCTTTGGGAGGGGGGCGGGTGCGTTCTTGGAAAGCGCCAAAGGCTTTGGCATGGCAGCGTCGCCATTGCGCGGTCAGGCCTCCAAATTCACTCCCCGCCCCACCCCGCCTCGCCCCGCCGGCAACCACAATGGCACCCTGTCGCCCGTGACGGCCCCGCTTTATCTGGCTACGCCACAGAGGGCAGGGTTAATCCTATGCCCTCGGGCCCCTCCCACTAATTGCAGGATGCGAACTGAGCACGCTCAACTGGTCGAGCTTGGGCCAGTCCCAAAACGCCCGCCGGCACGCAAAGATGCTGTCGCGGTGCCAGCTTTGCACCCGTCGGGTCCCGAATGTAACTCCGACTCTGGATCTACCCACTTTACGGGGAAAGGTGTTTTCGCCACATGGAGGAGTGACGCCTCTCTCTGAATCCGGCTATTGGATTTTCACGCTCAGCGGATGCGCCGAGCCAGCGGGACCAGGAATCACTGGGGGGACCTCCATCATGCACCACCGCACGCTGGGAATTTTCTGCCCCAGAAACCGAAAAGGAAAATAAAATAAATCTGCAGAACAAGCACATGGTTCCGCTGAGTGGGCAATCGAACGGACGTGACCACTGTGTCACACACAAACACACAAAGGTCTTCAGCTGTGGTTAGCATGTGTTCATGATTCTCTTGTCGCCTCTCTCCCATCACGCTGGGGTGCGCGCAGCTGGTCCCTGGAGCAAAGTTCTGATGTCAGGCAACACAGAAGGCCACCAGATGC
Organism: Mormyrus hasselquistii; assembly: GCA_026779605.1. NCBI lineage: Eukaryota > Metazoa > Chordata > Actinopteri > Osteoglossiformes > Mormyridae > Mormyrus > Mormyrus hasselquistii. The sequence goes on from JAODKE010000088.1 coordinate 2,583,043, forward strand.
CCAAGCTTTATCGCGAAGGCCTCTAGGGACCTTCTGCTTCAAATGGCGCGGAACCAACAATTATAAAGGAGAGCAGGATCTTTGCTGGGAGTTTCCTGTCTATTCCAGACACATATACCACTAATGACAAGCTTCAGAAACACTGCGAGGGTTTACGAAATACGCGCAGTTTGGAAACTGAAAACCGAAGGACCGCGTTCCTATCGAAACAATCGCCGGCCCTTTGATGGTGCAGAATTGCAGATCTGAAACATGTCTGGATAATCCGAGTGACAACATGATCTTTCTTGGCTCGCTGTAAAGGTCATTTTCTTTTTTCTTTGCGCTGAAATTTCACTTGGGCTCTAACTCCTCTGCATGTCTCATTAGAGATACAGATGAGCATTTCCTGAAGGGAACAGACCCATCTTTGCTAATAAACACACCGTGGTTTTTGATTCTGCCTCACCTGTATCCATGGTGGGCAGTGGCACCAAGCAGGGAGGCAGCCCTGCTTTAAGAGCCCAGGTGTTGTGTCAGGGTGAGTGGCTTCACATCACAGCCTCCCTAACCAGCTCTTTTGTGTTTCCACCATTCTGCTCTGAAAGTTTCTGAATGAGACACAAACCAGTCCGGACCCAGTTATCACTGTGAGTGCAAAGATACAATTTTGCCCCAGTGGAGCACATTATGAATCTACATTGAGGGAGAGAGAAAATTCTTCTGGGAAAAAAGAAATTCCTGAAATGCATGGGCAACCTGCCTGGCCACAGTATTCATAAGAAAATTATACTAAAACCACGGGGGGGAAATGTATATAGGACTGAAACTTTTTCTTGAAAATAATGTCATAGAATCTTTTTGTTATTAATGGGTTCCTTTAAGGCTATTGTGTGTATGTTGTAAGCAAAAAAAAAAAACATAAGTAATTAAATAAGTAATTTGTAATTTCATCACATATATGGTCCCGGTTCGCATGTGCAGAACTGTTCAGACCAGGTGCTGAGCCGTGACGGGAATCTCTGATCTGTCCTGCTTCGGGTTGGATGAGAATTAGCGGGGAGTGGCTTAAAGAGTGGGGGGGAGGTGAATGGGGTGACTCTAGCAGGGCAAGGGGCGATGTGGTCCTCATGCAGACTGATTACTGGGAGGCAAATACTGCTCAACACTCCCACAGACAGACAGACTGATAGATAGACGGGCAGACAGATCGATAGATAGATAGATAGATAGATAGATAGATAGATAGATAGATAGATAGATAGATAGATAGATAGATAGATAGATCTGTAATTGCCACATTTTATACGTGTTGTATCTTATTTCTTTCTTAATTATTTCTATTGTTTATACTTGCTCAGAATTGCGGTATTTTCCTAAAACACATATCCTACTTGAAATGCATTCCGTTTCCTGGCTTATGTCTTAACACATATTTGCACTGACCGACAAAAGCGCGTGGCTGAACCCAAGAAAGCTGCGACACTTTGTGCATTCGGGGTATAAACTGCAAACCACAAAGTCAAACTTGGCTATTTCGCCACGAGGAACATCTTTATTTGCATCCATCGGCACATTAATTTTTCCCGTATTGATTCCTAAGGATGCGTTTCTCTCCCATTGTCCAAGAGCTCCTAATAAGGACTCTGTCTTCTTCATCTCGCATAAGGGGAATTGATCATCGCTAACCCGCTCTTCAGCAATCGACGGGGAAGCTTTCCGGCTCGACGGGACCAATAGTGGCTTTTAAAATATGCATACAACTTATTTATATATAATGACATATCTGCAGCTAGCGTTATTCCAAATTGATTTTTTAGTTCAACATACCTGCGGAAAAAGTTCCTTTATTTAATTTTCAAGTTATAAAACACAGATAATAAGCCGTTGATATCAATAAACCGGAGTTTCAGGAATTAATCGACTGTTTGACGAGTAGCCTATCTCATCTCATCACCGTGTCCGTGTTAGCATGCCGGTAAGTGCTATCAGGGTTCCAATATTTATTTTAATTCCGTTATTCGGAAACTGTAAAGGAAAATGCAACCGAGTGCTTCGTAAATAAATAACACACCGGTCCGGGATTGAATCGGCATCCGGCACCGTTTAGCGCTGCTTCCAGAAAGTACCGATCCGCTTTCCGTCTAGCGTAGATAAATGTATACAACCGGATCGGAACATTTCGTGTAGAAATGAAAAGACCAGGTGAGGTGAGATGGGATTAATCGGGGAAAAAGGGACGGTCAAAGGGTGCGGTTCTGTTCACGTTGAGGTTTCTTAATAGCGCACCTGCTTCGCTTTTGCTCCCTATCTATACAGATATATCAGGATGAGTGTCTTTGTGCTGACATAACCCAGACCTGTCGGTACCGTCACTGTATTGGGAAATAACAATGGGCTGAATGACCGCAGATCCAGACCAATACCTTCCGCACGAGGGTTTTCCTCTTTGTCCTGCCGGGATGCTGGTAAATCAAGAGATTTTCGCAACAAAATCGGAAAAACGGAGTCGGAGCTCGAACAGCTTTCTAACATTCCGAGCTGACCCTCGGAGTCGGTCTTTATTTGAAGCGCTTACCTGTGCAAGCTTTCCCCTTGCCAGAAATGCAGTCGCTGCTCTGGGGGTAGGATGCCCGGACACCGGGCGGCGGAGCCACGGCCAGGAAGCATAAGAGTAAAAAGTAATAGCCAGTCAAAGGTCCGGTCCAGCTATCGGGGTGCAAGCCTCCCAGCATGGTGAAGCAGACGATGGTACCGACAGCTGATACAGGCCGCCGTCCGTCCGGAGCAGCAGTTATCTGATCCTTTGTTTAAACGTCAAATGTGCACAAAATAAATGAATGAATGGCGATATTCGGCACGGGCGCATATAGGAGTCGGCTGCCCGATTGCTGACGAGCTCGGATCAAACGGTGCAAAATAATAATAATTAAAAAAAACAGCCGGTTATTCTAAGGATAGTAATCCTGTGCTCCTTCCACTCCGAAATCTTAAAAGGTGGCAGCGTTGACTCTGCTTCTTTTCATGCGATACTGGTAGGCATTTCTCTCCAGCAGCATCCCCCCCGTCTCTGAACACAGCAGCTTCCTACACGCTCGCCGGATTTTTTTTCTTTCTTCCTTTTCTTAAATCACTTTTTCTCCAACATCCCCGGAACTGACACGCTTCCCCGTCTTTTCTTCTCCCCCTCCCACTCTCTGTCACCCGCTCCTCTCCGGTACTCCTCGGGTCGGGTCCGAATGGGGTGGCGGTGCCGCGTGGTCCCGTGCCCGATCCCTTCCTCGTCCCGAAAGCGGACCGACGGCACACGGACGGCGAGGAAAAAGGGCAGCCGAGCCGGACAGCAGCGGCAAGCAGCTGCGGCGACAACAACAAAGGGACCCGGGTGGGTGGGTGGTGGTGTTGAGGGGTCACGTGACACCCCCCCCCCCCGCCGCCCATACACATATAAATACGGGACACACATGCATGCACCCGACCTCTGGGGCGATTTCTTTTTTAATACAACTAAGTCGACTATGAATGTACCATTAAACCGCGAACACCGTTGGCTCTGTTTCTATCCTGAATTCGCTTCATTTCACAACGGGTTTTGCTTTTAATCGGGTTGTGCGATTTTATAGCCCCTTCAGAAACGATTAATTTTCTTTGCAATCTTCAAAACAAAACACAATGTGGTGGTAAAAATAATCACAGAAGGGATAAAGAAAAGTCAGTTAAATATATCCCTATCAGCATTAACAGTACTTTTGAAAAACGTGTGTCTACCGAATACATTTAATTCATTTTATGTCATTCGGAAATTTAGAGGCCGTATATATCGGTAGGCTACTTAAAGTAAAATATTATCATTCGCATAACATCCGAAATCATACCAGTTCGTTTTAGAAAGGGTTTAAATATAGAAGATAAATAACCTAATTGGCTTGCGGAAATGTAGAAATGTACAAGAATGTGTTTAGAATGCGGTGTTCGGAGTAAGACCAGTCTACATCATTAAAGGGAGTTGGAGAGAACATTATAATTTTTGACTTTCAGGAATTAATGCACTCCTGCATTTAGAAGTCTGTGTGCGTGTGTGTGTGTGTGTGTGTGTTGGGGGAGGGGGGAGCTTTTGGAGATGGTGAAACAGATGAACTGCCTGGTTGCCATTTGGGAGTATTGGCCGATTGCATTAAGTGGACATTATTGTTGTTGTCACTGTCGTTCTTGACACACTCTATTGTTTTATCCAATGTGATGACTCGTGCCAGGGGATATTTCACGTGGTTGTAAGAAAGAGATAACGAGCGTAGAGATGGAGCTGGGAAGCATTAGAATATGAATAAAGTTACTGCAAACGAAGAACAGCATAAGAACGCAGCGGGCACGGGATGCGAGCCAGTGCAGGCGGAGATGAATCTCAGAACGAAACCTCTTAGGAAGACCAGTACAGGAATGGAGCGCACGGGCTTGGGCGTGCGTGAGTGTTGCCGCGTTACAGCGAATTAACTAAATTCAGATGCTCATATGCACCGGGAATAAACAAAAGTGGGTGAGTGAGTTTTGAGGGGACGGAGGAGGCTTCTGTGAGGTGCGTGCTCGCTAAGTTGCCAGCTCGGTGCCATCCTCCGTGCTGTTTCTGGCACCGCCCCGTCGTTTAACCACATGCTCACGAGACTGACAGATATGAGATTAGACTGATCCTTTGACAGGCTTAGCGTGCAGATCGCCTGTCGCCGTGGTCGTCGTGTGCCCACCCCCATCCAGCTCCGGCCCCTCTCTCGCTCGTCCTGGGGCCCCGGTGGCTCGAGATGAGCCGCAGAACCTTGGAAACTCCGGAGCCCTTCTGCTCCAGGAATAGCGGATTATACCGCAGGCATTCGCCTGATCACAGAGTGCGCGCATGCGGCAGGACCATTTGTTAAACGGCCCCGTACCCTCAGAATCAAACCGCAGCCCGGTGATGAAGACGTTGCCAAGAAAACAGAAGCGAGCCCACGAGCGCTGAACTTAATGAGAAGTTCCTGGGAAAAACACAGAAAAAAAGAGACACTGCCTTTTCTCCTCACTAAAATGATTCACAAACCAGGCAGAAGGGACATTTGAGCAGCTATACACATTAAACAAGAAACCATACTTCCCGTTGCTATAGTAAACATCTTTAAAGCACATATTTTCTGGCTGAGCCCGTAATTACTCTGTAATCCTCTTTATTTGATTAAATGGATCAATCTAACCTCTTACCTTTGTACCCATGCAGTAAACAGTTTGTGCTCTGTCTTTACCTGCTATTTCAGATGCTGACAGATGTAGGCCCTATACACTCTAGCATAAACTTGAATGCTGTGTTTTTTTTCCCCCGTGCAGAAGTAGACATACAAAGAAAACCTCAATTTCATAGCGATCAGATAATATCCTGCTACGGATTATAAATCGTTTGTTTGGGTAAAACACGGTGGCTGGTCCAGATATACACTTTTCGGTTATGGAGAAGATTCACGCTGTGTGTCTTGTTGCCAGATTCCTGGCTCTGTAGCAGGTTAATTGTCTGGGTCACGGCACTATTTTGATCAGCGCCATAATAGATTAGCATATAAAGGGAGGATAAGCTTTAAGTACGGCCGCTTGTGTCTGTCCTGTACCTCCCAGTATTCCGGGTCCGATTCCAAAGTACCTTGCCATCTGTATCAGCGGGTGCCCCCCCCCCCTCCCAGCTGTTCCCCAATTGAGCCAAACTAATCTCCCCCCCCCCCCCCCCCCCCCCCCCTCCCCCAACCCAACTTTACCCACCACCACACACCCAACACTCACAACA
>JAODKE010000088.1:2588918-2614498 GCA_026779605.1 Mormyrus hasselquistii
TGGGGGCCAAGCCAACCCCCCCCCCCCCCCCCCCCCTTATTCATACGGTAACAAATTTAACCCCTTGTAAATCGCCCAAGAGCCCAGCCTGCTCTGTCTCACGGCCTTCAGTCGGACCTCCCCCGGGGATTAACACAGAAGTCGCAAAGGGGACGGGACATTTGGTAACCAGTCAAGTCCTTAATTTGCGTACTTCCTGCCGTGTGGAAAAATAAAGGCACGAAACAAGGCCACTGCCTGAGGAAAAGTGACCTTCTTTCTTAAGCAAAAATTGGATCAAATTATTTCTAGTATTTAAGATTCATTGCCAGTACTAGGGAAATATTTGTTTACATTTTTGTTTAATTACATATTTTTCATAAAACACTGAGACATCATCTGTTGGCATCTTCCCAAATCTAGAGAAATCTCATGCATCTTTAACCGAATCAGAGGCACTATTCTATATTCTATACCATCAAACACCATATAAATTCAATAAAATGAGTCAATATGAGAAATAAAATGAATCTGCTTTTTGTAATCATTAATATCCAATTTATCAGTGGCTCAGACCTCACAAATCTCGCTGAATAAAGGCTCATTCAATAATACTTTCACAATTCAATCCCACATACTAGGTTACTAAAAGGATACGATCTATTTATATATTGCAAAATAAATATAATTCTGTAGAACAAATGACATGGCAAAAGAAGCTAAATGAAAATGATATTGCTAATGACGATATGGTTTTACATTTTGCCATAATTAGTTTATTAGGTGACATAAATTTGTTTTTTTTTGGCTTTTTTTCTATTTAATTCACAATTCAGCAAAATCCCACAATGTTCTCTGGTGCCTGAGGTGTTGTGGGTAATCTCACCAACTAGAGAACAGGGCCTAAGCAGGCAAACATCACCTAATATTGGTGAGTGCTGTACTAACACCAAAACACTTTTTTGGACATAAGAATTGAGGGAACATTTCAGTGACGCTCGACAAAATCCACTTTGTGGCAAATTGGCAAAGAGAAAAGCATTCTCTCTTAAAATCTCAAGTATTAACAATAATATTAACAACACTTTATCGATCCATCTTCTACCCTGTTATCCTAGACAGAGTTATGTGTGTGTGAGGGGGGGTCTGGAGCCTATGCCAGCCCACACGGGGGACAAGGATGGACAAGAACCATTTTTAATGAATAATGTATAAAATTAAATAGAAAACATTTATGGTTTGTCTTTAACGTAGGAAACAGTACTAGGCTTGATCAAGCATCATTTTAAGGTGTTTTTATTGAAGACCACCCACAGTTTTTCATCCTCCTGGATGGAAGTCTGAAATCCCGGCGTGCTGGCGTTAGGGCCACTGCTCAAAAGAAAATCCCTCTATTTTATCTTTTCTGCGACGGTCATTTTTCAAAATTCTGCTTGTTCCTCACAAAATCGCCAGGTCTCGACCTATACGAGACCGAGAAAAGAGTCGGATGGTTTACTTCAATTTAAGAAATTATTGTTGCATAGTCCTATTCTTTCTTCCTCTTTTCAGGGATTTCACTAAAATGGTAGAAACGGTGTAACCGTTTCAGCTTCCCATGAATGTACACAGCGGACGGTCGCTAGTGAATCTGGATTCTCCACATGTTTGCACAGCTCTGCGGCGGAACGAACAATTAACCTTTGTTTGCCTCGTATGTGTCCTTTTCAAACGATATCTAATAGGGTTGGCAGCAGTATTGTGCTTTTGTCACACGTGACCTTTTTAATTGCTCAGCAGAAAGGGATATATGCCAAATGAAGGTTTGTTCTCAGCTATTGATGTTTGCAAGGATAGTTTTTATTATAAAGTTTCACACATCTCAAGGACCTTTTTAAACTAGGTTCTGTCTTAGAGTTGATGAGGTGTTACAAGTTGTAGCCTAGTGTGAAAGCATACAAACATTGTCTATAAATGATTTGTATGCGCGTATATGTGTGTTTGTGTGTGTGTGTGTGTATAAATAACGAAAAAGTTTAGTTTATACACACACACACACTGGTGAATTTTTTAGGAATTACAAATAATCCTTATAATTAGTTGGTAGAGTTTTCATTCCTTTCTCAAAACGACAAGGAGATGTAGTTGGTTGTCATCAGTCTGATATTTCCTCTCTTTCAATGGGCCCCATGCACATTTTCTCCAGATTCTTAAAATATTATGCAAATAGACATTATTATTTTTATTTCTCCTCCAGAAATTTGAAAAGTGAACAACAAACCCCAAAGATTTCACACTATCATATACTAAATCCTAATAAGGGCTCGCGCTTGTTTCTGTGGAAACGAGAAGCACTGCTTTTCGCAGTGATACATATTCCAGTGGGAAAATGCAGTGATCCGAGAGGCACAGGGCAGGACAAAAGGCGCAGGGCGGCGGGGTTTATCCAAACAAAAAGGATTTGTCACACAAAAAACACGAAATGGGGGACGGGGCCACTTTAAGAAAAGCTGGCCGGGAGAAACGTGATGGAGACATACAATCCCCTCAAACACAAAAAAAGGCAGCTTAAAGAAACTTACACACGTGGAACCCATGGAAGGGCCTTAAACTGAGCTTCTCTATCGCTCCTCCAACGCTGCCATCCCACCCTCCCTGCTGACTGTCTAAACAGCCCTAACGAGACATGGTAGCTAATGAGGACCAGCTGGATCTCACCGAGAGGGTTACCTCTAAGGCAGGGGCTGCCGATCGCTCACCATGGCAACAGTAGAGGTCACGCGAATCCCGCCCTGGGCTGCCGCTCTGTCCTCCGCTGCCTCACGCAGCCTCCTTAAGACGCCCCCCCATTAGCAGTAGCGGTGTAATAATCGCCTCGACGTAGGGAGCCGGTAGGGTACTCTGGAGGAACCGATCATCTGCACACGGATCGGCTGGTTCACCCGCTAGAGCTTTAACCTTCCGCATACCCCATAAACACATCGACACAATCTGCAGCACGGTGGGGGAGTTGGGCTCAGTGGGTTAGGACACTGTGATCAGGAGATCGCTGGTTCCAATTTAAGGGTCTGTGGAGTGATTTCACTACTGGGCCCTTAACTGCTGCATGGACCCAACTTTCTCAGAAATGTATATTGCCTCAGATAGAAGTGTCTGCTAAACAAATAAGGTGTTTACTGAGGGCAGTATCACGCATAGGGAGCCAAAAATCGCCTATGGTTTGTTCGCAGTGTTTAAACACAGACTTTTGCTTAAGGCATCTATAATATTTGTAACATAGATATAGGTTATATAAGCAGCTGTCGTGCAGGGTTACACCCTGAGCCCCATCCTGTCTAAAAGGTACCTTTGACGGAGGAGGGGGTCACAGGTCAAAGTTCACCACATATGGGACTCGATGAACGCCAGGACAGGAGCCGCGGCGTGTGGTTTTTAGCGGCTAATCGCTGACGGCCTCAGTGGCGACTCAGCTCACATCACGTGGCTCGTCCAGGTGAGTCAACCTCTTCAAAATGGCCCATTTGTCTGTTTTCAATGACCTGTTCTCTGACAATGCGACTATATATGCAGCGCATTACAAAATAATGCACTTTGGAGACTTTGGACATATTTACATTTCAAGATGATAAATATGACATACAAAGTGGGATTTTTACAGCCAGTGTTGTATTTTATGACTTAATGAGGTTACATGCATGCTGGGAAAGAATTATTTATAATTTACATCTCTGCTGGTCATATCAGGAAGCTTTTAGGTTTTTTTTTTTTAGCTTGTTGCTTTGGAATTATGTAAATTGCACTTTGATTTCCTCCCCTGAAATGACAGTGTACAGGGGCAGGCGCAGAGCACTCGGGGGAGAATAGCCCCACACTCCCTATCGCCGCGGGCCTCTTAGAAGTGACTCTAGCAGATTATTTATGGGGCTCTCTGCCAGGTTATTCAGCCCCGACCTTGGCGAGGATCCGCCGTGTCACGTTTTCAGGAGACGCCACTGGATGTAAGGCTGAGACATACGGACGCAGATAGACTCCACGTGGGACCTGCCACCATTTTCAAGTTATGTTTAGTTTGGGGGGGGGGGGGGGGGTTCAAGCTGATTTTTTGAGTTGGGGAGGCCCGTCGGTACATTTTTGGGCACCTGTTAAGTGCTAGGGGCCCTCTAGGGGCCTCCTGCTAGATTTTCCCAGTGGGAGGAGAGGCCTAGCAGTTGGTATTGGGGCCCCAGTAAAGTGTTAGGGCCCTCTAGGGGCCTCCTGGTAGATTTTCCCAGTGGGAGGAGAGGCCTAGCAGTTGGTATTGGGGCCCCAGTAAAGTGCTGGGCCCCTTGAATCTGCATATTCTCCATACCCCTCCAAATCCCCTGAATAAGAGACAAAATAGTGCGATAATAGACTGAGTCATAAAAAGGTGATGCAATGATGATACAGATATATAACTGCAAAAATCGTAAAGTACTGGTAAAGGGCTTTGTGGTAAAACATTTCTGCCTGTTAATGAGAGGTTCCGGCAATTCCAGCAGCACCGCCAAACTCAAACCTGAACGAATGTGTGCAGTCTACAGCCATAGCACTGAAAAACCCACTGCATTACAAGCCGCTGACAGACTACTGACAGATCGCCGGCAGCATGTGGGAACAACACACTGTCTCTCTTTCTCTGGGATGGTGGATTTTATTTCTGCAGTTGCTGAGAAAAGGTTTATGGGGTTTATTGTTATTTTTTGATATCCTTGTTTAAAAAAAAAAAAAAATAAAAAAAAAAACAGCAATTAGACAATTCCGAAGTCCTGCACATCAGAAAGCGCGATATTCCAGAGACTATGCTGCCTTTTCTCACGGATCCCGAGTGACATGTGCTGAAAGGTGCATTCAATCACAGGCCACTGCCGTCTGCCAAGATCCTGGGGGGAGATGTGGCTCAGTGTGTTAGGCTGCGGTGCCCCTGATCGGAAGGTCGCCTTTCGAGTCCTGTGCCACATCTTTGGGCCCTCGAGGAAGGTCTTTAACCCCTTGAAAAATACTCTGGGGAATTGAATGGAGGACAGACTTCACACCCAGACCCCAAGTGTCACGCTCACCTCTATATGTGTGTCTTAAAAAAAAAAGCGCATGGTGGGATGTTCCAAAAGAAAAAAAAAACATATTTTAATGTAGCTGCACTTGTACAGATGGCAAATGGTTTTAATCCATTTAAAGATTTACAGGAGAGGGAGGCAACTGACAAAACCATAAAGTAATGAGACAGACGTCTTCTTCTGTATAGTAAACAAATGTGTGCACATTCTCCTACTGCTTCCCAGAAATTTCTAGAAGCTGGTATTCCAGGATGTTTGGATGCAAGATCTGGCAAGCAGCCCTGTGCTGGCCAGATATGACCAGAGCCAGCCTACTGGGTCTGGTAGTCATTAAGGTCTTAACACAAACAGACTGCGGTACTAATTATACCCTTACAAACGTCCACATGCCTGTTAGATCCCGTTCCAAGCCGAGTAGCTAGAAGAGAAGAACGTTTTCCGGAGACGGCCCGGCCCGGCACATCGTACACAATCGGGAGTAGGTGTGATTTTGACTGGAGTCCTCCTGAAAAGATGAAGTTATGGCTTGCTGTCAAATCACACACCTCGACTTAACAAATTGCTATGTGATACATACTGCTGTCATATAGCGATGTGTTAAATGAAAATCTGTATCTGTAGAGTTCATTTAAATATCACACCGAGATTGTAAAAGTACAATTTAAATTTTCTTATAATATGACCATATTTATGTGTTATTTGTAAATGGAAATATTGTTGCGGTATATTACTGTACTGCCTTAAAAAGCAGGAATCCCCTTAATAATCTTTAAAATGCTTAAAACTGTTTAGGATTAAGCCTGCCCCTACCCATAAACCCCTGCTGTGGAACCTCTGTAAACAGGCTGTTCTTTGACAGATTTATTGGACTTTATGGGATTAACAACATTCAACCAACCCTAAAACCCATTTTTTCCCAGTATGTATTTTGTTTCTATTCTTCTGAAACTGTAGATTGTATCATTCACAATAAAATATTAAATAAAATTTAAATAGTTATTACACAGAGATGTTATCTGTTTGTTGATTATGTGAATACCCGCACTTTGTAAACTCATATTTCAGCCATATTAAACCAAATATGAAAACTTCCATCTATCAATAAAAAGAAATATGTCTAGAAAAAATACAATACCAATTAATGCTTGATATATGGAACTGTTAAAAATATAGTTACATCAAACTGTAGCAGTTAATATATGGAGCAGTTTAATATATGGATTTTTGTAACACTTTTTTGTTGAAATCCTAATCAGGATGTTATTTCAGGCAGGGCTTGAGTGTGGTCAGCCATTCACAGGCCATACCAACACAACCAGCAGGATAGCCGCAACACAACTGGGAACTATGGTGATGACCATTATCAAATGAAAGGTTAAGGGAGTAATCGTGTAGAGTTTCAAGACTTTAACCAGTGAAAAAGCGCTACAATCACTAGCTAAATTAAGTAACACATTAGACGCAAAGGCCCCACTCCCAGTTGTCATTCAGATTAATGGGTATTAAACTGAGTTGTAAAGAACTTAAGCAAAATCTATAATTTCTTAAATTGAATCATATCTATTGACCGCTTACGACCGAGAAGCTCACTACAAAGTCCTTTGATGAAGCCAGCTTGCCTTCCCATAAGTCACCTCTTCCTTCATTGTATTGTCAATACCATCCCGCGACTGGACAATTTGTACCATTGCCTTCTGTCATCAGTGAGTCGGTTCGTCATCACACGAAGATTCCCGGAGTCCGTCCTATGCCTCTTTCAGTGGATGTCGCCTCACAGTCTCTCACCAATGGCTCCGTTCGAAGTCTCAGCAAGGCTTTGTGAGCCCTGTCTCACCATTTTACCCCAACGCACATCCAGCTCTACGTTAATCATGTCGATTAGCGCAGCAAGGGAATGCAGATCTGCTTCAGATTGACACCAGGGTCCTGGTCAGCAGCTATAACGTTTTGGGGTCTCGTTTTACGCCATGTCATCCCATTTAGGTAATGGCTTGAATCTCATGAGCGAAGCCCTTAACCTGCAGGTGCTCCAACTTTCGGAGGGGAAAATTTGGGGGTTGGTGTGCACCATTCCACTCAAACCAGCATAGCTGCACTCAGGTTCACGTCGCTGACGTGGTTCGTCGTTAGGTGGGTTTCAGTGAGCACACCTTACCTTAGCTACTGTCCAGTAGCTTTTCCATCCCAACTGGCTTCTTATGAATTACACCTGGTTCCTGGCATTTCCCTGTGAACAGGTGTGACTCATCAGAAAACAGGTTCTAATTTATTTATTCATTCATGTAAGTGAATAAAGATAATAGGAAACAAGCAGTCAGAAATATATAACGAATAAAAAACAAGTTGAAAGAACCAGCATATAGGTAGCTATCGGGACAGTGTGATCGACACCCAGTGACGGAAATTAGAGTTTGACGGTGCCAGTAAGGATCGAATAATTGCCTTGGTGCTGACGGTTTCAGGGTTCACTCAGAAAACATGGCTGTTCTGTCTTGGGGGGGGGGGGGGGACAGAAGCAGTCTGTCCTGGTGGTGTGAGAGCGCAGATCATGGAGGAGGAGGAAGAGGGAGGACAGAGGAGATGCCGCAGAACACAAACCCACTAGCGGCCAATGAGCATGACAATGCGAGATTTGGGTGTTCTACCAAGCAGGATTTCTTACTTAGCCGGGTAACTTGTCAGATTTAAGATGAATGAAGATAAAGTCCATTAAGCTCAGACTACCTTTAATCCGACAAGTTATCTGACTAAGCAAGAAATTCTGCTTTGTGGGACACAATAGCTTCCTATTCCTGTAATACTCTGCTTGCAGTCTTACTGAACTAAATTACATACCTAAGGTGAACTGCTGAAACACGCTGTCATTTTGCGACCGAAAAACTCACACAAAGCGTCTAATTCTCTTGGAGGTGCTGGAAATTCCCAGGTATTTTAGTGGTTGGACAGATGCTAGTTATCTGTGTCACGGCATATTTAATGCACTGTAATACAGTCAGTTTAGCACAAATTAGTTGACGTGCAAATCAGTTTCACTCTAGATTTAACAAGCCTCTACGCAACGAATGACACAAGCTGTTGAGCAGAATGATCGAGGGATTATGGAATTCTGAGAACGCCGGCATCTTGCAGCACAATTTACATTTGTGATGCCAAACACCTTAAAAAACAACAATGGCATCTACAGTATATTAGAAGAATCAGTGACTTTTAATTTGCTCGAAAGCATCCTGCGCTCCACTCATGTTTACAAGTCAACAACAGACAAACAAACAGATGTTATTACTGTTCACTAGTAATAAACGTAACTACACACAGTACTGTAAGTGTACCTTGAGCTGACTAAAAGCTGAAGCCATGTAATGTTTTCATGAGCGTGACCAAGTGCATGCGCTCATCATCACGAATGAACCATTGTATTTAACCCAGATTTTTAATATAATAGGCTTTATGGCAGTCTGCTCGTAAATACAAGTTGTTTGTGAGTCATGCCTTCTTGACCCAGGGACCACCCGTATGTCACATACTGTAATCATCCAGAAAATACCAAACTCCACTTCAGTGCATTAGGTAGTGAATGACATATGTTTGTGTCAAAATGAAATTATGGAACAATTTCAATATGAAGAATGCTTGCTTAACTAGGATCAACAAACATACGACGTCCTCATCGTTTCCGAAGCAGGATTTCTCATCAGTCTCTGCATCTTTATGTAGTCTGTGCTCCTGGGAGCGAGACGCATGATTCATGTGAAGCGAACACAAAATGTCCGATTTGTTTGGAAGGTCGTGCCTCAGCACTGGGCAGCTGAATTTAATGTTTACATTTCAGGATAAACAACAGGGTGTACACAGCTTTACACATTAGGGGCACGGGGGACGGTTTCGCAGTTAGCAGAGAATATCTAGAAGAAAAAGAAACTTTTTTTCCAAAGGGTGTACAGTTGGACGTAAAGGACACGATCAGAAAGCTCTGGGATGTAAGAGGGGGCCATAACGCGTACACAGGGGCCAATTTTAACATTAGCCAATGATATGTTTCAAATCAGTGAGTGACAGAGGATGTGACCAATCAGCTTGCAGCTGAACCCAGTATTGCTGTGGCCCCACCCCTGTATATATCCCTGGACACAATAAGAATTCAGCTCCCGGCATTGCTTATCAAGCTTCAGGAAATGCTGAACAGCTCCATACCTGACTTTGTCCAGGCAACAATGGTCCATTAGCATAGTTTTAATCCAGCTAAACTTTCCAGTCAAGCTGTGGCTCCAGCTAACGGACATGCCCCTCCCATCAGAGACAGCACCCTGGGGCCCAAAGGGCACATCTGCTCCAAATTACCCATAATCCTCCCCAAAGACAGAGCTGCAAGCATTGGAAAATCCCCAGCTCGGGGAAAATAAGGGGAAACATGTCCAAACAGCTGGAACACGGGCAGCTAATCAGGACACCTGAACCCTAAGCTCCGCCCACTCTGTATTATACAAAGTGATCTTCATTCATTATTTTTTTTAAATGTTGTGATAGTACAGCACTTTCGTCAGCTTTGGTTGTTTTAAATGTGGTCTATAAATAAACTGACTTGACTAATACAGTACATGTCATTATCAGAATCAGTTTTTGATGTTACTCACAAAGAGATTGACAGCTGGGAATAGCTGCAGATAGCGGAAGACAACCTGCCGCATATAATTTTCTTCCATGAAGAGATGAGATGATTTCAGGGCCAAAGCCCAAACGTGTTACAGTTTCAACTTGCTAAGAACCGAGAGAGATGACTTCTTGTACAGAAAAGGATGAAACTGCTTAATGAACAGCTGTGGAAACACCTTGAAGACAAGGCTGTTCCTTTCTAATCAGAACCATGAGTAATTAAAATTAAAAATTGTACCGACTTTGTGGTGTGTTGCATTTTAGGTGAGAATTTTGAATCCCGGGTCTTGTACAAAGTGCGTGCAACAAAATCACGGGCACTAACAAAACAACTATATCCAGCTTCTCCTTAAGGTGCTGTTGGCCAGTGATTCTTATCAAACACACGCTGAGACAAGAACTAGGTGTTTATAATAATATTTATCAGTCATATTTGGTGATTTGGTCATACATTCAAGAGTAGACTGAGCTGAAATATGTGATAGTGATCATACCTAAAATTACTGTATGCTATTAGAACCATTTGGTAATAGCTGCTGAAACAATTTGGTAGCTGTTGTTAAAATCGCTACATTTCGGGTGCTTGAATGGGTGAGATTCTGTGCACTTGATTGGCATAATCAGCATGTTTAAATGAAATGTTAATAGTAACCAAGAAAAATGCAAGAAAAGTATAATGAACATATAATTAGCGCAGGCTAATTGCCATTGTATATTAAACCGTCAATTTCCTCAATCAGTGGAAACAATTATCAATATTTGTTTCTTTCAGTTAGCAACGACGCTTTTAATTTGCTAAAATTAAATATGTATGATAATTTCTTTCCTTACAGCTGACAATAAGCTGTAGGTTCCCCACATACAGACCTTTCCATGTCTATTGATATTTGGTAGCGCCATTAAGGGGTGAACAATCGCCAATGAGCAATCTGTAGGGTGGGTTACGCTGACTCACTAGCTCACCAACAGCTTTCAAGGGGCCTCTTGATGGTCTTTGTGTATCAGGGGATGACGCCAACACTTAAGCGGAGGATCAGGCCCCAGCTTCGCTACAGGATCTCCGAATGACTAATTATGCCAGGAAGGTCGTCAGGACTGCGGAGCTAGGAATTACTCTCAGCTCTGGAAGCAGGCTTTGAAATCGAGTCACCTCTTCCGGCCGTAAATGAGCCCACCGACCGCTCGCATGTGAAGGAGGGCATAGATCACCTCAGCCGCAGCCGAGGCTGGAAGGCAGCACGACCACATAACCACAATAAAGCTCCATCCATAAATTTCAAATTGCTGCGTGTTATTTGCAGTGATGCAGGTTTCGGCTTTTTTGCAGGTATTCATCATAAGGCATGTCTTCGCGAATATAGTACGTAACACAATTCGCGAAAGGCTGAGGCCAAATGGAAACTAATGTTCACGACTGATTGTGAATCAACAATGTCATAATGAACTATCGTTGGCACAGGAAACACGAAATTCTCAGTGAAATGCCAGGCTTATAACTAAATATTTGTCACAGAGAGGCATTGCGGTTGAAATTGTAAATCACAGTGCAATTTTCGATCTATTCAGAACTGAGCGACCCATTAAGCAGAGCTTGGTGCATATTAAGGGGAGGAGTTGTAAGACGATCCCTTGTTGGCATGAAAATGGAAGTTACAGCCTATTAATCCAAGCTTGGTGTGTATGAAAGAGAGGAGTTTTGAGATGATCCCTTGTTGGTATGAAAATGGAAGTTACAGTACAATAATTAGAGCTTGGTGTGTATAAAAAAGAGGAGTTTTGAAGCAGCCTCTTGTTGGCATGAATGTGGACGTTACAAACTATTAATCAGAGCTTGGTGCGTATGAAGGGGAGGAGTTTTAAGACGGTCCCTTGTTGGCATAACTGTGGAAGTCTAAGCCCATTTATTGGAGCCTGATGTGTATGGGGGAGATTTTTGAGATGGTCCCCTGTTGGCATGGAAGTTATAGATATCTCAGGTTGTTCTTACCTGGTTTCAACGACAGGTGAGGTCACTGCTGCATTCTGATGTCTCCACTTCCCCTCAATGTGAAGTTTTTCATATCACCACATAACCTGAACCAACTTCCCGCCCCCCATATTTGGCTGGGTGCCCATAAACATCACCACCCACATAACCTGAGTCGTGAAACAGGTGTTGGAACCAGCTGTGAGGATCTGGAGGTCTGGTCCAATCAATGTGACAGCACTCCATATCTGTGTTGGCCTGTTGTCACAGCACTTAATGAATTTAACTAAAAGCCTGTGCAATTAAAAATGATATGAGCAGCTACTGGAAAATGGCATATATCATTGACATTCAAATTCAAGGTCAAACAGAAGTACTGTAACTGATAAACGCTACCCGATGGACCTTCTGGTAGACGGGGGGTTTGTGGTCTCACGCCGTCGCGGCGGAGAAGCCTGTCACTGCCTTTCAGAAAATGCCAGCATGTTTTCGTCCCAACTGTCGCTCCTGGCGGAACAGTGCAAAGTCAGCGCTGGGTTCGGCCGGCAAAACTGTGAGAGCAGTGCCAGATGAGGTCTCCTACACGCCGCTCGTCTTATGTCAAATCACCGGCTTTGTCGCTAGCCTGTAGCTCACATGGACGAACCCACTAGTGAGGAAGCAGATTTGACAAACAAATGGACTCAAAAAGGACATGACGTATCAAGGTCTTTTGAAAGAAGGGTTACTCTCTTGGTTCGGCCGGTAACATTTATTTTTATTTAGTTGATGCTTTTGTCCAACGCAACATACAGGTGATGCTAGTAGCACATTACAAACATACACGCTGCCAAGGAGTCGACTAGGCGTAAGTGCAGCTAGACTGAGCTCTCAGTGAACTCCCAGGTACAGGTGTAAGCAATATCACAGCAGAAGCTGCTCGAGAATTCAGAAGCAATAATCTCATAATAGATAACTATTCAAACCAACAGACAAAGTGCAGCATTAAGAGCATTCAGGGAACATGAAGATACATCAGGCTAGTCGAGGTGTTCCTGGAACAGATGGGTCTAAAGGCATATTTTCAGGGTGGAGAGATTCTGATGACCAGATGTGGTTCGGCAGTTCATCATCGATGTTCCTGTTTTTTTGTAATTTGTCTTACCTTCTAATGAGTCGACATCTGCATTGGGTATGTGGGGCCGTCGGTTAAAATCAGCAAAACGATAAAGAGCGGCGGGTTCGAGAAAGCCCTCGTAACACCCGAGGCTTCCTCTCGGTTCGTCGGAATGGAGAGGAACAGAAAGCGCCGCTAGCGTGAGTGCTACACCTGCCAGCGGCCGGATGAAGCAGATATACCTCCAGCTCGGGAGAAAGTAATTAGCGCTAATTAGCAGTGCAGTGCGGTCTACGCCGTCGGCAGACACGGGTAGGGAGGGTGGGGAGGGTGACAGGAGTTACAGTCACCTCTTGGAAGGTTCCGGAGCACCTTCAGGCAAAGGCGCAACATAATACTGTACGCAGGCCCCAGAAGAAATGTCGCCTGGCTAAAGGCTAAACAAGGCAATGAAAATGCATTATGGGAAATGCTTCCCACAAAAGCATGTGGCACATGATTAATTTCCCATGCACCCATTCATCTTCCAGCTGCTTATTCATTATAGTTTAGTAGGGGGAAGACTATGCCAGAAAGAAAAGGAGATTCCAGTCCATCACGTGGGCACACACACACACACACACACACACACACACACACAGACACACACACACACACACAGACACACACACACAGTCGTGCAATCATATCTTTTTGGGGACCGCTCATTCATTTGTATGGGAAAAATGCTAACGCTAACTATAACAACCTTAACCCCCACCCAGCCCTAACCATAACCATAAGTAACCAAGCAAAACACAAGAGTTTTTGCATTTTTAATTTTTTCATTGCAGTGACAGATTTTAATAAAATAGAGTTTTCCCACATGGAGACCATAAGGTAAAAAAAAATGGGTATTCATTACATTGTGAGGACATTTAGTATACCGGAAGACACACACACACACACACATACACACAAACCTGTACTCATGTTTTTGCAGGGACCATCCATTAATTTCTATGGACAGAACCTTAATCCCAACAATGACAACCTTAACCCCCCTACCCAGCCCCAACCTCACCCATAAGTAACCAAACCTAATAGAAGACTTTTGACATTTTTAGTTTTTTGATTGCATTCACAGATTTTTATAAAATGGAATTTCCCTACATGAGGACTGAAAAAATGGTCCCTACAATGTCAAAAAACGGGTTTTTATCACATTGTGGCGACATTTGATCCCCATAATATAATGTATATCTGACCCCACCCCCCCCCCCACAGTGGCAGTACAGAGACACCCTTTCCCATTCCTGTGTGTCTTTGGATTGCTGGAAGAAATTTGCACGAATATCTAAAGGAACATAGCCAGACAGAAAAATATCAGGGTGTATTTTTGTCACCAATGAAGCACTTCACCTGGTAGTAAAATTACGAGTTTGAACCCCCACCCCTGAAAACAAAATCTCTAGATGGTTGGGGGGGCCCTCTCCAATCTGGTTACAGGCTGGTCATGTGCCTTGCGTTTACTCATCTCTCTTGTATTTATTCTCTGCCTGCGTAACACCCTAATAGCTTGTTGTCTATTGTCATGGCGTCTCCTAAAGTAGTACGCTGTGCCAACAAAAATTTACTCCGGCCTTGGCTGTGAGGCAATAAAGATTGGGAATTTGAATCCAGAGTGCCTGGAGTAAAGCTGCACAAGGCTGGGAAAAACACGGACACGGAACAGCGGTGGAATTGCAGCCAGAAAACCACAGAGCCACACGGCCACTTAGCTGCTCTTATGCAAGTCCCACAGATAACTATTAATACCAAACCAGTCCATTATAAATAATGATCCTGTTGTTGGCTTTACTTGGCGATTTAATGAATTGCTAAGCTAGACGCAGCTGCACTCTGCTGCGTTTAAATAAAATATAAAACGAGGTTTCTGTGTGCTGTCCTCCGAGAGATCAGATTCAGCTTAGCGTATAAAGTGAAAACGGCATGGCTTTGTTGCGCTGGCCTTCACTGTATGTCTGGAAGCACAAAGGGTGAGCAGTAAATCAGCCCTCCACTTGTAAATCCTCCTCCTCACTGTTGTAGCACCTCACCCCCCCCAGCTTTGAGCCTGAGAGTCGGAAGCATACATACTGTTTGGATCTCAAGGTAAGGCCTTCCCACACGTAAGACTGTTAGCATACAGTTCTGGCAGCATTTGTTATTAAGCTACAAAGTGTGTTTTAGATATGAAAATCATAGCTGTTTTTGTTTTTTTCGTGAATTTGTCAGCTTGATGCTCACCTTCGTTTGTCTGTTAATTTTGTTTGACGGATTGTTTGTTTATTAATTTGAAGCTTGATGCTCACCTTCGTTTGTCTGTTAATTTTGTTTGACGGATTGTTTGTTTATCAATTCGAAGCTTGATGCTCACCTTCGTTTGTCTGTTATTTAGTTTGTTTGATGGACTCTCATCATCACCTGATGGTTTTGTTGTTCATGGTAGCTTGTCTGTCTGATCACTCCTCGTCCGCTTCTTTTTCAGTTTTGTTTTTGTTTGCGTATTTTAGCACTTGTTCGCCTGCTTCTTTTTGCTGAGATTCCTGTTTGTGTTCATACCTCTGGGAATCTCTTGTCAGTGGGCCAGGCCCCTTTAGCACAGGCAACCCTGATCCTCCATTGGAGAAAGGTGTCTGCATTGGGCAGAAGATCTGACTTGGCATTCTCAGCAGACATCGAGCTGACTGGGGAATATTTGTTTGTTTGCCCTTGTTCATTCGGGTTATCCTCCCTGTTTGGTATTTGCTTCATTTAATAAAGTGCTGTGGTTCTTCTGATCCAACTGACCCTTTGAATCCTTTTTGTCATACCAGGAGTAACTGACCTTGGCCCACAAAATGCCAATTTGAGATTCCCTTCTAGTTAAAAGAGGACAAGGAAATTGGGGGGAAAGGACAAGACCATAAGATCCTTCTTTCATTCTAACTATCTAACTTATCTACCTAATCCTGACCTCATTATACTCATTATTTATAACGATAAACAAAGTGATTTCATCTAGCTGAATGCCTAGCTATGTAGTAATATAAATAGAATTTTTGATGCTTTTTTGCTTGAAATTATTTTGTGGAAAAAAAATATTAATGATAACATCTTATTCCAGGACATGTGATTTGTTGGAGTATAGCTATGACCTTTCATTATAACTTTTTTCCTTTTATCGTATGGATAGAAAACGTACTTCATGATCACATTTCATGTTTCTCATTTTCCTGTGAGGAAATAGCCGTCCTTCACAGTAGCAGAACACGTGTGGGAAGTGTGATACAGTTCCTCGGCAAAAAGGACACGGTGACATTTCAGAAACGTGCTCGGCAGAGAACTCGCAGGAAGTGTTTCCAGCTTCCCTCCTGATGAGGCGTACACATCGGTACAGGGCGATAACGACGACACACACCGGCTACACGTGCAAAACACGTGTCGAGGGCCACCCCGCAAAACCGGTTTCAGAAGTTAATTTGACAGGGGTCACAGGACCCTAAAAATAGACATTAAAAGGTCCGTCCATTAAAGTGGGAAAGACTGTTTAATGTGCGTTCCTTGCTACAAAGCAAGGGATTTTTCAATATTACCAACAGATTTTGAAACCTTTTCTTAAATGAAGGGGAAAAAAACTCTACTTATGGAGGTGGGATCAGGCCTAGACCTAGATGGAAGGATTTAAACATGAAGTGCGTGCTTCTAAAGTACATGGAAACTAGGATGTGGAACATTTATCTTTTAGTTATATATTTATTATCCTGTATAATTGTTATAGAAGAAAAGCGGAAATGTCTCGAATTGTAATTGCTGTTTACAATTACTTAGTTTTGAGATTATTTACAATGTTAACATTTTTAAATTAAGGCAGCGTCCTTAAGCAGTATTCATACTGGAGCTATCCATTTCCATAAGATGTGATTTGTAACACTTCACAGAAGCAGGTCCAATTACAGCCTCGCGGAAATGAAAAGGTCGACGCTGAATTACAAACAGACACATGCTCTTCCAGTTCAGCCGTCCTTAAAAAACGTACCGCCGACGGTCGTCTCTGACAGGGTCTAAGAATGCCCTGTGTCACGTGACTTGCTTCCCCAGGTGCAACGTCTGAAACCGGATCGAGAAAAACCCGGCTGAGTCACGTGGAACAAAACCACTGAAGCATGCTGTATACCGAACTTGAATGTACCGAACTTGAAAATGAAACATCCTCTCCCATTCCAGGCAGTCTTGCACTAATAGTACGGGACGGTCTGTGTAGCTGTACCTACCCCGATGGGTTGTCTCAAACTGGGGCCCAAGTGCTGCAATGTAGCAGGCGACGCTACATCTTCACTGGCTTTCCCCAAGCAAAGCATTTTATTTTACTTTTATTTTACTTTTGTTTTTTAAAAGGATTTGAAAACCCTCTGTGTATTCCACTCTGGTGTGCATGGGTGTACCGCCTCCTCCAAAGCACAAGGGGGCAGTGTTAAATTCTCAGTTATTAATGAATTAAAAACTGATTCCTTATGTTACAGTCCTGGCAGAGTTCGGTAATAATCTTCATGAGGATTTCAGTCCAGGAGACAAGTGTTTTAAACCCAATAGAGAACCTCGTTATAACAAACAGCTAAACGTGACCATGGTAACGGCAAGCTGTCACAGGCTTTTCATTTTGACGTGGGCCGTCACTCCTAGCAGTGCATCTGCTCCAAACGGTCGAACGCATCGTGCTACCTTTGCTGTCCTAAACGGGTAAATGGGAAACGATCTTATTTCATTGAGTAATGTATCCCCGTTTTTAATTTATTTCTGCTCATGTAAGCCATAACCTCAGGCTGGTTCTGGGAGGATGTTTATGGAGAAAGATTACAGTTCAGTGACTACCTGATATACACACACACAAAGCAGTGGGTAATAACCCGGTAAGATAATGAGGGCAAGACCCTTCACAGCATTAATTAGCAGACTTCACCTGCTCTCTCTACTCTTCAGACAGTCATTAATGATGCGTGATATGAGGGTGTCTGTTACGCTTCGTTATTATGGGGTAACTGTATTAACTATTTCCAATAAAAACAATAGAACATTGAATTCATTACCTGGAGGCTTTGGGTTCAACTCTCATGAATAAAGTGTATGTTGATGTAGGGATGCCAGAGAAACAAACCCAAATGGTTCAGGGGATTCCCAAATAATCACGCCTATAAATTATTGAGAGATGAAGGAAGAGGTAGGGGCTAAGGGGCAATGAGTTTTAGACCTATAAGTTTTAGATAAAGCAGTATTAAAGGATGGAATGATTCTGAATTGAAGCAATGCAGCACTAAGGGGTCCAGGCCCACTGGTCATTACCACCTGAGGAAGAGATGCTTTTCAATACATGTCAGGGTCGGTGTCTGTCTGGCCCTGTCCCGTGGGTCTTCTCCCTGTTTGGTCTTGCTCTAGTATGTTTCCTTGTTCTTTTAGCTGTTGTGTGGCTCAATGGGTTAAGCATGTGGCTCATAAGCAAATATCCCCTCTGTCATGAGTTTGAGGCTAGCCTGAGGTCGGTCTCACCTTTATTTAATATTTTGGTTTATTTATTTTTTTTATACCCTAGTTTCTTATACGGCTAATTTTCATCTTTGCTTTTGTGTCCTTTTTACGTGGTTACCCTGCCCATGCCTTTTAGGTACATTTTATTTCACTTGTGTTTCTAGTCTTTCGTTATGTAGGCAACCCTCAGAGTTTGTTCGTGTTTCCTAGTCTCTAGTGCCTGTTATTTGTAATATACCTCACCTGTTCCTTGTTGCACCGAGTCCTTTGTGATTGGTCGATTGGTTATGGGTCTTACCTGTCCTTCATGTTGTCTTATTAGTAGTGTATTTAAGTGCCTGTTTTTGTTCTCTTCCTCAGTTGGTCATTGTGCCTGTTGTCCTGTGTTAGCTGGCTCAGTATAGTGACCCCATGTTTGTTATTGTAGTTCCTTGTGATTTCCCCCTGCTTTAGTTTCTGCTTTGTTTTGACCCCTTGTAGTCCCTTTGTTTTATGATTCTCTCTTTGCCTTCCATTGTGTTAATTAAACCCTGTTTTACCGGCGCTGCTACTTGGATCATTTCTCCTTCATCATGCCTCACCATTACAATAGAGAGCCAACAAAATTCCTCAGCAACACTGCACTGTGGTCCATGTGTATCTGAGTAAAGGTGTCTACTACTAGATAGCGATAATCCTTCTAATTTTGGGGAAAGGATGGGCGTGCAAATGATCTCATGGCTCTAAAGCATCTCCAAGGAGTTTGTGCTAGTCAGTCTCTATGAAGCTGGAGAGCCAGACAAGTAGATATTGGTTGTAGTGGTGCAGACTCTTGTAGATGTAGGCGAGCATGCACTTCTTAAGGAAGTCGAATCCCAAACCTAATGAATGCGTGCATAATTTCCACCACATCATCAATGTGTCGTTAAAGTGTGGTACAGCCATTATGATCACTGATTGCAAATAAGAATTAAACTTTTTCAAGAATTTCAGTCTTTCATTTAAAGCAATTGAACATCTTGAGCTCTCAACAGGATACAAACGTAACAATACTATGAAACAAATACAAAAGGGGGAATTGTTTTCAGACAACAGATTGTGACTTGCTGTCCTTCAAAATTAATTGAAACCAATTATATCAGATTAATGATGTACATGCATATCTGGGTCAGAAAGATCAGGATGTCGAATTTAATTCATTATCATTGCTGAAATTATTAATATAATAGATATTAGAACACCACTGAATTATGTAAGATTTTATTTGATATCCTATAAATAGGATACACATACAGTATATAACGACATATTTATAAATGTATTAAAATCTGTAAAATTAAAATTTGTCTTCTGAAGATACTTAAAGTGCAGGCAGAATAATTAAATACACTAAGCCTTTTATGTTATTCAAAGGTTTGCAGGAACTTCATGTTTTTTTCTGTGATATTTATAGCATATAATAAATAAATGGGATGATTAGTCAGCTTTATGCTGAATTAAACCCATATGCATTATTCTGAAGCATCTCCTCTGCGTATCTCTCATTTTTATGAATCCTGTATGTGATTCTCATCTTTGGGGATAAACTAATCTAATATCATGTGAGATGCACTACTGATTAAGATGCATTTATTAAATGAAATTTTTGTTAGTATGCAAAAACACACACCATGTATTGATTAACTTTTAAAAGGATAGCTTTTATTTTGAAGGAAAATGAAATGCTATTTCACTTCACTTTCTGTGGTCTGAAATGTTATTTTCGTGGTCTGGGGGGGATTTTTTTTTATCTTGTAACTACAGAAGAACAGCACAGCTAACAGAAAATGCAAAGAAAAAGCACAAAACAGATAAAACAAACAATGCAGTTTCAAAACTAATCGCTGCCCCAGTACAGACAAGGGCCACATCACACTCAAGGCAAACATCCCAGACCCTTTGCCAGCGGATGTCACAAAAAAATTCATTTAGAAAAAGAAGGAAATTCCATGAATTGTTCCTTCCCCAACGGCATTGAGAACTCATAAGTGGAATGGAGTCCGCTATAGCCTCCACATGTGTGGACTCGGGGGCGTAAATTATGGGGAGATGGGGGGTGTAACTCCTCCCCCTCAATAATTAAAACCAATCGATACAATCCCCTGGACCCCCTTAAATTTGTGGAGACCTCAACCCCCCTCAATGCTCAACCCAATGTTAGGCCCTTTTATGGTCTATTTACCTTCCCATGTAAGGGACACATTAAAACACCATTTATACTTCACAAAGGAGGTAAAAAAAAACCAATGACAAATTAAATAAAATGTAACTACTTTGTATAAATCAATTTATTTGATGTTTTTAGTACAAAAAGTTTTTACCCTGGAACCTTTAATGGACGAGGATTTAAAAGCCACGTTTGAGAAAACACGCTTCTGTATATTAGCGTTGGCTGCGTCGGCTCCGGGTATGCGGTACGTGACTGTCTGCACAAAAATAAACAGAGCAGCATCCTGCCTCCATCACGAATGTTTTTAAAATGAAATCCCAGAGTTAGACGTTTCACTGCACTCGTCTGCGCATTCGGGAATATATCGAAACAAAGGAAAATTCTGGAGATGGTTGGGGGGAGGGGGGGTGACCCCCCCTGGCCCCGATCTCTCTGCCATCATAGAGCTTCAATTTTCCCAAGTGTCCCCTTTTACCTATGGGGGGACAACCTCATCTTCGCCATGAGCACATATAACCTCAGTCGTGTCCCCCCCATGCATAGAGATGCAGCATTCCACACGTTAAAGTAACGCATTAAAGTGAAACAAATGCAGATTTTGCCAGCTCTCAGTGTTGGTTTCGGACTAATAATATTCGGTTGTTATTCCCTGGCAGCAACTCGCAAACATTTCAGTCGGTGACAGAATTCATTCGTAAAAATACCAAGAAATTGATCATTTCCCCAATGGTAGCTTTTGAAAAGGAAAAGAAAAGGATTATTCAATCATCCTTAAAAGAAATATAGGCTCAGTTATATATGCTGTTATTATGTCTGCCTGCTTGTGCCGTATCCTCACTTATATTATCCTGACCAGAGTAAGTGGCTGGAATTAGATAGATGCATTTTTTTGTTCTAGAGGACAAAAGAGTTAAATTGTGTATCCTGGGTAATGGAGGGATAACGGTTTATGGGGACAGTGAAAAATAAACATCCAGTCCAAAACTACAGGTGTGCTGGATAACAGAAATGTTTTTCATAAAAATCCTAATTCTATTGTTCATATTTATTTAATTGAATGGTGTTCTGGGTTTTTCCCTGCCTTGTGTCTATAGGCTCTGGGCCCCCACCCACCCTGAATAGGACAAGCAGATTCAGAAAATGGACGGATGGATATCTATTTAATTTTTTTAGGAGTTTTTTTTTTTATTTCACAGAAGACTCAGTTGAATTTAAAAAATAGATGTTTGCGAAGCCTTACAGAAATTTAATTCTATTTTTACAAGTTATTTCAGATTATCTTGAAATTACATTATTGGATCTCACCTGCTTCTTCTGATTCTTCCACGTGACTCACCAGTATATCTGTTTTCTTTGTTTGATAGGGTCGCGTCCCCCCTAATGTGGCCCCTCGTTAGTCTTGATATTTAAGTATCTGTTTGTCTCGTCATCCCCAGTTCGGTCATTAATATCGCTCCTCCTGTCTGCCTGAATCCTACCCTGTACTGGTCCTCCTGTTTTTGACCCTTTGCAGTCCCATTTATTTTCCAGCCTCTGTTCAGTTCTGCTCAGTTTGGTTTCAATAAAACCCCCTTTTGTCCGCCCCAAACGCCTACCTCTTAGTCCTTCCTCCCGCGGATCTTGGCACACACAGCAAAAATACTTTGCTGCGTTAAAAATGAGATTTATTGTGTCACTCTGCTGAAATAAAGGAATAAAAGTTTGAGCAGTGAACTGTTCTCTTGGGATGTTAAGCCTTGTGACAGAGGGAAGCCTTGAGGTATGAAAAAATGAATAATAAAAATGTAGTTATTCAAGGACACAATCCAACAGTATTATTGTATATTTGATACAAGAATATCAATGAGTGACTGATTTTTCATTTGACAATTACCAACTGGATGACTTTAAGAAAAAACCGATTACAAGTTACCAGCATGTCCTTATAGCCTCAACATCATGACATTCTGCCTGGGAAATCAGGATGTTCAAAGTTTCTCATGTGATACATGTTGAATCAAACGTCTGTATTTTATTTGATATACAGTCCACACGTGTAAACTCAGTCTCCGTATCTCATAATACCTTGTACCTCCCATTACCTTGGTAACCCCAGCCCTGCATGCTGGGACCACTAAGACCCCTGGAGTCAGAGACCAGGGCTGCATGCTCTCAGCCAATCAGAACCGCAGATCAGTATGACATTCTAATACATGTCTTCTGCATTACCAGTACCGCATTGGGATATATATTTTTTCTGGTCAACTGGCGGCAGCATCATAAATCTTTAATTAAAGGACAAAGCCTTCTCCTACCCACCCCGGGCGTCGATTGTAAAGTTAAATTTCAGTTCTCTTTGGGAGGCCACATCTACTCTTATCTCTTATCCTCAGTCTTATCTCAGCATAATTACCTGAGAGCTCTACCTAATCGTAATTGTGTTCATACTGGAAACTTAAAGCGGGGTGGGGGGTTGTGGACTTCAAAGGCTTTTTAAAGTGGCCCAGATAGGCGTGAGAAAAACAAATATTGTCTCCCCTGTGCTGTCACTTACAAGGACACTGGAAGGGAATATACCATCATAGCAGGGGCAGGTGATAAACTAAAGCTGATGAAATGGATGGCTGGGAATTTAAGGAAATGCCACATAAAAGTCAGCGCTGAAAATGCAGACCAGACTCTGCGTACGGAATCCATTAGATTTAAGGCGTCGCTTTTGAAGGATTTTTCTGTCTGGGAACAATCTTGATCCCTAAAAGGACATGCAAGTCAATATAATACTCTAGATATATTCAGATTGGTGGACAGCAGGTGGAACTGGACAAGCCTCCATGTCCTGTTCTCAGAGTATGGATCCTGCACCCATCCCCTACACTGGTCATGGGGGTCTGGAGCTTATCCTGGAAGTGTTGGGCATAAGGCAGGGAATAACCCACCAACCCATCACAGGCTACAAACAATTCACATGTACAGATAATTTGGCAACTCCCATTTACCTTAGGAAACCCCATGACAACATGGGGAGAACATGCAAACTTCACACATGGGGCCATCGCGGAGACTTGAACCCTGGTCCCAGAGGCGTGAGGCAACAGTGCTAATCACTGCATTACCATACCGCGCTATCGATGTACAGTATAATTGCGCTGATATTCTTCATTCTTTTATAGACTCTTGACAAGTTGACATCTCATGTGGATGGTCTCCGCTCTTATATGAAATATCTACATGTCTAATTCTGTCTTTGGCACGCTAATGAACGTCTGTTCCTGTTTTAGCCTGCCATACACAAATGGTGTAATTCGACAGCGCGCTCGTCTGGAATGACAGCTGCCAGACAGTCCCATTGTTTGGGCAAAGGCATCTGAAAGTATGTACAAATTACCCTGGACATTTAAGACCAGTAGAAAACACTCTGTCCATCTCCCATCTATTACAGGTAGCAGAAGGCACCAGAGAGATGTATTGCTAGGATGGGAATTACCTAACAGCACTGATGTAAACACACACCACCTGAAAAAATTTGGCAGCCAGGAATGTGAATATCAGTAGCAAAGTCAATGTGAAACCAGGGACGAGGTTTCTCATGTTTCGTGTGCATGGTCAAAATTCAGGTGGACCTGCAGACAGGACCATGAGGAACACCTCTTCAGCCATCTATAGAGTGACAACCTGAATGTCCGTAAACTACACCCTTCCTGGGGAGACTGCTTCATCCCCGAGGCTCTGTGTCCCCCCTCCCACACACACACACACACACACACACACACAGGCTTGTAATTATATCTTTATGGGGACTCTCCATTCATTTGTATGGGGAAAATTCAATTTCCAACATGAAAACCTTAACCCTTACCTAGTCCTAACCTTAGCCATAAGTAACCAAACAAATATGAGACTTTTGCCATTTACAGGTCTTTTTGGGGACCTGAAAAATAGTCCTCACAATGTCAAAATAACAGGTTTTGTATTACATTGCGGGGACATCGCAGGCACACACACGCACACGCATGCATCCATCAGCTCATTTTGTGAACTGTTTGCTTTTTGCTGCTATTTGTTTTCACAAATATTTGAAGACGGAATAAATTCCATGATCTCCTAAGGCTTATGTGAGGATCTATGGCATTGGCTTGTTTATTTTGAGAGACACACTGCTGGGTCACATTGTATAACCACTGCAGAAAGTAAAATAAAGCACTAAACATTAAATACTGAATAAAATGTGCAACTAAAGACACTCAGAATCAGTAAAACATGGTTTTATTACTCTATCCTATATGAGCACATGTATGCTCATGTATTTCCACCCATCTTCCATCCGCCTCTCCCAGTCAGAGTGTGACCCATTTGTGTATGCCGGTTTTGCCCATAGAGTGTGACAGTGTGTGTGAGTGTGCCCTGAAATGGACTGGTCTCTCGTCCAAGGTGTACCCCGTCCATTTACATTTTATTTATTTAGCAAATGCTTTTAACCGAAGCAACATGATTTTTTTTCTGTGAAATGAGGGTCAGACGGTCCCTGGAGCAATTGGGGGTTAAGGGCCCTGCTCAGGGGCCCAGCGGTGATATCACTCTACCAGGCCTGGGATTTGAGTCGGTGACCTTCCTCTGAGCGACATACCACCCCCTCTCTGGTGCCCCCTCCTGTCTGGAGTAGGCTCCAAGGTCTCTGTCACTTTGACTGGGATAAGCAGGGCGGTGCCAGGGAGAGCCGGGAGGTGCTGCAGCTAACCCTGTGACAGCCGTAGCACCCCCTTAGTATTCTCAAGAAATGCGGTTTATTTAGAATTGTTTAATGTGTTCATACTATAATTTATAAAATAAATTTAAAAAATAGTCCCACATTTTAAAAAAAAAAAATAAGGTGCACGTGTGACAGGGGTGCTGCATTGAAATTTAAACTGTGGCAACCAGCACGTTTAAGGGGAAACCCTAAATTTCAGAGCACCTTGGCTGAAAAGTCAAGCAACCCCATGGCACCAGCAAAATCAAACCTCTGGCGCCGCCCCTGAGGATAAGCAGGGAAAAGGCAAATGGATATATGTGCAGTATGTAAATGCTATTGAGCAGTGTTGGGCATTTCAGGTCCATTAGCTACAAATCCAGACCAAGGTTTTGTTTCTACCAACCAGCTGAGTATGA
>JAODKE010000088.1:2634809-2654603 GCA_026779605.1 Mormyrus hasselquistii
ATATAAGCTGAATGGCATGGGCATAGGCCAGGGTGAAAGGCCCAGGGACCGAGGGGCTGGGGGGGGACGTGTGACCCCCAATACTGAATGAATCCCCCCCCCCTAAAAAAAACAGACCTTTGTATTTAAATAATTAGGCTGTGCTCCCCCCACCCCCCTCAAGCGTCAAACTTTCTTCTACACTGTTGGACGTTCATGTTGGGGGGAGGGGCATGCTGTGATATAAATAATGACCAGAATTTGATCCGACAGACTCACCGTGAGTGAAACGTATCGAGACACCAGAACCACAACACAGTGCACTGCTGCCTCACCTTCTTATGGCTGCAGGAGAGGTTACGCCTCTCCGGTTGGGCAGGAGTCGCGTGGAACCGAGCATGTCGTGAGCAGAGAGGCCACCCAAAGTCGCATGCACTGGTAGATGGGCGGATTCCCTCAGCAGCACCGTGTCGCTCGTTCACGGCTGCTGAGAAGGTGTTGATAGACCATAGTAACAAAAGAAAGCACGACTGGGACAGGACAGTTTCGGTTAGAGTAGGAAGGGTGAGCTCATCTACATAATTACGCTGCTCATTTTGACAGCGCAACCGAAAGGACAAATCCAAAAAGCAGTAGAATAGCACTGGAGAAAATACATGGCATGCCTGACAGGCGCCGTTTGTTGGCCGTGCGTAAAGTTGTAACAGAACAGGAAGTGACATAGAGGAAACTGTTGTGTGATACAGAACACAGGGCCAAAGGCCTCAGCTGACTTATACGGAAGCTCGCAGGGGAGGAAGGGCAACGACAGACAAACAAGTACGTAAGAGCGCGACTTCAGGTGGATTCCGATCGACTGAATTTTAGTTGTGAGTATCCGAGGTGGAACTTGGGAAGACATCTGGCATTCCAAGGACAACGGCAGGAGAGGTGTCAGGTGGACAGGGTGATTCGAGTCCGTCGTGTCAATGTTGGCTAGACAATGATGTCTGCACTGTAAAGCACCTCTGTGATGACAGTATCGGCGTGAAAAATAGCCAATGAATATCTATGCGCATATAGATCACAGGGTCGCTCAGCTTCACACTGGGACACGTCGGCCATTCCTACCTTAATTTCTTTGCGACCTGACCAGATTATCCGCATCACCGCCGGGTAACACAGATCTTCAGTCAGTTGGCTGTACAGAGCTATTAATTATTATCAGCATAGTGAAGAAGTGTTGACACATTTAAAAAACATTCAGCACCTCTTCTCCCTAAAAAAGATCAGGACTTAAAAATCCAGATAAAACTAGGTATGCAATATTAGGATAAAGAAACAGTGAAATGAGCCAGTTAAACTATGACTGAATGCTGACACTGAGACATAGACTGCAGTTTGATCTGGGTCAAACAAAACTGAAATGAATGGAAGCACCAATAGATGCAGCCTTTCTGTGTCTGCAGACAACCTAAAAAATAGCAGCAATGTCCCCCGAATGACTATCAGTCGTTTCGCTCCATGTGGGGTGTCACACGTCAGGCCCCGTTTTGTTTTCCATCAGCTAAGCTCCAGGCTGTTGACGGGTTCAGCCTGATGGGCAGAACTGTGTCACGACGGCCCAGCCCTGTATCCCACAGCAACGGCAGATTTCAACCTGCGGAAATCCACAAGATCTCAAACGGTTCAGGGTTGAGGTGGGAAGTGAAAACGCGGCCCTTCCCTTGGACTGAAAAAATGCCACTATATCGCATACGGTTGCAATATAAACCAGTATTTCCCCACTCACCCTGCAGTGAGAGCTCTACCATCGCAGTGACCTCCTAGAGTTTAATCCCTGCAAAGCGAAAAAGTAATAAGCCAAAAACAGAACGATAAGGCAGAATGAAGCACCGCAGGGCAAATGCACAACAATTAGCCAAAGCTTTACTAAATGCTGTCTGGCCCTGCATATTGTTTTCCTCGATATACATACTTACCCTGGGTGTAATAAAGAAAGATATAACAGGCATATCCCATTTAACCTCATCGGTTCTACAGCTTTTGGGTCCGACCTTGAAGGCAAGTTTAACAGCTGCCAGGGTTTGGGAATGAGTCCAATTAAGCAGAGAAAATATCAGTAGGATGACAATCCGAGATAAAGACGAGTTTGGGGGCACGGATAATTGTTCTGGTCGCTGTCATGTGTTTGACCTTAATGTAACGGACTGTGTCAAATTCAATCTGAGGGCTAGTTTCCTTAAATAGGTCTAATCCGGAACAATCTACCAGAACTTTTCTCATGGAACATGATTATTAGTGCTTCAAAGAGACGGATCTTAGACATCATTCCACTTTATTAACATGATGGGTTAGTGGATAAGACTGTCGCCTTATGTCTGTCAGGGTGCGGTTCAGATGCCTTGCTTATATGTGGTGCTTGCTGTGTCCTCTCCATGTCACTGTCATCTTATCAATCAATCAATCAATATATATATGTGTGTATGTGTGTATAGGTATATAAATATGCATGGAATGTCCATAGATGAATGTTGTGCAAAAAAGGCAATTGTCAAAGTATCGAAAAAGTATCAGTGAAGTGTCTCTGACGTACTAGTGGTCAGTGTTCAGCAATCTAATGGCCTGATGGAATAAGCTGTCCCTCAGGACCGGATACTGCAATACCTCCTGCCTGACGCAAGTAGTTTAAACAGTTTGTGACTGGGGTGACTGGAGTCTTTGATGATCCTCCTCGCTTTCCTCAGACACCGCTTCCTGTAGGGAAGGAGGGAAGCTCACCTCCAATTATCCTTTCAGAACACTGCACCACTCTCTGCAGATCTCTGCAGTTGTAGGCGGTGCTACTGCCGTACCAGGCGGTGCTGCATCCAGCGAGGATACTCTCAATGGCACAGCGGTAGGAGGTCCTGAGGATGCGGGAGCTCATGCCGAATCTCTTCGGTCCCCTGAGAAAGGAAAGGCGCGGTTGTGCCTTCTTCACTGTTTTGGCCGTGTGGACTGACCATGTGAGATCCTCCGCTAGATGTACACATAGGGAACGGAAGCTGCTCACTCTCTCCACAGCAGCGCCGTTGATGGTGATGGATGTATGTGTGCCTCTTCACCTCCGCAACTCCACTATCAGCTCTTTGGTCATTGCGACATTGAGGGTGAGTCGGTTCTCCTGGCACCATTGTGTCAGGGCACTGACCTTCTCCCTTTATATGCTGTCTCATTACCATTGGTGATAAGACACCGTTGTGTCGTCTGCAAACCTCACCATGATGTTGGAGCTGCTGGTGCAGTCGTAGGTGTGGAGTGAGTACAGGAGAGTGCTCAGTACCCACCCCTGTGGAGCACCAGTGTTCATTGTGATTCAGGATGTGGTGATGCTGCCCAGTGTGAGCCTGTCTGACAGGAAGTTGAGGACACAGCTGCAGAGTGAGCTTCTCAACCCTAAGTCCTGCAGTTTCGTATCCAGCGTCAAGGGAACGATGGCATTGAATGCTGAGCTGTAATCGACAAACGGCATTCTCACATACGTGTCTCTCTTCTCCAGGTGTGAGAGGGCAGTGTGTGGTGTCAGGGCTGTGGCGTCATCGGTGGACCTGTCGTGGCGGTATGCAAATCGTAGGGGATCCAGTGAGTCAGGTAGCGCAGAGCAGATGAAGTCCCTGACCAGCCTCTCAAAGAATTTGCTCACGATGGGAGTCTGGGCTACCGGTCTCCAGTCATTCAGTGATGAGAACATGGAGGATTTGGGACAAGGATAATGGTGGCCATATTGAAGCAGGCTGGGACTACAGACAGGGAGAGGGGGAGGTTGAAGACGGCTGTGAACACTCCAGCCAGCTGAGCCACGCATGATTTAAGGACAC
Organism: Mormyrus hasselquistii; assembly: GCA_026779605.1. Lineage (NCBI taxonomy): Eukaryota > Metazoa > Chordata > Actinopteri > Osteoglossiformes > Mormyridae > Mormyrus > Mormyrus hasselquistii. The sequence goes on from JAODKE010000088.1 coordinate 2,638,628, forward strand.
GGCCGGGGATTCCGTCAGGACCTGCAGCTTTGCGTGCGTTCACCTGTCCGAGGCACTTCTGCACATCCTCTTCAGACACAGTGTGCGTATTGACGCCATTCTCGATGCGTTCACTATCCGGTCTCGTGGTGTTCACTGTGTCGAATCTAGCGTAAAATACGTTTAGATCCTCACACAGAGAGGCCGTGGTCTGCAGTGTGCTGGTTTTCCCTCTGAAGACTGTGATTGTATTAAGTCCCTGCCACATTCTCCGAGGATTATGTCTGTCGGGGTGAGGTTCAGATCCCGTCCTCACGTGTCCGGTTTACTGTGCCCTCTCCATGTCAGGTGGGTTTCCTCACAACCCATAAACGTGCTGAAGTTGATAATGAGTTCTGTGCCCTGTTAGTTATGGACTTACCTTCAACTACTTACCTTAAGTTCATTTTTGAGAAGTAAAAATGTGTAAATCTGAGAATTTCATTTGAATAATCCAGTTATCCAGGGGATAATAACTCATTCCTACAGTGCCCCTGCTGGACCCAGACTACAGCCAGTGATTGTGCTAAGGATATCTAAACTCTCCCGGACAGGAATATGGATATCCATATCCTCAGCCAGCAAGACCATTGATAGCTGTGTGGGATTGGCTCCTGTTGAGGAAGTAGATTTTGCATAGAATGGGAATCCTTTGTGTTGCCAACATGTAGGTATTCTGCAGTTTAAACACTTACTGGTTAATAAAACATGCATTATTAATGATGTAATATCGATCAGTGAACGTTGTTTATGAAGTATCAGTGTAGCATAAAAATGTAACCTTCAGCCCTAGACCAAAATGGAAGCCATAATTCAATGCTGTAAAAGAATGACTTGCTATAGTTTCTGCCGCATGGTCATAAGTGAAGTAATTTCCCTTGGTTAGACAATTATTACCATTTACCACAATTCCTCCATATGTATGTTTCTTTAACTTCCATTTGAATGACCTGTATGAGAGCGAAGATTGCTAATCACATCTGAAAACACTTGAAACTAGGATTCAGTAACCTCAGCCTCTACAACGGGACATCTGGACTGGCTGTGGCAGGCGCTCGGAAGCCATCAGGCCCGTTTTGCATCTCAGCGGCGTCTGACACACCGCTTGCCGCGGCTCCAGCCCTGTGTGTACAGCGGGTATTTGAGAAGCTCTCCGGAGCTCTGTGCCGTACCTCCGGTGAGGTCCCCCCTGTGGGTACACACAAAGACTTCTGGCTTCTTTATAAACACACCACCCCCTGAACAGAAGCTCACTTCCTGGCACCGGGTAACTACGCCCTAAATTCTGCGCAGAAACCAATTATCGTTAAAGTCTCGTAATTCCCTTAAAAGTCTACAGATGCCAGTAGCATTATCACTAGTGAGTTTCCATTTGTCCTTAGCTTTAGCTGAAAACAGGATACATCTCAAGGATGCTTTCCAGAAATGTGCTCTCTCTTCTCCATCTGACAACAATCCGCTCAACTCCCAAAGCTCTCTGTCATTCCGATGGTAACTGTATCTTTTCACCGTAGAGGATAATTCATATCGGCTGTACCTGCAAGAGGATCTCTCTCTAGTTCAGCAAATCTTAGTGAGAAAGTTCTCTAAAAAATACTTTCATAATGTCTGGCGCCATCTGGTATTAGAAGTCACGCCGGCCCCCGAGAATCACTGACCTGCTGCCAGTCCATTGGTCTGTGCTCGCTCACTTTTCCCGAAGTGCAGAAACTAATAAAACTCTTTTATCTTTAATATCTATCTTCCAAGGTAGCGCGGCCCATTGTCAGTAGTTACAAAACGGATATTCAAGGAACGTTCAGGGACACCAAAATAAGCATTGTGCACTAAGCCTTCAAAAAAAAAAACACTGTGTCGAGATCAATATGCCAGAAAACAAATGTGAATTATTAAAATTTACCCAAGGCTAACTTGGTCATAATAATAATATTCGAGGAAAATGTCCAGCCTTTGTTATATTGAAGGACTGTGTTGCAGGTCAGGTGGACGGGCCATCTTATATAGGATTCAGATTTAGATGAAGAATAATGCTGGACTGGAGAGAAATCAAAACATCTCTAAAAAATGCATGACCATTCGAAGGTAAGGGGGCATGGCCTCTGGCCCCTCATGGGAGGGACAGTCAGGTGACCAGACAGGGTTATACATATTGATCAGTTCCACTGAGACTCTCATTTTCAACTAAGTGTATACAGTGGTACATGTTGTTCCACCCCTAGCAACCCAGAAACTAGTTTGATTCCTGGCCCAAGACTCATAATCTACTCCTATGTGATTATTCCTCCCTTTTAGCCCCTGTGGTCTCTGTTCTTTAACTCAGCTACAATCATTACTTCCCACTGTGTCATGTGAGCCCCAAACACGCCCCCCCGCCCCCCCATCTCACTCTGGAAAGGAAAAACCTTCTAAATAAACCCATCAAAATAATAAACCCCCATGTGACATCTCCGGGCCAATAAGAAAATAGTATTCACCAAAGCCATAGTATAAAGCCATCTAATACTCCTATATAATGCATCGTACATTGAACACCGGTTTCCTGCTCATTGGATATGCTGAATGATAGCAGGTGGTATTATTTATCACATATATCTGTTTGTTTTAACAAGAGGAGCCCAGCTTACCAGAGCACATAAGATTCAGAAAATATGATAATTCACAAACAGACTGTGTGGAACATGCAGGGTAACAAAATAAAAAAGGGATGATATCCGGAAGGGATCAGCGATGCTTAAGTTAAAGTTCCAAAACCAGCTTTTAATTCTAAAACGTCGCAGAAATCTCCCGATTCCGCGTGCTGCAATATGGCTTCGTTTCTCAACGAGATCCGCGTGCAGCCCCGGTACCACATGGGGGGGGTCTCTGGGGGGAAAAAAAAGGCTGCATAGAACTATCGCCTTTGTCAGCACGCTTGGCCACCGGGGGAGGGGGAGGTTCAAAGTCACACGGGACCCAGGCGCGAGACATCGGCGCTGGTCGGCACGCTTCACTGGACCTGAGAAAATCGGGGCCTGGGCCTGGGGAGACCGAATGTCGCTACAAGCTGGAGATGGGTCCAGGCCGCTCTCGGAGAGCAGCTGTTACCCACGTGCAGCCCCATCTGCTGGGGCCGCGTCCTGCCCTTGCCACTAATGAGGGATGATCACAGCTACCAGGCGAGCCTTTCTTCTCCGTGCCAGCGGGCCGCCAGTCATGCCCAGTCCCACAGAGAACAACCTACTCCACCGCGTGGGACAGGACACGGTCACCTGTCTCTCGAGTGGTGGCGGCCGGGCCGCATCACAGACACGTCCTGTTTCACGTCCTTCACCGGAGATCGGATCCAGTAAAGATCTCCTCACAGAAACTTATTTTTCTATTCCTCCTCCTACTTGCTGTCTGAGACACAGATGTATAGTTGCATCAACAAAAAAAATGATGGAAGTTAGTTAAAAACTTTAGTAGTTTATAGATTCAAATCCTGCGAAGAAAACTGCTCAGTAAGTACTTTGAGTAATATTTAAGGCGTGCGCATAATAAATACTAAAAATAGTAAGCTGTACACCTCGGATTTGCTGGCAAATATCCTATCTTGAGCACAAATTTAAATCAATATAGCTGAGAGTCGTGTACTATAATGTTCACAGTGGCGGTAACATTCCGGAACCGATATAAAACTTCTTCAACGAGAACACGGAACACAGAATGTAGAATGATGTTGGCCCAGTTTCTTTCCCCGTACCAGGGCGCAAGCGCCATAAATAATACATTTCCATTACAAAAGGTGGTGACATAACACAGTTGAACGTTTCTTTTAATCTGCGCAGGTTATCACCCTTAAGCACCGGTAAGAATAACCTGGAGTCTAATAATGCTCCCATTTAAAGTTCAAGAATAGCACGAACGGAAGCAGGGATGTTATTGTGGTTATTGAAGGTAAAATACCTTCCTGTATCCCGGTAATATGGATTTCAGACAGAAATAGAAAGTCAAAGATGAGAGTCACATAAGTCTCACATTATGGAAATAAATTGACATTGGGCCAAAAAATAATAATCGGCAGAGACACCACCAGCACAAAACTAAACTTAATGATGCCATGTTCCCCAAACCTTCAGACTAAACAGACCACATACTCACACTGACAAACTATTTTTAATATCTCATCACCTTAGCTTTAGCATCTGAGGCTATCAGCCGATTCCGCTACACACTTGTGCCATACATCTACTAAACATTCTACTTCCTATATGCCAAACATCACTGCTTAATAACACCCATATTTATATATCATATAAAACGAAGAGATGCATGGTTTTTACAGTCCTGAAAAGCAAAAAAAATGAAATTGCACGACAGTGTAGTGTAGTGCTTGACCTGCGTGACATATATTGCAAATTCATGCTTTTTTCTCAGATAACACCTCATCCATTTTTACCTCCCAAGTACAAGGGATAGAACATCTGGACAAAAGAATACACTGGAGCTTTGGCGATGAGAACCTTATAATGACTCAATGCCGGCTTCGCTCACATAAAAAACAGAAGCTGATGTGTATTCTTATAGATATGGCTTATATTTGTACATTACATAATTCTCAGGCAAAACGCACTCTGCTTTCTGTCAGCGGGCAACAATCCCGTTACCTTGGATGTTTTCATTTTGTTCACCCCTCATTGTCACATGCATCTGAATATTTATCTGGCTGATTTATCGCATCGAATTCAATGCGCGTTTATAGTGGTAAAGCGTTAGCGCCGTTAGCGCCGTCACCTGGGAATCCCAGCGCTTTGTGTGCCGGATTTCATGTCCACCTGCGTCTGTAGCAACTCCGGCAGCCAAAACTCCATACTCTATCCTAACCTTGACTTTACCGTAATCCCTAATAAATCTACGACTAGATGATGCTAGCTTGAATCGGCCGCCCCTCCTGGCAGCTCTAAATATGTCAGCTCTGTATCATTTTAATATTTATAGACCGGATCTTCTTTTTTTTCAGCATCTGCTCATCAGTCATAAAAAATGTGTATATGTATTAACACCTATAATTGTGACTATGGCTTGGCTGCTGTGCGCATTTTCAAATGATGAATTATCTTGCAGAAACCATCTGGACACAATTCTATTGTTTACCAATTAAAACGAGCTACAAAATTGCAAAAGGTGCAAAGGAACCCAAGTTCAATGTGTGCTAAATGAAACAGCGGGAATACTACTTCATTTACTCGGTCACACCCAGATTATCTTCTCAGTTTGCTAAGTGTTTCGCACATACTGCTCTTTAAGTACAGTAATCCCTGTAGGTCGAAGAATGGCTTAAGAAATGCCTCTCAGGATCTAAGAAAAAAATGCATATAATGTGAAAAAAAAACTTTCAGGTCTCCTTCTGAAATCCTCTTTTAATCACTGTGTGGTCCGTCCCCAGTCCAAGTCATTTTCAAACTCTGCTAGGAGCTTAACATTTTTCAAAAAAGAACAAGCATTAGAGTTTGAAAGCCCTTTTCTGTGAGCAAAACCTAATACATACCTCTGGCCTGCTGTTTTTTATTGCGACAGTAAAAATTCATTTGCAAGAACCTCATTGTTGATGAAATTACTTTCATGGCACCAAGAGCAAACTACAGCAGAGAGTTAAATCTGTCCCCGCCAAATTGATCTCAACAGCTTGCTGCCCAGTCGTTCTGTTGGCAACGGAGCCAGAACTGTGGCTGGTATCAGAGCCGGAATGAAATGGTTGTTTTTAAGTGAAGGCGCAAAACAGGAGTGCTGTGAAAGTGTGTTGGGAGTCTAAGCTGTTGAAGGAAGAGGGGAACGTGTCCACAGAGCAGCCCAGGAACATACAAAAGAAAAACAGAAAACTTTACCTGATACCAAAGAAACATACATGAGATTATATAGTAGTTATACTGTGTTTAAATTATTGATATGCTTTTCATAGTATATCCAGTATAGTATTATGGTGCCAGAGGGCATGAGGTAGGAGACACCCTGAGCATGATGCCAGTCCATGAACGAGCGTCAGAGGTGGAGATTTCAGGTGCAGAAAGTACAAATCCAGACCAGGATTTTGTTTCAACCAACCAGTTAAGTACAAAAAGTCACAGTCACAAAGTACTCAACTGGTTGGTTGAAACAAAATCCTGGTCTGGATTTGTACTTTCTGCACCTGAAATCTCCACCTCTGACAAGCGTGCAGACACACAGACACACACATAGGGGCATCAGAGGGTCTCGGATACCCCCACCCCGAAAGCGCGCTCCGGGGGCACCCCTATTTCTTGATTGAAAGTGGCAACCCAAGAGGGTTAACAACTGGAAAATCCCAAATCTCACATATGTTTAAAAAAAAAAAACTCATTTACACTTATTCTGCTCCATAAGGCAGAGATCATACTGTGCAAGCAAAAATCTGACCTTCTGGGGCACAAAACATCTCAGTTCATCAGTTGGCGAGTGTCCGTCGTAAAATGCTTTTATTAAAACGCACTGGGCAGAAAAGATCATTTAGAAACAGGCGCCGAGACAGCTCGCATGACATTATGTACGACTTCCAACGGAGCCATATTAAATTGGGCACTGCTTTTATTTACATACAAGGTCGCCTTACCCATAAACATATAAATGAATGACTGCATATACTTTTAAGGGTGATATAGGGCACGAAGTAAGTCTGAATTCAATTAGTAAAACGTAAGACGAGCCTCTCTAAAGTATATATAACATTGGTGCTTTATTGCAGCGTTAGAATATGCAAAGTACGTTAAAATAGAAGAAGTTTCCTCGGTTATGTGATGTTTCAGCTGCATTTTAGTCGGGGTCAGGGGGGAAACCCCAGAGACAGGGGTCTGCAGGACTGAAGACGCGCCACCGCCACCTGATGGGCGCCCCCGCATTCAGCGCCAGGGCCGGCCTTCCGTGTGCATCAATACAAGGAGGCTGCGGTTCAGCGCCTTCAAACCTGCAGTTTAGCCAGCTTAAGCGGATTCAACAATAATAATAATAATAATTAATAACAACAAATAAATAAACGAAACGGGCTCGGTCGAGCTGCTCTCCTATTGTTCGCGGATCCACCGCCTCGTCACGCGGCCGCGCTCCTCCTCCCCTCCGGCGCGCTGCTTCCTCCGAGTAGATCCGCCAAGGCAGCCGTCAGCCCCCGCTGCGCGACCCACTGAACGCGGCTACTGGTTATACAGCGAACTTGTATCGTAAGCGTAAGTAATGGCCGCGGCGCCGTTTTGTTGGATTTTAGTCATCCCGGATTATAGCGCGGCCCGGCTAGCCGGCCAAACAGCACCGCTCCCGTCTCCGTCGCAGCCCGCGCCGGCTCTGATGCTTTCCGCGCGCTTCCGGAGCTTCGCGCGCGTCTGCACACGGCACTGCCGCGAGTGCGGGGTGCACAACTAAAAAAACCGCCGGTAGCGCTCCGTCTCCACAGCCTGCCGTGTGTACGCGGCTTATAAACAGCGGAAGGCGGCTGCCGGCTCCGAATAACTAGTTAATAGCATGCAGTCGGACGGTATTACGCGCGGGCGAGGGCCCTGTCCAGGCCTACGGAGTGCAGCCTGCATCCCGGATACAGCTCACGACTAGCCGCCTGTGTTTTTTTAAGCACGAGGGCCGCTCGCCGACCTGTGCGTCTGTTTCGCCCGTGTTGCTATTTAGCACGTTAGCATGCTAATGCTAAGCACCATGAGTCGCTCCAGCCGAGTCGAGAAGAATGCTGGCGGCCGCCGAATACGGGCGTGGAGGGGTTTTCCCCTCCTTACTGGCATCCTTTGGTTATCAGGGTCCGAATGGCGAATTTAATTTAATGGGCGAATTGAATGCTAATATGCAGTGTGATGCTAATCTGATGGGGTCCCGGTCAGGGCGGGGAGAGGCGTTGGGGGTACCTGGGCGCACTCGGGAGGGGGGGCTGTCTGCTCGGCTCAGCTCAGCGAGTTTGTACGTTGGTTAAACATGCCCTGCAAGCCGGGAGGCATGCTTGATGTAACCGTGCAATAAGCGATGCTCCATGTCTGAGTTCCCCCTACACATTTGCAGCTTTCAGTTTAATCGGTTTTAAAACCAGCATGGCCATTAATATATGGTGTCTGGGTTTCTGCCTGTGGACGTCTAACGTGTGGTTTCCAATTGTTGTTATTTTGGCTTATTGGCATACATATGGATTGATCGCAGGTGTTAAATCAAGTCAGGTAAAACGAAAGCAGGAACGACCGTCACCGTGTTGTGTCTGTTACTTTGAACACATTGATAATCGAATTTACAATCTCAGCATGTCCGGACAAACGGGATAACGGTGCACCTTCGTGTCCAGGCGGCGTCTTAGTGAAAATGTCATTGAAGGCGGTCACCCAAAGCAATAATAAGAACCCTGCATGATGTGAGAGAAGTTTCTTTAATTTTCAGCTGTGAGCTGGAGAGTTATTAGTGTAGTTGTTGGAGGCCAGTCACAACACACCTAGGTGTGATGTTTTTTTGAACATCGTGTTCAAAAAAAAGTGAGGTAAATATATGTTCTGTGAAAAAATATTACACAGTATATTTCTTCTTCAGGGTTTTATTGTTTTTCATGGACCTGCACTGCTTTAACCTCTGTCTGGACAATTTTTTTTGTTTTTTTTTTTTTTTGTTTAATGGGTGTCGTGTGTCTGGTTTGGATGTGAGAAAAGCCTTTATTAAAAGGCTCCCTTCTATACTCTGTTTAATTAGGTAACAGCATATGTTCAGAGGGAGGATTACCTCGGTTAATCAAGGTCTCCTCTGGAACAAACAGTTGAGTGTGCCTCACCCTTTCAGGCCTGGCCGTACTTCCACAATGGTACCTTTTTATGGAGAGCGTCAGGCTGTGTCCAGCCAGGCTTACAGAAACGTGACGGGTCGTTCAGCAGGCGTCTGCTCCAGCATTCACTTCAAGGCTTAGATGAGAGGTTCAGAAAAAAACATTTAATCGCGAAGTGTCGCTGCTGTTGACAAGATATGGTTAGTTGCAGGATTTATTTTATTAATCTTTTAAGTGCACGTGTTTGGCTGCCGACCAAGGCTGCAGTCTGTCTGTGTCCCTGTTAGGGGGCTTCTGTATACTTCAGAGTAATAAGCACGCTGAGATTACAGATCTATTCTGATGTGTCGTCCTGTTCCTACAGACCATGTCAGTGACGAGAAAAGCAAACACTGAGGTCCTTTGGGGTATCTTTCTGTTATGCTGGCTGGGATGCCTCAGCGACGTGGCTCCCAACTGCTCCACGGGTCAGGCTGGACCCCAAGGTCAGCTCCTCTCGGCCGTAAACACGCAAGTGGCTGAGCAAATGCAGCGGCGACAACTGGAGGAGCTTTTCAGGAGGTACGGCGAGAACGGCACCATTTCTCTGGACGGGCTGAAGCGGCTGTTGAAGAGTGTGGGGCTCGCCCATGTCCGACAGTTGAACGTGCACCACCGGGAGCACGGCGGGCTGGGCTATGAGGAAGGTGGGAGACAACAGCATCACCACCATGGGCATCACAGTCATTCTCCGCACGAGCACTCGGACTTCGACGAGGCGCCCCACCACCAGGGCTCTGCCGGGGGGAAGCGGGTGGCCAAATCCTCCAAAGACCTGAGGGACGAAGCGGCGCTAGGGAAGAAAACGGACGGCTCCGATGCACATCACAACCTCTACGTTAAGAAGGGCCCGCAGGAGCTCAGTACCACGCCAGTGTACACCACCAACATCCTGCTCAAGTCGCAGGAGGTGCGGGCTCGGAGAAACGCTGATACCGACCGGCCCAGCGATGGTCCCCCTGCTGATGGGGAGGCCAGCCCTACCTCACCGGGCCCAGCTAGCAGTGGGCCACAAATCAGCAACCTTCTGGTCACGGGAGAGCAGTCTCTGGCTGTACCAACACATCAAGAGGTGCCTGATCATCAGAAGTCTGATAAGGAAGAGCATGAACAGGATCACTATCATGAAGATGAGCAGGACCACGACCAGCATCATGGTCATGACCACAATCATGAGCATCCCAAAGTTGAGGTCAGTTGTAGCATGTTGTTCTGCAGATATACAACTACACGTGCATCTTGCGCAAGTCCAATTCCCTAGCAGCTGACAATCCTGCACAATCGCATTTAGACATAGTCAAACACTTATCGCGTGTCTCTATCTTCTCATGTCTTGTTCTGCCTCCTGTTTTTCAGTGTTTGAACGCCACCAGGCTCCTGACGGCCCACGGAATGACGTCAGAAATGGTCCTCTCGCTGACTGACTTTGGCTACTTGTGTCCAGCCCTGCTTAATCAGATCGACTCAAAGTCCTGCATCCGGCACCAGACTGATCACCACTGTTTAGGTAAGGACATCTCTTTATGTTCACTAGCCAGAATATTTTTTCCCACTAGTGACGTAAGCAAGGTTAATTACAGTTCACTGAACACCTAAATTGACACATTATGTTTCAAGCATGTTTCCACCTAATTTCTACCACCTGCGTTGTACTTGCACATCACCTTATTGTTTGTTTATGATATTTTTGAAGGGACTTTTGCACTGGGAGTAATTTTTGTGATCCTACTGCACACTGAATTTTTTGCCTTGGGGGATTGGTAAAGGTCTCTTTCAAATATAATAAAAAGTGAAAATTGTGTTTTCCGTTCCAGATCACGACCATAAACATTGTCACCATTCTCACCACGAACATACCAACACCAGCCCGAAAACAACTTCAATCCACACAGGTTTGCAGACCTGCCCCTTGTCTCGCGTCCTGTCTGTGACCCACCTCGCCCACCTCCCGGCTGTGCCTCCTGACCATGCCCCTGTCCTCTTCCAGAGTGGTTAGGGGGATTTGTATCCATAACCATCATCAGCCTGCTGTCTCTACTGGGGGTGGTGCTGATACCGCTGATGAACCGCATCTTCTTCAAGTTCCTCCTGAGCTTCCTGGTGGCCTTGGACGTGGGCACTCTTAGCGGGGACGCCTTTCTGCACCTCATCCCGCACGTAAGTTCGCAGCCCAGCCCGTGCAACCAGCCAGAGCAAAGGGGGCTTTAACCCAATCACTGGCTGACCTGCTGTCTCAGAACTTCTTCGGGTAAAAGTATTTGCTAGATACATATAATGTTTATGAAATCGGTTTTCCCTCCCTCAGTCTCAGAAAGGTCATCACCACGCCGACCATGGGGTTGAAGCCCACGATGAGCACGATAGCAGCTTGGACCCGGTGTGGAAGGGGCTCACCGCCCTTGCCGGCGTCTACCTCATGTTCCTCATCGAGCATTTCCTCACGCTCGGCAAGATGTATAAAGAGAAGAAACTCAAGGTGAGCCCTTCCCCCGGCAAGCCGCTCCGCCCACACGTCCACGCTCGTAAATCTCCACCAGAGCCGGAACCGGCCCACAGAACCGGGCCTCTGCCGGCGTGTCGTCAGAGCCGTTTCCTTATCTCTGCTTTGAAGCATTTTATTATTTTTCTCTTCTCACTGTCCTTGCAGAGCCAGAAGAAGTGGGATCATAATGAAGACAATGCAGAAAACAAGCTGCCCGCCGTGGAGGATACCGATGGCATAAAGCCAGCTGAAGGTCGGGGGACGGCGTCGGCTCCGGCTTCTCTGTCACCCGTGATGCTATTGCTAATTTAGCTCCACGACTCAGTGCTTCATTGAGTCCTGCTGGGGCACGGCCGCGCATATTCAGTTTAATCCCCTGTTTCTTTCTTCATCACCCTGTAAGCAATCTTAATTCACTATGATAAGCTTTAGAAGTTCATGTTACAGTTGTGAAGCTGGCTTTCTCAATAAGTCTGCTTCTCCACTTGACACCATAGAAGGAAAATCCTATATGGCTGCAGGATCTTCTCTACTGTCAGTGTGACGATGTGTTTCTTCTGTTGCCAGTTATTCTTAGGATACTTGACACATTTCTGTAAATCTTATGGTTGTCTGCTGCAGATGTGGAGATGAACGGGGCAGGCGGCTTATCAGAGAGGCCTAACTTCATGTCAGACCCATCCAAGCAAGGTGTGGCAGAAGAGGAGCAGGTGATGCTGTCGCCCCCTGCAGTCCCAGAGGGGTATGACGCATACACCTCGGAGGACTGCGAGAACAAGTGCCACTCGCACTTCCACGATACAGTGGGCCAGCCGGATGACCTGCACCACCATCACCATGACTACCACCACATCCTGCACCACCACCATTCGCAGAACCACCACCCCCACAGCCACTCGCACCCATACTCCCAGCAGCATTTTCAGGAGGCGGGAGTGGCAACACTGGCCTGGATGGTCATCATGGGCGATGGACTGCACAACTTCAGCGACGGCCTGGCCATCGGTATGACTTCCGTCTCTCTCTCTCTCTCTCCCTCCCTGCAGTTTGCGTAAGCTGGTACACGTGCACAGCGGGGGAGTAATCTCATCTGGCCTTCGTAAAGGAAGTGACCTCATGACCTGCCGAGTAGGTTTTGATCTATTTAGGCTTAGGTCAAGGCTAAAAAATACACCAGAGTACAGTTGACTTTTATAGTCAAACCTGGCTTTCTCTAACCGTACTGTGGTTCAGTTTAAATGCAGTTACCTGCTTCATTTCAGAGGTCGACTGAGAAGCCTTACATAGTCACATTTATCACTGACATGAGCAGCTATCCTGCCACCAGAGATAGATAGATAGCGGCTGGTGGTTGTTATTTGACAATGACATTGTGCGTTTAAGATGGTGTCCCCTCTCTACAGGTGCTGCCTTCACCGAAAGCCTGTCCAGCGGCCTGAGTACCTCAGTGGCTGTGTTCTGTCATGAGCTTCCGCATGAGTTGGGTAAGAATCCCCCCTCCCGCTTTCAGGCAGTGGTTTAGTCTATACATTTAGGAGTTAAGCCCTCCCGAGACTACCTGGGGGGCTTGGTGAAAATGGTCACGGCCACATATTGTTCCTCCAGACTGGTGCTTTTCCAAACTTTGGAATTAAAATGCTCGCGTTTTTGTCACTGACCCTGCTAATTTGGCACCAGCGGATACACCTTGCTGGATTTTGTTGGATCAGATTTTGTTGGGAAATGCACACAGAAACGATTGTGGTGAGATCTTGGGAGAAGCGCGTCAGGGTTCGAACAAAGACATACAGTCACTGGGCTGGAATGATGTGGAAATACAGGAAAGCCACTGAGTCGCAGGCTATCGGTGTCCCTCTGAAATTGGGGGGGTTTGTGCAAGTCACTGTGAATTCTCTAGAAGATGATACATTTGATATAGTTACTCGGTTTCTGATAGAATTAGAAGATGATTTGACGGTGTTAGGGGCGTGATGTAGATTACCGTCAGGCATTGAAAATCAACGCGACTCTTTGGTGTCTTAATTCAAATATCATAAATAGATAATAGCCCCTAGCGGATTTGCGAAATGCTCAACTTAACGTGGTACTACGCGACAGTGGAAAGGGCAGGAGATAAGCGATTTCCCATATTTCAAAAATGGGATGCAGAAGAATTCCATTGGGGACGCCGAACGGGCGCTCGCAGCGAGTGAAAATGCCGGTTACTGTAAGCGCGTGTTCAGACTGGCACTACGTCGTTTTATGAGCTGCTGGAGAAAACCCGAAACTAATTAGCGTATGCTGCCGTATTCAGTCGAAGACGGGCACGAGGCATGCTTAACAGATGGTGCCCCAAAGCCCTTAATTGATTAAAAAAAGGAAAAGGGAAAAAAAAAAAGATCGTAGAGGACACTTTGCCAAATGTGTTGGCCTGGTTGTCCAGTCACCTCTTTCAGCAGCTTCTGCGAAAAAGATGATGTAGGACCAGCCATTCAGGACACACATGGTCTCTCGTACATTCGGGGTGTGAAGTCAGAGCCAATCAGTGCAGCCCCAAGACATCACCCCAGGACGCATTTTAATAGTAAGCGCAGACTCACATGTGGTAATCAGGCATGTTGCATTACCGTATCTGTGTCCAAGAGCGTAGTCCTTAAACCTTCTGCCCATACGATACATAATGAGACAGGAATGTCAGAAGCCACCTTTGTGCGTGACAGGCCTAGACGTTCAGGATTCTTGATTTGATTGTTGATTGGTACCACGATACCCTAGAGATATGAGCATTGTTGGGAGGAGAATATCGTTAGTGTCCCCCTCTCTGACCTGCCTGTAAGCCCCTGGTGGTGATTTGCGGAACGCCTCATGTGATGCCGTCCCTGACGTTGCGGCATTCCCTTCCAAACCGGACACACGAATCCTTTCCCTGTATTTTATGTTGGTTTTAAATGGCAAAGGGAGCCCATTCATGCTTTTAATTGCTGTATAATTTATTGGATGTGTTTAACTCTTATATCAATGATTTAAATTGTCGTGCAGTGAACCCATTGATCAATTGATGAATTAATTGACTAATTTGTGGTTTCAAACCAGGAAAACTGAGTAAACCCATTATGGGAGTGTCAAGGGGGCTTTGCCGGTAGTATGAATAGATACTACGTTGAAAATGTTATGGGAATACCCTGCCATGGGCGGGTGTAGCCCATACCAAACTCCCCATTTGAAAGTATAATTACTTTGTGATGTGGTGTGCCAAAAAGCATGGACGTTTGTTTGCTTGGAGTCTCTGTCTGAGACATCTTGCTGAATTCTCCCACCTAGTGGGCTTAGGTCTTGAGTTTTCAGTTTTTATCTCGGGGGGGGAAAAATGTAAGTTAGAACATTTAATGAAAATTATTCCCAGGCTTATCAATGCCACGTGCCCCTGGACACTCTCCTTTCTGCTCACCACTTCTGTTGTCAGCTCCCAAGCCCAGATCGGCCCTGTAGACAGGCCCCTAGCAACACTCGGCCCAAAACGATTAAGTCTCCTTATGCCACCCCCCCACCCCCCTCTTTCATTGTAGGTGACTTTGCTGTGCTGCTGAAGGCAGGCATGACAGTGAAGCAAGCCATCCTGTACAACGTGCTGTCTGCCATGATGGCCTACCTGGGCATGATCACTGGCATCCTCATCGGCCATTACGCAGAAAACGTCTCCATGTGGATATTCGCCCTGACCGCCGGCCTCTTCATGTACGTCGCTCTGGTGGACATGGTATGTCGACTCCCGGTACATTAACTTAGTAACTCTCTGGCATTAACCAGCACACCACCACCTGACTGACGCCATCTGGATAATAACCACCCAATATATAAAGTGCAAAACTTTAAGATTGACTTTATTGGTCTTGGCAGGAAATGCTGGGCATACGTCAAGAACCTGTCGCAAAGACGAACATGCACATAATAAATACACAGGGCAAACAAGTAAACAAAGTGCAAAACACATTTAAAAAGTTAAAAACAGAATATCATCATATGAAGGTGTGCGATGGAGCTGTCAGGTGTGGCTCATCTCACTCAGTCAGGGCTTCCATCTTGCATGATGGACTGGATTTGTTTGTTTGCTCTGTCGTTTCCTGCTTGACAAGAGGCCACCGCTTTCAATGGGCCCTACATCAGACTAAAACATGGTGTCGCTGGAGGGTATGCGGGCCGTGGACGAACTTGGGAGACTAGGTAATCTGACAAGGGTACAGCCTGCTGCCATTTCTCATGCTGGCAGGTCCGATATGCACTGATTATTTGTATAATTTATCATACACCATCATTTGTTATCAAGATATCAACCCAGTGGAAACTGGTCGTCCTGCTGTGTTCCGGTAGCGCGTTAAGTACCTGGTAGCAACACAACATATTGGCAAGTCTTTTTTTAGTCCCAGAGTGGCCGCGTTACCTCCGCCTGACTGTGTGGCTTGTCAGCCACAGGACCCGGCAGCAGAATATAATTAGCCTGCCAGCAGTGCTGAAGCCGACCCTTCTGGAGCCATTGCTGTGCTCTCATACACTGGCAGATGAGACAGAATGAGAGCCTGTGGTTGTCATTAACAGGTGCTGCTGTTGGACAAACAGGTGTGAGGTTTCCATTGCTGTCCCCCCCCCCCCCCCCCCCACCTTTTGGTTTTCAGCTCAGGTTATATCAATGTCAAACA
>JAODKE010000088.1:2654703-2666913 GCA_026779605.1 Mormyrus hasselquistii
GCTGCCTGCTGCTGTTCCTCTGGCATGTTTTGTGCGCTTCAGCCTGACCGCTATTTGTCAAACAGTTGGTGTGCAAATCAATGGCTGCTTCATGTGCTCACCGGGCAAAACAGAGTTTGAGCGTGTCTGTGCAAAAATCCAGGATGGATTTCAGGAAATTGGCCGGCCAAGAGATGACACATACAGTATGGAATGTTTCAAGACTCAGCTCTTCAGCTAAAACCCATTACGTACAGGTAGCAGGGCCTGATTAGTCATTACGAAACAAAGCCCAGATGATTTCAAAACCGAGAACTAAAAAAAAAAAAAAAAAAAACTCGCGATGAAACTGAGAAGTCTATCAGCCACATGCTATGCACCACTAGCGAGCTTCACCTATCTTCTTCAAACTCCTCCCTCCTGTCCAGCTGGTTCTATTTGTCCTAGACGGCTTAATCAGTCAAATCAGGGCCAGCTGGACATCATTAACGAAGGCAGTTCGCTGGCACAGGCCCGGTGCTTATTTGCCATGGCAACGCAGGCGTCTCCGAAGCCAAATCGCATGATGCTGTTACATCTGTTTCACTTGTTCTAACATGAGGGAATTGATAAGATGAGGCAAAGCCCATCGTTGAAACTGTGACACTGAAGTGTCAGTGAAGGGTCGCGTCTGCCCCAAAGGCTTGACTTCACGCCTACCTCTTCTTCTGCTGGATCATGGTTTCTCACACACGCATGTATCCAAATATTTTCTCTCCTACCTCCCGAGCTGTCTGCTCACAATACTCGTCCTAGTTTTATTTTTGCTGCTTCTGACAAAACAATAGCTGTTAATTGCCGCGGGGCCCCTGCCCCGTATTTTCAAGAGGGTTAGACCCCCCCCCCCCCCCCCCGCCAAGGGGCTGAAGTCTCTGCCCCTCTCAGGGACAACATATATAATTGCTGCCCTGTTCCCAAGGCTAATTTAAAGTGCATAAATGTACACACACAGTAATGGATGCGCTCTTGTGCGCCTTGAAGCGACACTTGTGAATGGGACTATATAAAAATAAATTACGTTTGTATTGCTCCATATGCATGTCAGTCATGTGAAATTCCGACCTCGGTGGGACTGTATAATATGTAATTCGTCAGTAGTGTTTATTATTTTGAATGGTTTTCACTAATTTCACCAAGATCTGTGACATTGTATGCAGGAGCACACATGCCTTGTGATTTACAGTCATCGTGTCCAGGCTGTCCTCTGCGATCTGCTTTCTGCTTGCTAGATTCAATTCTAGGTTCACTGGGTCTCTATACCATGTGTGCGCCATGCTCACCATTTTTCAAGCAAAAAGCTATTTATTAATGCATGCAGTGTAATTGAGATACAAAAATGATTGCATCCTCCTCCTGTCTCTCTTCCCTGTACTTCAGCATAACTTCCTAGTTTGTCCAGTTTCAAGCTGATCACTATAAGCCTCTCCCAGTAGTTCTTGGTCGAGGGAAAAGTACCCACTCTGGCGTGGGAACTAAAAAAAAAAAAAAGGGACCCACATTCAAGGAACTACAATCGGACCCAATTCCTACAGTGGGAACATAAGTTCCTGGTTCTTGAAAAAGCACTTTCCTGCCACCGGAATCTAATCTTCCTGAGCCGCTGGTAAAATCTGCCATCTAGTGGCCATATGTTGACGTTGGCATCTTTGGTCATTGCAAATCTCACTTGGCTTACAAAGCAGTTGGAGTGTCCATCCCAGGTTGAAATTAACAAAGTGCATTAATGCACTAAACCAATTAGTCAGAAACTGTGTACTTTAGATGTACGGCAGATGCCACAGATTAAGTGGTTGTGCTTTAATCCTCCTTTTGCTGAGTCTATTAGCTCCCTTGTATGTGGAAAGAGTGTCATTAGACACTTAAGTGCGTCGGCAGGCAAATGGAAAACCCGAGCACAGTTTCCCTTGTTTTTCATGGACAGGGAGCTAATTTCATGCCTCCATACGACGTGGTCCGTCCCCGTTTGAAGTCTGAATTTGCTGTAATGCTTGAAGCGGCTCCCTTCTCGGGAGGCCTCCGTGTGCCGCGTTGACGCGTCCGCCTCGGTCTCCCTCCCAGATGCCGGAGATGCTTCACAACAACGCCGGCGACCACGGCTTCAGCCACTGCGGATACTTCCTCCTGCAGAACGCCGGCATCCTGCTGGGCTTCAGCATCATGCTGCTCATCGCTGTCTTCGAGCACAAGATGCGGCTGGACATGGGGCCCTAACGTGCAGGGCGGCGGGTGGGCACTACATGCCCCCCCCCCCCCCATCAGCCATCTTCATGTCAATCCATCTCACACAATCCCACAGTGATGATTAGTTTTTGTTCTTTCGATTTTCTAAATTATGATATATATAAAAAAAAAAAAAAAAAAAAACTACAGTCGTGACCTTTTTTCCCCAACCCACTGGATGATTCTACTCATGTTTTTCCTTTGTTTGGGTTGGGGAGGGGCTCTGTGACTATCTGCGAGACATTTCTGCTGCAAAGATTTTTCCTGTTACAGTGTGTTTGCATTATGGCAGGGAAATGTTTTCCTTTAGCTGTTAATAGAACCGATGGTTCCAGATTAGGTAGAACCAAGTGCCAGTCAAAGCACCAAGAAGTTACAAGTTACAAACCTATCTATTTATTTTCTATGTATTGCTACCAAGTTAACAAGTATCGACCACTGTGCCACAGAAGCACCAGCCCGCCACTGTTGGCAGTGGATAATGCCAATCATTGTTTTTTTTATGGTTTATCCATAAAAGCCTGTTTTATTGATTCTTCCGCGGCAAAGCTGTATGCATTCTGCGACGATGCTTCGAAACCTCTTTAAGCGATCATTTTAAACAATCGTTCAGCGTTAAAAATGAGTGTTTTGGTTTACAGGTCTAAATTTACAATTGTTACATTTGTGAATACTTAGAGAATTAGGTCATTTAAACACATCCAGAGGTCCGTTAAAATATTTAAACATGCTAGTTAAAGTGAACTAGCCACATTCAAACAATCTTCAGATGAACATACATGCTTACAGTGTCTATATATGTATGTATTTGTCTGTGAAGCTATGTTTTACAATTCAAATGAAGGGAACTACTGAGCAGATCAGTAAGCCGGTTTGTCTTTGTTAATCAGTATGTGATGCTGGCAGCTTTAGTTGTAATCATCAGTGTGCTTTTACATTCCAGAGAAATAAAGGATAATTTGTCTCTTTGTAATTCCTTTGTCATTTCCCATGAATCGGCAGTGCCCTCTTTGCATATTAATAAGGACCCGATTTGCATAGCTGTTGCGAATGCCGGTTTTGCTCTAGCCGGCCGCTGTTGCTCAGGGGTAGCACCTATGAGGCTTGGCATGAATGAGGCGGCGTAAGGAGGCCAGTAGCTCTGTAGCGCTGCGAGAAACTTCTCTTTCGGCTTCCGCACTAGTAAGACGGAGGAGAATGGCCCAGCGTTTGCCAGTAAGCTTGTGCTTCATGTTACATTTTCAGACCCTGGCCATTCCAAATCCTAAAAGTATATGTCTAGGCGCTGAATGGGATAAGTAGTTAGAAGAAGGATGGATGGAAATAAGGAAAGCTGAGGAGGTAGCTCGATGTCAGAGGCCTCAAACCTGCAGCCCTCGCATTAGAGAGGTATGTTTTTAGCCAGACTTCTCACTCGAATGACTGCTTATGTTGATCTGAAGCATGCATGTGGGTTGATTTTTTTTCCCCTTTCTTCAATTCATTTTATTTTGTATAGCATGTTCTCACAACATTACATCGTCTCAAAGCGCTTTACAGCATCCCCACCCAAAGCTCCCAGTGAGTAAGCCAGAGGCGACAGTGGCAAGGAAAAACTCCCTAGAAGGAAGAAACCTTGGGAGGGACCAGACTCATCCTGGGGCTGGCAGGGAGAGTCAAAGTCCCAATTCACATTCTTCTTTCTTGCAGGTGACACAACTTCCCTTCATATCTACATTCATTGTCTTGGTGGCCAGATGAAACCTCAAAATTCCTATTAGTCCTTTACAGCACTAATGACATAAGTCCTCCAACCACAGTGCAGAATGCACCCGGATGTGAATATTCAATTTTGAAATGACCTGATAGTTTTTTCTTTTTTTTTTTTTTCTAATCCAGCCCAAAATGAAATTAATTTCAGTCATCGTGTGAATGTCCCTGCTGGATAGCTGGGCTCCCCTGCCCTACCCCACGTCTTCTCATTTCGGTAACTCTTTAATCAAACCAATTTTTGCCGCATTAGAGAACAAATTGCCTGTGACAAAAATCACCTGCGCTACAGAGGATTCATGCATTTTATATAGTGTAAAAATCATGCAAAATGTTAAATAAGCAGGTACATATTAATTTCAGTAGAAATTATGGAAATGCGTTTCATTTTCCACATGATGGCTCTTGTACAGCGAGAGTATATATTTAGGTCATAAAGGAACTAGTTCTGTGGTTGCTATGTTAGACTGACAATTACATTGTATCTATACTATGGAATAACACCAAAATAACTGATATATAAATAAAATTGCATTTCATGAGCAGAAGAATAACAGGAAGTGAACTGACGACAGCCGGAATGAAGGTTTTGCTTGAGAAGTGCTGTGTTTGTTAGAGCTGAGGTCCCCAAAGCTAGATCAGGCTGAGACTGTTCTTTAGGTAGGTCAGGGCTGCCTCATGCTCCTCCCGCTCTTTCTCCAGCCTCTCTTTGGTGGCCTGTAGACTCTGGGGAGCACAAGCACAGCATTGACAGGCATTAGCACTGGACACCCATGAGGTCCTGGATCTCAGAGCAAATAGTCAGCAGGATGTCTATTACAGTTACCTCCCGGTTTTTGCGCGCATGTAAGTACATAACGTGTGATGATGAGTCAGTTTCTGATGTTCTGATGAGGCTTAGCCTGTATTTGGAGATATTTCCTGAACACCTTCGCTTGAATGGCTGTACAAATGTAATTTATTTCCCATCTGAAGAACCAGAAAATTATCGATTACCTGTATTCGAGTGTTTAATTTTTTTGCAATTAAACTCAATTCATTGTTTTTCTCCTTCAACACCCTGAGTTGTTCTTGAAGTATCTTTTCTTCAAATGTTGTCTCTTCAAAATGAGTAATGAAATTAATTAAAATCATCCCTATATAATTTTAAATAGAAATAATTACATGAATATTGCACATTTACGAAAATTCAGATTTAAAATGTAAAGATTTAATGCAAATAAATTAAGTACGTTTCCTGCCTGGCTTAAAATATTCACTGTCATTTATCTGAATGAGGTTAAAATGCAAAATGGATGCAGAAGGTCACGTCACCTTCAGCGTAGCCTCTGTAGGTCTCCAGGATTTCCTCAATGCCCTGCCACTGAGGTTTCCACCTTTTCTCGTGGTCTGGGGACATCTCCATAGACTCATCACTTGAGAAGCCGGTGGAGCCCAGATCCTGAACCTCACCTCGATTTTGACCTTCAGACTCGGGCAAATCGCCCGCAGGGTCCGTATGATCCTCTGTTGGGAGAGAAGATAGGATTCCATGGTTTTAATGCGGAGAACATCTGACATAACAGTTGTACTGCAATTTCTCCATGAAAAGGTGGTTAGAGTTCTGTGGTTTAAAAAGAAAACCACATCATCAAATAATGTTGATTTTTTTTAAGCATGACAAAGTTGTTATAGGAGGCCAAACAGAGCAAATTTCCAAAACTGACTCAGTCCGTTTTTTGTTGTTTTTAGGGTGAGACCGTCAGTGACCTAAAGTCAAGCTTCATCATCATACATTAGAGTATCAGGGACAAAAACTTGTTGCATTTTTAAAATATTGTTTTCCAGATGAGACTGATAATATCCTGGAGTCAGGCTTCCTCATCATATGTTACAGTGTTGGGAACCAAAATGGTCCAACAAATTTTATTTCTGAAAAGGTATCCTGTGGACTGAGTGAGCATTGGAAATTTGCTCCTCAGATGCATGGACTATACTGCTCTATGAATGTCTTTGAAGCTTGGATCGTTCTACTGAGAAGCATAGGGGGGTGTCCACCACTTATTACAATATGGCATCTTCTGAAGGATGGGAGGATTCTAAAGCCCCATGACATCATTGAGGTCTCATGCTAGAACATCTTTGTTATACCTCTATACTCAGGATAGAGCTGAGGCTTCAGGTCGAGCAGAGTGGAATAAAGGTTCTCTGGTTCACTCCCACCCAGGGGAGGTACCCCCAGGATGTTGTTTTGGGGTGGATCTGGAGAGGGTGCAGTTGATCTCTTCTGGGTGACGAATTGAAGAGAGTCATCTGCTTCTTCAGACAGTTGTCTTTTCCTGGTCTGTGGAGCCTTTATCGTCACCGCCCCTGGTGACTGAAAATGCCCCAGTGTACAGATTCATTACTGACCATTTTCATTCATAAATCTTGCAGATGCATTTAAAACTCTTCAGAATGTTATGGCACCACATGGTAACAATACATCTACAATATGCAAACATTTGTCAGGATGAGGTAATTACTTCACAATGAAACAAATGGAAGGTCATTTTTAAACGGTGTGTACCACAGGTGTCAAACTCCAGTCCAGAAGGGCCGGAGACCTACACGTTTTTGGGATTTCCCTCGTTTAACACACCTGATTCAGGTCCTTGCACCTCATTGTGCCAATTACCACACAGCTCTTGAGCTGAATCATTTATGGTGGAACAGGGAAAGCTACACAGAGCTCCGGCCCCCCAGGACTGGAGTTTGACACCCCAGATGTGTACATTGAAAGCCGTAGGTATAGATACAGTACACACCTGGTGTTGAGCCACGCTGAGGAATTCTTTATTGTCATGTAACGAAATATATGCTGGGGACACGGAGATTCCTGCTCTGTCCATCGTTTTGGGTATTTCTTGAGCTGAATTTTCACCTAAGTAAATGAATACAAATTAGCTAATTTAAATTGTTTTTGAAGAACCTCTAAAGAGCAGTTCTGTGTTGTTTACTTTCAGATCTGTCTCACTCACTTCTTTCCATAGACAGATGAAGCATCCCTTCTGCCTGCTTGGTTTCAGCAATGCTCCAGATCAAAGTCTTTGTGTCAAACGCTGGTTCTAGACGCCCTGGTGCTCTGACGTTGTTTTTTGCTCCGCCCTGAGATGGAGCTCGGTTGGAATTAGGGTCTTTCTTTTGCAGTCCCTCCTTGACGCCAACACCTGTCTCACACATAGCCTTTAATACTTCGTATTCGGCTAGAGGAACCTGCATTAAAAGCAGGTTGGGCATGGAAATGGAGCGTACCACCCTATGACCCTGTCCGGGGCTGGGTCCATCTCTAGGTGGCATAGGTACCCTTTCTTCCACCTGTCCATGTGGGTGAATGGGCGCCTCCTGGTGGAAGGGAGGGTCCTGGCATCGACTTGTACAGCTGCTTATTTGCTTATGTTCATCCCTATACTTATTCTGCTGGTACCTCGGACTGAGGTCTAATGCCTTTAATGAATTCTGTGGCTCTGGGCTTCTTTGGCAGCTCCCAGAATCCACTTGGGCTGAGCTAATAAAAACATACAAAGTACAAACATGGTTCTGCTTGTTACTGTCAATATCCGGCATGTCCTTTCTCAGCAAATTCTACTACCAAGGCAGCTTTTTCAACGGAGTGAAAGTGACACATTTAAGGGGAATAAAAGTTCAGTGCAAGCAGGAAGAACTTCTAACATAGCTGGACAGGAACACAAAAGCTTTTTAATCTCATCAAAGAAATAAAACCAATATTGACCAGGAAAGTGAACAAGTCATCGAGTTGAGTATGAAGACGCTTTGTAAAGGAGCTGCGGAGCAGAGGGAGCTTTGTAACGTCTGGCAATAACTTATTGTGCCCAAGTGAAGTGTACTCAGTGTGAGAAAAGACAAACTATACATAATGGAGGATTTGAAACTCATGGAAGGCAAATGAAACTAACCATGTTTCACTGTCTTTTCTGTGGAAACCATTCCAGAGTTTTGCTTCTACTCGTGCTGTATTTTGGGAATGCATATGTTTCTTAATTAGATGAAGGGATTTTTCTGGAATGAAGAGGCTCTTGCGTTCAGTTGTGAATCTTCCACGGAATCTTCTCCCTGGGGAAAACATGGAAGGCAAACTCTTTAAGAGGCTTGGAATAAGTTCTCCACCAAAACTGCAGGCCAGAGGGTCACTTGATCGATCAGAGGACCATATACTGTACGTTCAGACAAAAATATCATCAAGGATGTTCAACCGTAGCCACTAAAATGCTGTTCTTACCTCTTTGTGTCTCTTGTGGAGACATCCTTGACCTTGAACTCAAGTCCTGAAAAACCATAATGAAATTTATCAAAACCACATATCACAGCCACGCCTGATGGAACAGAGGCCTTTCGGTGAAGCTTTGCTCACCATCATGTCTTTGTGCTGCTTGCCCTCTTCTAGGCCGGGGGCTTTGTCCAATGCGACTCTCTGTCTCCTCCTCTCTTTCTTCTGGGGAATCCCCAGCTCTGTATCAGCAACAAGCCTGCTCTCCACACCCTTATGGTTTGCAATTGTCTCCTTAATCCTCCTGCAGCGAGCGAGGAACATGTGTCTCTGGTGGTACTTAACATGAACTCCATGTGGACATGGGAAGTCAGCCACGCAGTCATTAAAAGACGGTCTGGATAAATTTAATCAAAACCATTGAAGTCTCTAAAACCGACATAGCACTTGCTACCCAACCCATGCCCAACCAACCGCATCGATACGCAAAGTGCAGTTCGCCACTACAGAACAAATCACAGAAAGAGCACAGTTCTGTTATATATAATTAAATCAGTTAATGAAAAAAAAAAGAATCCTTACCTTCTGCCAGCATCACTGTCACGGTGCCCAGCCCTGTGGGTTGGCGGCCTGACAGCGATGGGGTCCGCAGGCAGGGGGTGGAACGAGTGCGGAGGAGAAAATGCACTCAGCTCCGAAGTCTGAAGAGGCATCTTCTTGTATGTGAGACAGGACGTGTCAAATCTGTTCACGTGAGGGGCAAACAATGGGCAGTCTTCAGTAAACGTAAAACGGGCCATGTCTACAGGGACACCAATGGATCGGAGCCCTGACCTAAGCTAAATCGTCCTGGCTGCGAGGAGGTGACATCATCCATCTGTCCATCTTCCAAGCGTTTATTTTATGAGCAAGGTCATGGAGGGGCTGAATTCAGTTTTCTTTATTATTTCACTAGCAGCATTCTTTCAAAGACACGTGTGCACGCAGCATGATTCAGGCATAGTAGCTAATTTGGGGCAGTCCCCCTAGACCCATTGTTTAAGGTCTCCTCCACACCAGTGGTGTTCATAGTATTTTTTAAGCTAGTGGCCATAATTAATATAGAGGGGCCAACCTTATTATTAGCCAATGATATGCTTTGAATCTGTGAGTGACAGGGGAGGGGGCCAATCATCATTCAGCTGGGGCCAATGCCTCTGTGGCTTCGCCCCTGCATACTCCCCTACCCCCGGCTAATGAACCACACTCACCTGTAAAACAAAGGCTGGATAGGGACGTGAGGAAGGTAAGCAGGGTATTGATGGGAAGGCAACATCATGGCTGAGTCGGTAAATGCACCAAGGTACCCGGGGAGTGGGCAGAGGACATCTCTGCGGGCGTTGGGACCAGAGTCTGTTTGATGACTGTTGTTGGCCAGCCTTTACAATATAAAGAAAAATACCTCAGATCTACTCCAACATGGCTTACAGGAGCAATGATCTCAGCCTGTTGGCGAAGCTGATCGAGTGATAGTTGATATATTGGTCAACGGGGAACCTGGAATCGAGCCTCCTTCTCGTGGGAAGTGGCAGGCAGGAAATGAAAAGAATGCAGAAAATAAAGCGACATCTTAAGCTGGAAATAGCAGCACTTCCAGGGTTAGGAAGACAAAGATATTACTAGTTTCCACGAGAAAACCAACACCCCTGCTTTTACAAGTATAACGGGGATTTCTGTGACCCATTGTTTTGAGACGATCTCCATGCATACCAGGCTGAGCCAGAACTGAAAATAAGAAATTGTTGAACTGCATTGCCTGGGCCCATCGATCCGGAGTCTATTTGTAAATCTTCTTTAGATAAAAATAAACTGACCACTCGTCTTGCGCTATTATTGTGAGCATCATCAGCTCGTGCTTGACCGTTTGCTGTGCTTAGCTGTTCTGGTTTACAGGGAGACACTATGGAAATGACAGAACCTTCGCAATAGCTTCTCAGTGGTCCCCCTAATGCTAATTATGGCAAAACCACAGGGTGATTAAATCTGACAGAAGGGAAGTGACTAAAGTCTTCAGATGTTCATTGTTAAGAAAACTTATCCTAATGTTTGAGTAATTTGTTCTAAGTGGATTTAATAATTTGCTTGCGTCCCATTCTGTAGTGTTTATCACCATTTATTGGTTTTTTATGAATTTAATGTTGTGAGGATTTTGCTCTTGTGCATCAACTTAATCAGCATTGACCTCTGAAAATGTTAAAGGCATTTTTAAGTCGTAACACTTTACCACTACCACTGGACTGAGATGTGAGAGATGATGGAAGATCCAGAAATCAGCAGCGGGCTGAGGATAAGACCCTCCCCTTTCCAATCATCCCGCCAGAGTGTATCATTCGATCATTAGTGCTTAAGTAGCTATCCGGCTATGTGGGCGGGGCCCTGAAGTCCAGCTGCCACATGATTAGCTTGTTGACCAATGGGACGCCTACCTTTGTGGAGACAATTCTATGTTGGCCGCTGGGTCCCTCTGGAAATAGTAGCCTCCCATGGTAGGGGCTACGGCAGAGGGGGGGACAAAGCCAAACGAGGGCCGTATTGAGAAAGTCTGCGTGGGATAGGCAGGGGAAAGCATCCAGTCAAATGCTGCTTCTGTCAAACGCAAGATCAAACTTTCATCTAAACCTTATAATGCGTCTCGTCTCGTCTACAGTGATCATGAAAGTTGGAATGCTGGGATTCAGCTTGTGGTGTTCTTGCGATTTTTGAGTAAAGGGAAACGTCATTTAATTTATGGAAAGGAGCACGACGATGAGACAAAAAAAAAATTTATGTCTGACCTGTGTGCTTTCTGACCTCCATGGATCAGGGGCGAGAGCCGACGGCGGCACAGTAACCACGGGTACACTCCTTCCCAGGGTCAGGAGCTCCGAGAAGGGCTTGCTGGAACCCCTTCCAGGCGGTATGGACTCTCTGGCCGTGGGCTGGACCTCCCCTCTTCCATACGTTGAATCTGCATCATCGGCATTGGAAGGACTCAACGCTGCAGCAAACCAGCAAGTCTTATAGCATTCGTGCTATATGAATGTATCTCGTGTGGCTTGTACCTTTGGGATCGTTTTCTGGCTTGGTCAGGGGCCGCATATCCGTCACAAACACATCCTGGCTCTGGCCCTGCACAACCCTGTGGGAGTAATGGGCATCTCTGGGAGGGATGAGGGGGGACCCACTCATCGTGCTCCTCAAAGTAGGTACCACAGTCCCCAGGGCCCTGGACTCCATACTGCCCCCTGCAGGTATTTCTATAATTAGTCCCAGTACATGCATACCATGCACATTCTTAATAGGAACCGAACTGACATACAAGAACAGGAGCAACACGAAGCAAAATTAATCCTGGTTTCATTTTCTTATTCTTGCATCCCTAACTGATTACTGTCTTGGTCTCGCACGCCCTGTGAAATCGCACAAATCTCCAGGCGTCTCTCGGGGCGGCCTGCCCCTCGGGTTTGCTGCCCTCTAAAGCTCTTCGTTGCGAGTGCAGATGGAGAGGGAATGAGGACCACACTGGGGTCACCCCTCCAGCCCGCAGGACCCGGCAACCTCCGTCTGCAGCTGCCAGGGCTGGATTGGCCATCTGGCACACTGGGCGTTTTCCTGGCAGGCTGATGGGTTCGTAGGCTGGTAAAATTTATCATGGGACCTCCCCACCCCTAATACAAATCAGCAATATGTCATGCAGGTGATCCTCAAAGTCCAGGGTCGATTCTGAGTCCCAGTCCAGCCCTGGCAGTAAACAGAAGCCGGTGAGCTGAAGGGAAGCCCCTGTTTCCCTTCTGCATTTCTCACGCTTCTTGACAAATATCAACATTCAAAGTGCCTTTTCATTTAAGGAGCGGACTGGAAGCCGATTGGCTGACACAACCTGGCAGTTCATCTGAGGAAAAACCTCCCAATGACATTGCAAATGCGCACCCTACGGCAGCAAAAAGAAGAGTTTGGGA
>JAODKE010000088.1:2688699-2700490 GCA_026779605.1 Mormyrus hasselquistii
GGAACACCTCATGCAATTCAATACACAAAGATTTAGTCTTTAAAGATTATGCAGTACGTTACAGTAAGTCCATCTAGAAAAGGTGCTCCTTCTTTATTTATGGACATCTCCACGAAACCCCATAGATCTCATGTCCACTGTTTGACAGGTAAGTACTGTTAGGTAAATCCTAGTCATCTGGTTTGTCTGGCCATAAATCTGCCCCATGTCTCTCCTAAAGGTCTTGATGTCTCGATATGCTCCCTGGGTTTATTTGGTATCCCAGGGGCGCCCACTGTACCTGCTTTTACGCTTCTGCCATCATCAACCTAAAGGAAGGGTCTGATTTACGGAGAACCGTGTGTTTCAACATGAAATCCTGCGCCGACTGGAATGGAGAACATCACTCATCTCGCAGACAGCTGAAACGTCAATGTCGGCTTCGTCACTAAAGCAGCAGGCTCTGTCTGGATGCATTGTCCACATCTGCGCTTTTCAGTTATTATTTGTAAATGTACATTTTTGCATTTTGCAGATGCTTTTGTCCAATGCAATGGTCGAGTGAGGAAAATGGCACCGTACAAACGTTTGTGACTCGAGGAGTCGACTTGGCATGAGTACAGCTAGGCAGAGCTTCCAAGGAATGTCTGGATACAGGTGTAAGCAGGACTGGGGCAGGAGCTACACAGCAACTTCTAACAAAGCAAGACCCTAATGAGACTATTATTTACTGTTTGTAAAGAATTACAAACAGCAGATCTGAGATCAGGTTAAGCTGACGTACTTCCCCGTGCAGCTTTAGTCGGTCCATTTAACTGCACCAGAGTCATTCACCCTACGGCTGGGGTGGAGCCACGATGAGTGATGACCCACAGCAGATACATTCAGGGGGCGGAAGGCAGGCTACAGGGATTAGACTCGCTTAATTGCTTAAGGAGTGGTTTGTGGTTCAGCATGGAGGATGGCAGCAATGCCCTACTAACATGCCACTTCACTAACGTGCCCCCTCGCTAACGTGCCCCCTCGCAAACGTGCCCCCTCGCAAACGTGCCCCCTCGCTAGCATTTTATGCGATTCTCCACGGCTTTACAAAGCCAAGGATTCATTCTTTCTTTCATCTGCTGATGATTCATCACATTACCATTAACTTAATGAGCCCATAGCTAATAATCCACCTATCAGAGTTCATACATATCTATTCATTTTCAGCTGCCCAGTGTGTAATGACTTATCCAGTGCTGCGCTGCTCGGAGCTTGAAGCTAAGCACAGGATACACACAGACAGCCAGCACTGGCAGACACAGATCAGGTGTAGGGTTTTGGTTTTACGAACAATTAAACCAGGATTTAGTAGTTAGTAGTTATTATTTGAAAAATAAATTTCTATTTAGCTTTTACAATAGATATTTTAGTTTCAGTTTATGGTTGAATTTAATTTCTACATATACAGTGGAAGCTGTTTCATGTCTGATCCTTAGAGAATTGTACATAAATACACAGTGTACATTATGTACCAATGATGTCAAAATGAGCAAAACATTTATGTTTTTCCTAAAATCATTATCAGTAGTAAACGCATCCTGTATATAGTCAGTAGCTCCCTGGGGTCTTATTTATGCTCTTTGATTCGATTGGATCTTGGCAACTTGCAGCTAAAGGGAAGCTGGCAACTGTTCTTAAAGTTTAAGTTCCTCTATTCAAGCGAGAAGGGAATCAGTCAAGCATGCAGAGCAGTGGAGGCAATGTGTACCTTAAAGAACGACCCCCCCCCCGCTCATTCATTTCTGTGGGAAAAATGCTAACGCTAACTATGACGACCTGAACCCCTTCCCAGCCCTAACCGTAACCAAATCATAACCAGGCAAAATACAACAGTTTTTGCATTTTAAGTTTTTTTTCATTGCAGTCACAGATTTTTATAAAATAGACTTTTATACAAAAGGAAACTGGTTACCATGAGGTAAGGTATACCTGTACCACACACACACACACAGAGAACAGACACACACACACACACACCACTAAATCAGTACCACCAGCTCTGCCAGCCCATGAGTCACTTTGACTTTTATTTGTTTAAACAATATGGGCACAATTAAGGGCATTTTTCATTGCCGTGGACTAACATTTCCGATTAGCATTTCCTTGATGAAATTCAATTTGGGGCACCTTAATCCTGGGCCAGTCAGTACTAATTAAATAGCCTGTACATCTTATGAACGATGTCGGTAGGTAACGACCGTGGAGTGAAGGGTGGCTCTTTTCTAAAGTACTTCATGAATGTTTATATTTATATGAAGTATAATAAAAATAAACGGCAGGGCGGCGCTGTAGCTCAGTGGGCAGCCCTGTTGCTTCTCACCTCCAGAGTTGGAGGTTCCGTTCTAAGTTTGTAGAGTGTGCACACTTTTTTTGTGTGTGTCACCCAGATTTCCTCCTGGTCCTTCGGAGTTCTCCCACAATCAAAACACTCTCAGTTAGGAAAACTACCATTTTAATTTGGCGATAATGAGTGTATCTGTGTTCTGAAATGGACTGGCATCTAGTGTGGGATATCTCCCACCTTGTGCCCTCTTTCCTGAGTTAGATTTGAGGTTCACCATAACCCTGTACTAGATAAGCAGTCAGAAGATGGATGGATGAATGGATGGCAGATTGCCTAAAAGGCATTGGGCTGGCTATGATGTGACTAAGGTTTTTACCTTTGAGCACAGAAGCCACAGGTTTCATTGCCATTGTTTGCTAGTGACAGACACAATACAATACCGTCTGACTAGAGGCGTGGTCAGGTGACAAGCACATCCGCTCTCCTTCCCTGAAACTCATGACTGACACTATAAGTCTGAGTGCTGTTTATCTGCCAGCTCCAGAAAGCCATCAGAACCTACGAGTGTTTTCTCCAGTGTCGTAGCTCTTCCACTCACCTGGTTCGGTTTCCTGCCTCCTTCCCGTCTCTCACAAACATTTGTCCATTTTTTTTTTTTTTTTTTTGCAGGGAAAATATCTCATTTGACCAAATGTTTTATTCATTCAGCATTTTTCTTTCTCGGCTTAGAATTTCCATAAAAGAGAAAGTCTTTCTTGTCGTTTGCCTGAGCCACCTGAATAATGTAGTAGTTCGTTTTCCAAACGAAAGTAATTCCTTCATCAGGTAAACATGAGGCAGATGTAAACTTCCGCTAGAGCGACAGTAAGAGCTTCATGAATAGAGCTTGTATGGAAAGCGATCAATACTCCTTTATCCTTGCTCCCCATCAACAGCATCCGTATCAAATTTATCTAAAAGCATTGGCGAAAAAATAAATGCTAATTAGAGCCCCTTTGCCGACTTTTAAATCGTAGCTCTGATTGGCGTCCTGGTGTCCAGCCATGCCATTAGTGAGCCTGAATGCAGACAAACATGGCTTTCTTAATGTTTAGACACAGTTGGCCGAGGCGACTGAGCCCTGGCCCCAATCAGATTAAATTTGTCTTTAGTGATTGAAAACTATAGCGCTCCCTCATTCTAATACATCGTTGCCTATGCATCCCAAAATGCATCACTCACAGAACTGGGTCGGAGTGATTGATCGGGGGACAGAAGGCAGCGGCTTTGGGAGCAGTTGTGGTTTGGGGAAAAACACATCAACAAATACGACAAATTCCCGACGCCGTGTCCGGACTTGTTGCCCGGCTGCCTCAGCGAGCTGACATCGCTCGGCTTTCATGTGGACTGTTGAGACTTGCAGCCTGCAGAGTTACCTGTCTCTCACTTCTGAGAAAAAAACTGAGAATGTGGAAATCTCCGGATGCTGCCCGTTTGCCTGCGCAATGACGGTTCAGTCAGGTGCCCAATTTGTAGAATTTGCCTGGACAAGTATATAAAATGAGATCGGCACTGCAGGAGAAACGAAACTATATTTACTTTATAAACCAAGTATATACTAGAAAATTAGAATGTAGCATATCAACTTTTTATTTCTAAACACAATTTTCTAGTAGTAAAGTATGACCCATGACCTTGACAGGAAGGTGCAACCAAGTTCATCTTTGTCGTGTTCTAGTCACTGCACAAACAATATCTACCTATCCAGTTATTCTGCAAGCAAATGCATGACTTTCATGCATATCGTTGTATAACCTATGCTACGTCACCAGAACATCGTTGTGCAATTCTTCCCGCAATTGATTCACAAGACAAACACGACCGGAGACCGGAGGAAATCGGCATGGCAAACCGGGGCTGGAGATCGTTTGATAACAGGCAGGGATGCTGCGTGTAAAGTCACAATCGGTATTAAAGTTGCGTGTTATTCGTATCGTGCTTAAATTTCCGAAACGCCTCCCGCTACGTCCTCAGATTTGTTACCCTGCCGGAAAACTTAACGGGTGCATGTTTAGTTGCAGAGTCGGATTTCAGCTTCATGTTTCTGTGTCTAACAGAAGTAAAAACAAAAATATTTGTGTGATACCCTATATTTTCGTTTGTTTATTGTTGATGTTCACAAGCAGTCATTCATCTGACTTGGGTTTTCATTTGCTTTTTAATTCGTCCTTATCTCCGAATCACACTGCCATAGATTATCGTGAGTTCTGTGGTTCCCAAAGTGGTGCTGCAGCAGATCTCTGTTTGGTGCTTAGTGTGGTCGATGTTGAATACTGAGCCGCAAACCATTTTCATATGGAAACACTTCTGGGGTATTCAAAACTTCTCACGAAAAAGAGAAACGTGTGTCACGGGAAAGCGCATTTGGCGGCTGGCAATGTAACGCTGCAAGATAAATATCATCGGTGTCCCGTCACAGTAAAGTCCGTAGTACACAAAGATAATATCATTCAAAGCATTTTAATCAACCCCAGGTATATGACAGATGAGCTTATTGTGGACCTGGTAGGCCTACGTTCACAAGGCGGGGCTGGGGTGACTGAGCACCTGCCCGTTTTACCCGAACTAATTCATGTCAACTTCTGCGTGAGTTTTAAATGTATGCAGGCAAAGTAAATGCCCATTTTAAACTTTCAGCACCTGTTCCCCCAAAAGCCTCTGCACAGCCCTGGTAAGTATGTGCGGATCGATAGATCTGATATATCGATTCTTTCAATCTGAATGTTTCATTTTTAGATTAGATTCTGAAGTTAAAATTGTAATTTTATATTATAATAATGCCCAAATTTAATTTTAAGGCGGCGGGGGGGGTTGTCTTAAGGGGCTCAGACGCTAGAGTAAAGCAAAAATATAAAGCCCGTCCCCAATATCAGTGTCGGGATCGGTATCGGAGATACCAACCTTTGTACTCGATCTGAAAAATCAGTAGTATCGCCCATCCCTGTTCTACTGCATAACAAAGCACCCCTTGATTGTTTTGCACACCTTTTGAGAAGAGTGAATATGTGTTCCTATTGATGAATGATCTGTAAAATACGTGGTCCTCCGAAGTCTGTCAAACATTAGGCTAATTCAAAGTCTGCCGTTTAAGATTGGTGCTGTTTTCTCCATTGCTTCGTCTGTTCAAGAATGAGTGAAACCGGCCGTTTAACTGGCGTTAAATTTCCTTTCATTGATGGAGAAGTCAGACTTAATAGGGCAGCTACTGAGCGCACTTCTGCAGCGATGCTCGTAACATTTTCATTACCTTCCATGCTTTGTAGACCGTTTCGGTGAAATATATATAACATTTCTGTGCATGCAAAAAGTTGTAAGTACGACTAAGGTAATGCATGTGTAAAACCATGGGCATAATACCCCCCCCCCAATAATCATGTTTTCCCCGTAATGGGTGGAGACCTCAACCCCCCCAATTGAGCATATCTCTCATCTAAAATGAGTACAGCAGGGAGAACGGTATGCATATTTGGCCATAAACCTTTTACAGTGTGTATTTCAGTGAACAAATAATAATTTAAAAAACGCCAAAGTAAATTAACCTGTCAAACAAACGATTTTTTTGGGGGGGAGGGGGCACACTATCTATAATCAGGACTAGTAATAGGCAACTAATGACTTGCGAGCACCCTGGAGGACTGGATTAACTGTGGTTAATTGATCATCGGACGGTCCTCCTTCCCGGTGACGCAGAGGCTCCGGCAGGGCAACTTAGGCAGGCGGAGGAGGAGCTGTCAAACTCCCAGAGAAGAGGGAAAGAGGGGAGCTTCTTGTGAAGACGCTGCCGGAGATCGCTTGCTGCTCTGACAGTCCGGATCCTCTGCACAGACTTTAAAGATAGTGATATGGAGTAATATTAAGTTATATTGATGATCATTTAAAAAGCTACAGATTAAACTGAAAACGGACGAAGAGTTCAAGCAAAGCCGCGGAAATGCGAAGTGAAGTTTGGATCGCCTTTGCCTTCTTGATCGCCTTGGGCTGCTGCGGTTTGCCGGACAAGAAAGGTAAGTAAATGCGAAGAGAAGATTAAATGTCTAATTTTTCCCCCCCAGTAAAAATGCGCACAGCGTGGGAAAAGGTCTAGGGCTTCCTGGAATAGCGTATTAAATATCCACGCTGGCCACGTTATTACAGCTGTGAGTTTTTTTGGGCTCATCTGGCGCTGTAACCTGTGCAGTTACACGCTGCCCGGGTTCCTGTTAAACGCCATTAAAGTGGTTTAAAATGCGTCTTTCCTATATCGTGGTGTGACTGTATACAGGACTGTCTGGATAATGCATCTTTCATGATTGATTTAAAGATAATGATCTGTAGGTATGAGCGAAGGTTAAGAGAAACGATAAATCAGTCCGATTATTGGGTAATTGTACAAGCGAAATCAGATATTTCTGCCAGTTTGGCAAGACTATGGGAATGTTTCAGTAACTTTACACTAAATTTTGTCACTGTTTAATTACAAAGCAGTAAGTCTTGTTGGGATCATGATACTGAAACGTGCTCTAAGGCTACACTGCCGACGGTGAGCGATGCAACGTATATAATTGCGAAAATAATATTTACAGACTGTATTTTCCCAAAGTATATTAGGCGGACTATAACCAGTTTACAGAGTTGTAATCGTTGCTGCTTATGATAGCTCGGTCAGAGTCACAGATATTTAAAAATGAAACTAGCGTATGTTTATGGGATACATGCAGTTAAAGGCTCTGAGATGGTTAAATGAATGCTGCACAGTACCGTCATTGTTAGACCCTTTTGACAAAGAACAGGTAACATAAGCCGTGCCAAAGTCAGCCCCTCTATGCGCTGCCGATGAAAAGACACGTTCCCTTTTATCTTTACGTCTATGAACAAGCATTCGTTGTGGACTGTCTGTATACAGTCACTGATTTTTTCCCCCCCCTAAATATAAACCATATAAAGCATTCAGTTCCCTTAGCACTATTTTGACCACTCAAATATTTTTTGTAGTGGTTAGTAGTGTATAACTGGCCGGCGAGCCGAATAACCGTAACCCTTTGCAATATATAGTTATGTAATGAGTCCATGTAGAAGTTTGGAAGTTTGTGTTGCACTTGAAGGAAGTCGCGATCCGTATTTCGTAACCCCAGGAAAGGAGCCGTGCCGAGACAAGCCCGGCGTGGTGCGTTTATTCATTTATCAAATGTCCCATGAAGTAGCTATCTATCTACAGGTCAAATGTAGTACTCCCCGCCCCTTACCCAATTTAATGAATCTCTTGCAGATTTCAGCACTTAACCTGCATAATAATAATATTCTTGTTGTTTTATCTGGGCTATTGTTTATCTCTTTTATATTTTGTTTTACTTCGTATTAACTTGCAGCGACTTCGGGAGTCCTCAATGTAATCTCGCGTGTAACACAATCAAAATAAAACACTTGAATCTGTAATGTGATAAATTGATTAACACATAGTTGAAAAGTCACCATTTTCACTTTCATGTGAGGGGAAATAGGAGGTCTGCATACATCTTTCCTGCGCAAATCACTTGCGACTAATATTTTCGTTATCTCCCTTAGTATTATATCCGAGTCAGGTTAAATGATTATTTAACTTTTAAAATGTTTATCCGATATGGATATCTTAGTTGTACGAGATTGAGATCATGAGGTGTGCTGAGGCTCACATCCCAAAGTTAAGTCATTTGAGTTTCAGGAGTACATACGTTATTTATTCTTTCTCTTATTTAAATTCATTTGCAGGAATTACACAACAGCCCTTTATTTCGTGACAAGTGTTAAATTAGGCTAATGTAAGGCGAGCAGTCGGATCGTTTCCCATCTGCATGCTCAGATGTGTTTATCAGAGCCCAGGTCGCCCTGCCCATTTGTAAATACTTTAAAGTTGTTAAACTTTAATTGTTTGCATGTCTAAACCCTTTAACATGGAAAAAACTGGTTTAATGGAGCCGGCCCAGTGAGATGCAAAGTCCAGGAGTACGAGCCAGATGTTCACAGATGTTTTCTGTGTTCTTCACTTCGTCCTGTATCCAGACTCGTTTGTTCACCGACCTAAAGCTGGAGTAGTATGTGTATTCAGTGCAGAAGTACCGTTAATGTAGACACAGAGATTATATCGGGTATTATAGATATGTTGCTTCTGCCCTTATTTCCTGTAGTGAGGTCAGTGTGACTGCCGTCAGAAGATGTTATGGCTGAGAATATCTGAGGAACTGGCGAAAGGTCAGCAATACGCGGAGTGCTCACGGAGTGTAAACAGTGCGTAGCCCACTTTCCTCCGACAAAATTGGCCAAGCCTTCCCCGCGACAGTTGGCATGACTAATGTCTTGTTTATGATCCCCCCTCATTCTGGCGCGGGAACCCGTTTGAACAGGTGGGAGCCCCGATGTAGCCTGGCTGCTTCACTGGGCACAGGCTTCGGCTGGGCTGCTCGTTGGCAGGGTTTGTTTTGCATGTCTGCCTTAGGGTGGAGGTGCGACTGATGGGTCTGTCCAGCACCTGCCTGCCTTACGCGGTGGGTCTCCGCTCGTCCCGTGCGTTCGGGACTTGGATTGACTCCTGGTAAACCTTTCCGATTGCTAGTGGCGCGGTGTGGCATTGGCTCTCAGCCTCTCCCTTAACACTCCTTTTGGCGAGCTTGGACCGTAAAAGCGAGCTTGGACGCTGTGTAAACAGAGGAGGACGATTAAATATCGGCGCTTGGTAAGAACTGAGGGGCGGGTCTGCCGTGCGCGTTTCGCGCACCTGTCACGGCGCAGGCCCGGAGCGCTGGCGCGCGCTCCGCGAGCCGCCGTGGCCTTCCGCGTGCGTCAGCGCGCGCCACTCCGCCTGACCAGTTAGACTGGGTGTCCTCCGCCAGCCGCGACGCTCCTTCTGGGGCGACCAATCCGCCCAGTTAGTGCCGTGAGGTGTGCTTGGCGTGGTAGGGAAGCGCTCCTTACTTAACCCTGAGCCCGGGGTTGTGAAAGTACAGATTTCAGCGGGTAATGGGGTTAGAGTAATGTTCTGTTTGAGAGCTCGCCCGGAATGCTGGGATAGCGCTGGTTAACGAGAAAGTCATCCTCATGGACGTCTTTTTCTTCTTTAGGCCAGTGTAATTAGTGTTCTGCATTCTAACCTAAGACCACGATGATCTGCATTGATATGAAGGGGGATTTTTGTTCCTTAAGGCATGAATGTTCAGCTGGTTTATTTCTTCTCCTGCACGGTGAGACGCAGGCTAGAGAAAACATCCAAAACTAAAACTGTGGATGAGTTTTTTTTTTTTGGTCTTTCTGGGGTTGCTTTGGGCTGTGTCTGTAGGCTTCTCTATCTCCTGATTTCTGAGTTGTGGGTGTGTTGCTCATACAGCCTTGCCTTTTAAAATCTTACCCTCAGAAAGGCCTCATTATTATAAGCACATTAACTAAAAGCCTTGCAGGGTGGAGATTAGGGTCAGATAAATGATTGTAGGTGTTTAGTTAAATGATTTGTTTACCATCAATCAGCTCTTACAACTGCATAAACATGCTGTATGTTTGAGGGAATTCTGCTGCACTCTTTCTGTTCCTTGTACACCTAATGATTGATGTCATGGAGGGGTGGGACTTGCCAAGGGGTCCCTGGTGAGCTGTAGCCAATGTCCTTGCGGTTCAAAGGCATACTCAAATGTGATAGGTCAGTCTTGAGGGCTGGAGGATTCTCCCTAAGGCAGCTGTGAGCTTCGGAGTGGTGGAAGGCTTTGGTCAAACGATGGCAGGTTGACTGGCGTCAAGGCGATGGTGTGGCTGTCAGTGTCTCCACCGTTTGGTGGGTGGGATGTTGTGGTATGCTGTTGACCGAGTAAACAACTGTCGCGTGGGAAGAAAGTGAACCCAAACAGAAGTGTGGCAATTCAGCTCCTACTTTTGACAGCCCCTGGCTTTGTCCGTTCCTGATTTGACTTGATGTTGCTTCTGCAGCAGAATGAATCATTTGGCTACTGTGTTTTGCAAGGGAGATTTACGCTCTTGTTTATTGAAAGAATTTGTATGGTAAGTGTGCTGTAGTGAGGCATCCGTGTCGCCCGATCACGGTTTTTTGATGGCCTCTCGGATCTTGGTCTCTCCACAGTTGGCATTGGACACCTGCTCAACAGCATGGCCGACAAAATTTTTTGGGGGGGTGGGGCATGAGCCGGCATGACCCCTTTCTGCCCCCTCTTCTCCGAAGTACTGAGTTCCTCACCCCATTTAGGGCTTCATCCTTCGCTCCATTGTGAGGGAAAGATAAGATTGCGTGCCGTTACTGTCGAGGTCTTAAGTTCCCATTATCAACTCAACCCCCCCCCAAACTCTGGTCCTCGGCAGAGGTGAATAAGAGAGATGTGTCGTCTTGCATATCCCTGTGTTTGCATGCGCTCATTCTGGCCATGTTTGGGGAGCTATAACAAGATGCAGTTTGTCTTAATGCCGGTATACAGTTTTTCCAAAGTAAGCAGTGCAGGTGGCTCGTGTATGTTTGTGCTTGTGTATCCAGTTTTAATGCTGCTGATTCCCGTCACAGGATCCTAAACTCTGCAAAATTTGCTTCCTGCCGTGGAGGGGAATTTATTTTTCTGGGGGTGGGGCACTCCTGTCCTGCATGCGGTTTTTCTGTCTCGTGCCATTAGTAATTGCACTGTAATCATAATGTCTGCTTATATTAACCGTACCATATGTCAAAGGACGGTAAGCTAAACCTGACGGCCGTTTGCGTCCTTAACTGGGGAAACTGCGCTACAGCAGTACACTGTGTGCTTCTATTAAAACTCTATTTTAAGGGGGTTTAAGAGAATGAGGGGAAAATGGGAAGTGTTGTTCAAATATCTCATGGGGGGGAGTGGTGTCTGAGGTAACCTGGGTAGTGTGGTAGGGTGTGTGTGTGTGTGCGTCGTCTTTCTTTTTCGGATAATTATGACGTAATGTCAAGCAGTGGAATGCTATGTGGATTCACCCAGAGCCTGTGTGTCTAAAGTGCCTCCACGGGATTAACATGGAGGACAAAAACACTTTAACAAGCAGGATAATTCCTTAAATCTTTCTCTTTCTCTCCCTTTTTAATGCAGTGTTATGATCATGTCTCACAATATGCGCTGTCGGATTTTCACACCGGGGGAAAAGCTGCCGCCCTGCTGGCAGAGCTGTATCCTGCGCGCGCTTTCCAGAGCCCTGATCAGTGTCACTGTGGGAACAATGCTGCCAGGGTACATATCATGTAATATAGTCTCTCTCCTTTGTTAATGCCACAGACGGGCATTGTCCTTGTGCCCAGTTGTATCACGTCCCCCCCGTCAGCCTTTGCAGGGAATGTACTTGCATGCATCCTCGAGCACCTGACTTGTGGGCCCATATTTTATGTGCAAGAGGCCTGTAGTGATCAGTAAACCCTTTTAAGAGGAGAAAATGAGGTGACTCTTCTTCGGCTGTCCTTTGAATATGTGTATTGACCATATCTTTCTGGACCCC
>JAODKE010000088.1:2700590-2718109 GCA_026779605.1 Mormyrus hasselquistii
TTTAAGAGGAGAAAATGAGGTGACTCTTCTTCGGCTGTCCTTTGAATATGTGTATTGACCATATCTTTCTGGACCCCACCAGTTCAAATCCCAGGTTTGGCCAACCAACCAACCTTATCCTTGCATCACCAATCACCCCGGGACTGACTGACCCTCCTCTCTCTCCCACAGTGACAGATGCTATGATTCAATTCCGATTCACAAGTTAACGATTTGATTCTGATTTGTTATCAGTCCAATGGGAATGAGATACGAAATACTATATAGCCGCTTTCCATATTTGGAGAGATGTTTAAAAAAAAAAAAAAAAAAAAAATCTCTCAATGAAACACAAATTTACAAATGAGTCACTGGAAACAAACTGCGAAAACCACTAAACAAAAGGCCAAAGGTTGGTATTTCAACATCTTCAGGAACAGGGGGGTGTAGTTCCTTTAACAAAACCAACCCGCCTCATCCAAAGCACAAAAAGAGACTGAAGAATAGTTGGAAATAAAAATGGGCATGTGTACAACCCGCATGCTGACATGCATTAATTTTCCGTTAAGAATAATGTTCAAAGAATAATATCGGATGTTTCATAAATGCTGTCAGATGAAAAATGCCTTCCTGTTTATGTATATGTGAAGCAAAGCGCCCAGCTCTCAAAATATGCTGACATGGGGGTTTGTACAGAAGAGGGTGCAGTGATTAAAATCAATTTTCGTTCTTAATCCACAAAACAAGCTACGTTGGGCAAACGTTGCAAAAAAAGCTACCATTGAGATAATGCTCCATTTACACCTCGCTGTTGGGGACAAAGAGCAGGGAAATGGGTAAAAAAAAAAAAAGAGGTCAATATGATCAAACTTCTAATGCTTTTACTTTTGTCAGTGATATTCTAAGTCATTCTGAATCAGGGAGATGAAATAACGGGAGCTTTTCCAGGGCTGTTTACAAAAGCAGCCCTTGAAAAGTCACTTAAATACAGACAC
Organism: Mormyrus hasselquistii; assembly: GCA_026779605.1. Taxonomy (NCBI): domain Eukaryota; kingdom Metazoa; phylum Chordata; class Actinopteri; order Osteoglossiformes; family Mormyridae; genus Mormyrus; species Mormyrus hasselquistii. The sequence goes on from JAODKE010000088.1 coordinate 2,701,565, forward strand.
TTTACAGTGTTTGGGTCCCTAGAGACCACGGCAGTTTTGGAAAACAAAAAATGGCCATAAAACGGTAATTTTACGCTCAGTGACATACAGACACAGCTCAAACTGTTTAGCTTCAGGCATTAACTGTGTATAAGGTAGCTGCTAGATAACGTTAGGCGTTTGCTGACATAAGGAAAAGTGTAACGTTAACTGGGGGTGCAGTGATGCTTCTGTTGCCCTGTGCCATGCAGTACGGTCCAGTACAGCTCTATCTTTAACCATTGTGGTAATGAACCTAGAAAGCCAGAAAAAATGCATATTAGCCTAACATATTGAACATATTGATATATCGATATCAAATCAAACAAATTTGGAAAAACAATTGATCGAAAAAGCTTGCACACCCCTAGTTACTTTGGATAAAAGCACCTACTAAATGTAAATCTCATATGTAAAGCTAATTATTCTTCAGCAGGATGTGAGTGTGGCTATTTGTGAATTCAGATAATAAATGGTACAGTTGTAAACCATTTTATTTACCGTTTACTTTCAGTCACCTGTCAGGAGGAAGTTGAAAGTGTAGTGTAGTCACAGCTGATTATGTTTATGCAAAGGTGTTAAAAGTGTGTCGCTCGGGATGTTTACTGTGTGGTGATCTTGGCAGTCTGAAAACAATTAAGCGGATGTCCCTCGTCATCCCGTTTTTCTCTTCTGGAACTTGCAGCCCTTCCTACACGTCGTCTTTTATTGCCAGAGTCTGAGGTCTTCTGAATGCAGTTAAGAGGTAACTCTTGGCAGAGTGAAAAGTGAATCATACATACCTTCCGACGTGAACATCTGCTAATGCTGCTAAAAAATAATGAGGGTTTGGGCATTTCTTCTCCTGCAAGGGGACAGGTTGCTGATGTGGACCCAAGCTTTCGCTTGAAATCATCTCGAAACATCTGGTGGCCCTTTGACATGCCACTATCAGCATATTAATCTTAAATTTGTTATCAACATAAGACTTGCTTTTGTCAGGGTGGGACTATGACTCTTGGGGAGGAGAGCACGAACATCACATCTTGGGTATCATTTTTAGGTGGGGTTGGTTCCCGCTGTTTACATTCCTGCTGCCTTTCTTGTTACAACCCACTGGAAAGCACTTGTGCATCCTGCACTAAAATCACGTGTAACAAAGTGTTTGCCAAAACCACAAAAATTACCCGCCAGCACTTAGTCCCGTACGGGATAGGCTGTGGAATATTGATGTCATCGGTGATAGTCACCACACCCATGGGCACAGGAACTAGGGTGGGGGGGGGGGGTGTTTGTGTTTGTGTCCCAGTATTTAATTTGGCTTCATTCATCCCCCCCATCCCAAATAAACAGACCTTTTGTATTTAAATTAAGTTGAACTCACTCCTACGTCATTGGTCAGGCCCTGTAAAGGTCATGACCTTTAGCGTAACGTCCAATGTGTGAAATATCTTTGAGCAGAGCTGGCCTCACCTCCTTCAGCATAGCATCTTGGGGGGTGTCTGGTGATCTGCAAGAGGACGTATTGCAAATTTGTCATTAATTTGATAAAAATCCTTCAGCTGGAGGAAGTGAGACCCACTTGTCAAGCACTATGACTGTACTGGAAAACTCACTCAGTTTTCACTTTTCACATTCAAACGTCTTTGTCATGGAAGAATAGCACATTGAACACTGCTACCAATTGTTATGCAGGATTTGAGGCTGGGATTTATGATTATTGGTGGTTCTGTGGATTTTTAAAATTTTTTTGGGGGGGGGGGTTTATTCTTTTTTTTTATTGCTGATCTTGGAACAGATTTGGAGCACGTATGATGAATGAGGGAAGAGGAGAACTTTACAGCAGCAGACATGATGGTGGTAACTTCAGGCCACATGACTGGCTGAGGTTTGCGGCTCTCGCCGGCCCGGTGAGCCGACCTGAGGTGTGGCTGCGGGACGTCGGCAGTGGAGCTCGACACGACGCTAAAGACACTGGTCTATGCCTTTTCTTATGCCGGCTCCCTGCTGTGACGGGAGCGTGGCGATTCTAATTAAATCGGGACGCTACTGGAGCGTAAAACCTAAAGAGGCACTGTTCACAAATCAAATCTCCGTTCTGCGTCACGCGACGTGATTATCGGTGAGGCGGATAAGCTCGGTCATCGGCCAGCTCATCCTTGCGCGGTCTGTTTATCGTAAAATGACGTTGATTTGATCGCTTTCGGCGATATGGGTTGCCCCTTACGCGCCCGGGCGAGGTGTGGCACGCATTTCCCCCTCCTATGCTTGCTCGAATTCCTCCTCGGAGCTCACGGATGCACAGTGGGTGTCCTTAAAGCATCGGTTTTGCTTCCTAATGAGCGCTTCAGTGTGTTTTAGTGTTGAATGGCCCTCCTGGGGTGTGTGGGATACTTCCTGTTGGAGCACTTGGCAGATTCCAGCCCCGCCCCCATCCCCCCCACCCTCAAGGCCCCTGTCTCTGCATGTGTCCCCTCTTCCGGTCCAGCCCTCCATTTCATTTTTTTTTTTTTTCTAACCCCAAATTCACCCCCATACTATGCCTCTTCACTTCTTTCACTTTATGGAATCCCATAATTCTTATCACTATCTTGTTTATTGGACATCAACCTCTAATGCTTAGCTGTTTTTTTTTTTCTCTCCTTTCTTCTCTCTCTTTTTTTTTTTTTTTTTTCCTTTTGACCCCCTTGTGTTCTGAGGTCAATGTAGTCCCTGGTGTCTCATAGCTCCACCCCCCCAGAACCATCGGGTCTCTGTGCCGAATGTCAGGACGTTCCTTCAGGATCTTGGGATTTCCTGCCCCCCCCCCTCCCAATGACCTTCCCAGATGCTCGTCTGCCGAACTGGCAGTTGAACAGGGGCACCGAGCTGCAGTCTGTAGGGGGGGGCTCTCACACGGCAGGTCTGCTTCCTGTTCTGAGCCAGCAGTTGTTGCTCCCAGATACCTGGAGCAAACGCTGCTGGATCCTTGACATTCCCGTGAGATCTGCACGCTGCAGAAACAACAGCCGGCGGGAACAACGCTTTTGTTGATGGGAGGGCTTTGATAATCCTTCAGCAGTTGGGGCTCAGGGCGCGGCCCTGCCAACTTCCCTGCCCAGGAGGTACGTCTAACTATCGGGTGATGGGAACTCTCCGGACCTCATCTGTGACTCACAAGGGAGCGATGACTCTGACTTGCACGTGCTGACTCTCCCCATACGTCCCGCTCCTTTTCGACACGTTTGCCTGTGAGTCAGGTCCTTGACAGCTCGGTTACCATCCCCCCCACCCCCCACAGAAGCCTCCCTTAGGAGGCTTTTTACAATTCATTCTTAGTGTCACACTTCCTCAGCTTACCAGTTTCCTTTGGATTCTGGACCCTGGCTTCTGGCTTGGTTACTGAGTCAGAATGTTCGGGTTGAGGCTGTGTCAGTACTGACTGCAGTCAAGCCAGGAAGGGTTTTGGTATATTTATAGCAAATACTCAATGCACGGCTTGTAGTATTAAGCATCATGTGTATTGTATTTTATTAATGAAATTTCTGTTATCCTTTCATTTTCACCAGATCTGTCTTGATCTTGATTAGTTTTGCCTGTTTTTTTGTTGTGTTTTGTGTTTTGTTTGTTTTGTTCATTTTGTTCATTTATCTATATGTATACCCAATTGAGTTCTGTCCCTATATGAATACCTATTGACTGATTCTTTCCACGAGAGCCATAGATGCTGACATGGCCTTAAGCTTACCTGCCTTCGCTGGATTTGAGTTGGGTTAATGGTTTGCATGTTAGAGTTCCCGAAAGCTTGAACTTTTGACTCCGACCTTGGCAACACACAGATGATGACATATTTATTTTAAAGAGGTGGCATTTGGGTCAAGCCTACTGTCCAGATATCTGCAATTTCACAATTTCGTAATATTTTCTGAGAATTGCTTGATACGTTTTCTCCTGAGGACGTTGTGATGGGGTAACGTGTCTCTGAGATGAGTTTTACCAGCCCCCCCCCCGAGTGCTGTACCTTGTATAACCTAGTCGGTCCTACCAAGTTTGGAAATTCAAGCTTATGCAATCTTTCCTGAATGATGATGTTGTCTTCGCCAGTGCATCATAATTTCATTTCGCCCCAAAGGAGAGAGAGATCGGTCCTTGTTTACATAAGGATTGCAGCAGTGGCTGGGTTCGCCTGCCTGTAGTTTTATGTATAGATAATGTCCACGGAACCATTACCTTCGGTGGTCTGCTTCTCTGTTGTCAACAATATAGAACAGGAGGAAGGTCTTGTGAAAGTCTCTACTGCTAGAAATCAAAACACGGATAGATGCTGTTGTTACAAGCAGCAGCTTTAGGACTGATCTTTTGCCCTGGGCTATAAAGGGCTCTGTGGAACTTTCCCAGAGTGCTTTGCATTATTTTAATGTCCTTTTCTGGGCTCTTCCATCACGGCGGGCTGATACTTAGCAGCAAACCAAGTCTCTAAATGTTTGATGCAAGCGATACTTCCTGTGTGTCTGAGATATTTCTACATTCGTGTCTTTTTGTGATCTTATTGTCTCTGGAAGGTAAGATACAGGTCATGTGACGCAGAGCCTTCGTCACTCACGTTGCTCGCATGGTGCGACCCTTTGGTTTGGGTGACACCCCCCCCCCCCCCCTCCCCCCTAGCTGAAACGGGTTAAGTGAGTTCCGGGACATTTTTTTTTTTTTTTTTTTTTAATAGCTTTTCCATAAATGATTGGCGAACGGACCACTGTGGGTTGTCGGTGGAATTACGCTTCCTGATTCCGGCCGGGGGAAGGAAGAGGATAAGCTATCGTCACATCAGTTGCTCCGTGGAGGTGAAGCGTAAATCACGGAAGCAAGGTGCCCGTTTGACTGCCTTGAAACCTTTGCCACAGGGTAGTTTTAATCTGTGTTTTTTTCCTCACATATTGGCTTGGGGGGTGAAAAAAAACGTTGTAAGGAAAGAGCGAGTCAGTGGGTCGTTTGATTTATTCCGTTTGGTCGCCAGGTTGAAAACAAATTTGCGAAGCTTAATGGAAATCCATGTGGATTTTTTTTTTCCCCCCCTCCCTCTTATGAGAACCAGGATTCTTAGCGGAATGGGTTTTCCGTGTCGGTCGAGCGCCTAATGTGTGCACTTCCGCCACTCGATGGAACGTGTGCGCTCAAGCACACGTGACACTGGCCGTACCCTTTGGAAGGTACACGGCACCTGAAGCCGAGCGGGGCCTCGACACCGTAGCCTAGCTTAATCAGGCGAGCGGCTCAAGCAGCTGGGCTGCGCAAACATAACCTTATATAACTGCATATATAACCTTACCTGCCAAATATTGAACAGTAATTAGAGGGTAAATAGTCAGTAACTGCGTTACGCTATAAAACGTAAAGGCAGTACTGGAGCAAGTCAGTATTTTAAAGAGAAGGCCACTTTTTAGACCAGTGTTTCCCAATCCAGTCCTTGGGCCCCCAGACAGTCCACTTTTTTGCTCCCAGCCAATCAGAAACACTGAGTACCTGGTACAGACATGTTGGCAACTGACTCTCTTTGATAAAATGCCACTGTTGTTTCTTTACATGAAACTAAATGAAAGGTTTACACAAAGGGTTACAAGATCATCATATTACTCATTTTATTTATCAGCCTAATTGGGCATAATAAATACAGGACTGTCGAGGGATTGGTCGGCATAACTCTGGTTCAGTCGAGCTTCCAGTGAACGGCCAGATACAGGCGTCTGTGTGCTCTCTTTGCCGCGAGTCCTTGTCTTCGGCTGCTGGCAGCGAACCACCGGCCAACAGGAACTAAATATGTAATGGAACTGGCCGTACTCTGCAGATAAGGACTTCAGTTTGGCCTCGGCTACAAATGAAACGACGTCACCGTAAGGTTTCGAGCCCAGCAAAATATCTCTTATGTAAAACTTTGTTTCCGCGTTGGGCGTCTTAGCCGTGTGAACCGGCGGCCTTCGGGAAACCGGGAGCGATGCCGAAGCAGACCTGCATCTCATCCATGGGAGAGCTTTAATGGATTCCTTAAACTGGGCGCAGGGCTTGCGGTTGCACTGCTGCGGGGCACGAAGTCTCCAGAGAAAGTCATTAAGGTGTTTTGCAAGCGCTCGGCTGAATTTCACTGAGACAATATTTTGTTTACATATCACAAACCTGCCTTTTCACTTAAAACACATCAGATTTGTTTAGTGTTTAGTCCCGCAGTCACGTCCAAGCATTAACTTGGTTTCTTTTCTGTACATATGTTTGTGACTGTTTGGACACCCACCACCCACTTAACATTTATCAGAAGAATTTGCTCCCGTTCCTCCTTGACTCTTATTCACAGTAGTTGCCTATCCCAACTTGGTCACAGTAAGTCTCGCCTTTTCAGCTTAACCACACCCCCCCCCCCCCCAGCCTGAGAACTAGACCTTGACAGCAAAAACACGGCCGTGTGAAATCACTTTTATTTAGCACAGCTCCATATTTGTCTGGACAGTCCGCCAGATAATCTTCCGCTTTCCGTATCTTTTTTTTTTTTTCTTTCTGAGGTGAATCTGAAGGAATGAGATTTTTACTTTTATATGTTTTTTTACCCCCAAGTCGTGGCCGGGTTTGTTGAGTGAGTGTGAAAATGGAGGGTGGGGTGACATGGCCCAGATGATGTACGGGACGGACCATGTTCTTACCTTTTCCTCTGTATGATCACTAGTGTGTAGATGGCAAAGTTTTGTTTTTTTTCTTCTTCTTTCCGCACCATGAACAAAATCTCACTGGTTAGCGTAGCGGCTAACGTTGACGCCTTGTCCCTTGGGTCCACGTGAAAAGAGATGATATTGAAATCTAATATGACCTCAGGTGAGCAGCATCACCCCCAGTCCTACGGTCGTGAAAAAAACATCACTCCGCTGTTGTGATTTGGACACGGCTCTGAATTTAATCGGCATTCGCGTGAATGCTGGCATCGTAATTGGATGCCAGGCGTCAGGCGTGACTCTGTAACATGGTGCGTAACTGGAAACCCAGAGTTTTGCCTTCCTTGACTGACGGCGTTTTTTATATTTTTGTTCTGCTTTGACCGAAGGCCCTGAGTTTACCCCAGACAGTAATCCGAGCCATGTAGGTCTGAGTTTGCATTATAAAGCTGATTTATTTATTTATTTTTTGTCTTTAAATCTGGTTAGCCGCTATCCCTGCCTGCATTAAGTGCTACTTGCATATTGTCACATCTCTAAATGCTTTCACGGTCAGCTGCCTTTCTTTGCGAGCATTTTTTTTGTGTTGTTGTTTGAAAGGAACGTCGCAGTTTGATAGTTCTGGAAGCGCTTCAGGTTATTCCCAAACCGGTTCGTACTGCTGTGCAGGTTTTGGTGACAGCAAGGTGGTGGCAACAGGGGGGGGGGGGAGTTCAGGAACGGCTTGTCCTCCAACGCATATGCTGGCTTTATTGTTGCCTGGATGCTGACCATCGTAGAAAAAATACAGTGCTGGGGGGAATGCAGGTTTCGGGACTACGGGGTTTGGATTAAAGTTTTATCGCTGCTTGGCTTAACGTGATGGGAGCCATTGACATAACCCATGGAATGCAGGTTAAGCTGATGTACAAATGACAGAACGTGATTATCTCACTATCCCCCCCCCGTGGATGGGTGTTGAGTTTGGCAACCTGTCACTGCACATTCTAACTTAATTTATAGCACAGCCCTAAATTGTTTAAAATTTTCTTTTGCTCTTTTGGTTCCAAAGCGAAATTTGTGGCCCTGGAAATGCATGCATCAGGCCCTAAAATTAGCAAGTAACAGCTGTGGGAAGAGCTCCAGGTGGGGTAACCCAAAATGGCCCCGGGCAACCAGCCTCCTCTTAGTTTTTAGCATTTCTGGGAATGGGCTTTTTAAGAAAAAAAAAATCTGTGGAAAGTTCTTCTAGAAACATGTAGACATTTGACAGGGTGCAGAATTTCCCCAGCATTGTGTAAGGCTGAGCCCCACCGTGTCCAGAGGCCGCCTGTGTCAGTATGACACATTTGGACGTCTGCCCTAGGGCACGGAGGAAACTGTGACCTGGGGAGCACATGACACTCTATCTGGCCCTACCCGCCAATTAATAGGGACCCCAGAACCTGTTTGTCTTGCTGCTCGGGAGCTGATGGCACATGTGGGGAAAAGCTGATCTCTGGCATGTTTTTCTGAAGCAGACTGCATTATGGGAAATGAGTAATCCTTAAATATCTTTCCAGCAGTTGTTGACAGGGCTCATTATTTTTTTCTGCTTTATAGGGGAAGATTTTTGGCATGGTTTATTATATCTATACTGGGTAGTTTTATTTCTGGCTATGAGGCCTTTTGTAGGTAAAGTATAGTGATTTGGGTATGTGGGTTGGCAAGGGTAGAGGGGCAGACAGGCATCAGTGAATCGCAACGCGGTCTTCACTTGTTTCCACCAATCACCATGTTGCATACAAAGTCCATCAGCCTTTTGCTTTTTGTTTTTTTGTTTTTTTTTTTGTTACCCAAGTGATTTTCACGCTGTGAGAATAAGGAATGCGTCTCTCCCAAACGGGAACGATGGATACCTCGACATGTCCATTCATACTCGCCTGGCGAGGCTACTGGGGCTGGTACGACCCAGAGCCCGTTGTGGGGGTACGACCCAGTGGCCCCGCCGCAAAGGACTCATCACCCCCACGCTGACCGCTGATGTCCGCTCATGCTGCCTCATGACCTCCTACCCGGGTTTTTGTTAAGAAACGTGGACTCTGTTTTCCAGTGGGGCGGGTGGGGGGGGCACGCGCAATTCGAGAGGTTGGCGAAGAGCTGCTGAAAGCCGTGTTGTCGTTCAGTTTCCTGTCACACTCTTGTCAGAGTTGTGCTTAAACACAGAAACCAGGTGAATGGTCTTCCATCTGACCTTGCAGCATCCTCTCCTCCTCCCTCAACCTCCCTGCACCTCCTTCCCCCTTTGAGAAGAATCCACTCTTAGTTGCGATTATGTACTTGGCAATTAGGCTGTCAGCGAGAGCTTACATGTGACGATCCCAGCATTTTTGGGGGTAGGGCAGCGCTATGGGAAACGACTTCTTCCAAACGCAGAGTGCGTCCTTCAAGTGCTTGCACGCCTCCTGAAAGCAGGGTCTTTCTGCAGGGCGTGTCGAAGTCTCTCGTTCCCCAAAACGAGAGAAGGCCCACTGAGCAAAGTTTCCCAGTCCTCGGGGAACCGCAGACTGTCCATGTTTTTGCTGGGAGAGACAAAAATGTGGACTGTCTGGCAGGGAGCTGGAAGGGAGAAAAATGGGAGTAGTCTATGGGTCCCTATGGACCAGGTTAGGGCAACACTGTCACGGCGTTTCTGTCAGATTTATCCCCACACCTGTTAAAATGCGAGCCCACCCAGAATGCACTCGCTTCTATATGTAAATTTTTGTTTCTTTGAGGTTACCTGGGGGAACAAATGGTTATTATTATCATTATTATTATAATTTTTTTGTAATCCCCTGTCTATTTCACTTGCATGGTTTTCTGTGAAGAATAAAGTTGCTGCCGCGCCCCCCTCCCCCCATCTATTCTGAAAAGCTACTTGATTGCAGGTAATCTTCTGGATTACGGTTGTCTCATAGCTGGTTTGAACCTGCTCCCGCTAAGCATCAACCGTCTTTACTAATTAAAACTTTAAAGGTTTTCTGCTCTGTTGAATATTGATTACTGTCTTATACTGTTACGGCTGCTCTTCCCATAATGGATTTATTGTGTTTTTTTTTTTTTTTTTTTTTTTTTCCCCTCCTCGAGGGGGAGGGGGTCTTTTGGCTGTTTTAGTGAAAACTCATTTTGGTTCCATATTTCAGCTTGATGATTGTGGTTAGCGTAAACACCGCACAGCGAAAGATGATCCCCAACTATAAATCTCATCTTGAGCTACGGTTTTTTTTTTTTCCTTAGTTGATTTAAAGTAATTGTTTGGTCTGGTTATGCTCGAAAACACTGTCCGGTAAAACGCAGTGTTCAAGCTGCAAGGCCACTGTGGACGTACACAGTCTGTCCTGCCGATGTGTGTGTGGCCTTCTGGGAAGGGGGTGGAGTCTCTGGGCTTCCTCTTAAACGTTGCCGCTTCCGTTAAGCTTATATTTATATGCCGCCAATCCCGACGAGGTTTAATGACAGTACAAGAATGCAAACAGTTAAGAACAACCGGATGTAATAAAATAAAAACGTTCTCATTCCTGAGTTTGCTTGTGCCTTGACCACACTTCTCCTTGTTCTGTCTGCCTGCTCGTACTTTCCGCACTTTGCAACGTTAAATTTCAGACGCCGGACGTTGCCACCGATTTGCCACTCTGCCGCTTCTCCATTGTAGTCGGGTGTTTCGCGTAGGGTCACATGACGTGGGCTGATGTCATTCACTGAGCTTTAGCCCCCTGGCCTCGTGCCAAAGGCCATAATTCGGCACCTGACCCCAAGTGTTGAAGTGGAGTGGGATTTTTGTTCAGGGTGTCGAGGGGGAATGTAGCTTCTGCACGCTGTCTGCTAATCCCGAACATGATGCCTGAGTCTCTTAACCAGTCAGAGGAACCGTAGCCTCACCTGACAGGCTTTTAAATCCCCCGTGGCCCCCGGCAGGCGGGTGCCGCCGCCCCCCCCCCGGTTCATGGCAGGTCAGCCCAGCAAGCTCTCTCTCCCCCCCCCTTTGTTTTGTTTAATCCAGGCACAGAGCTGCGTGCTAAGCTATTGGAGTGAACTCACGCGGGCTGGAGAGGAAGTTCAGTGAATTAAATTTAATGGGACGTCATCTATCTCTCCTCCATCTGTGTGCAGAACCTCCTCAGCAGAGCTTTGTGCCATTACTGCCCCGGTGGGAGCTCATGCCTGGTTCACGCTGGACGGCAGATCTCTGCTGAAGGTAGTACAATGCCCACAAGACACCAGCCCCCCCCTTCCTTTGGCACGGCTCGGACATCTCCGTGACTGAGGGAGTGGAAATTCCATCCCTTTCATGTAGCCGTCACCGTTGGAAACGCGGTGGGTGAGGTCTGCAGGAGAGGGACGGGGTCACGTCTTGAACCAAGAAGATGACATTGTGGTGACACTGACCCCAAATTTACTGGGTTTGCTGGGTTTCCGACCATGGGAAGTGACCGATGTGGAGAAGAGGGCAAGGTTGACCCCCCTTGGAACAGGAAGCCTTTTCATGCACCAAACATGAGGAGGTTCATCATCGGGACAGAACAAAAAAAGGCACCTATAACAGTGACTCTGTGGTCATGTGATCTCAGCCAGCAATTAACCAATCAGCTGCAGTTATATTAAGTCTTAAGACTATGAAATTGTCCAGATTGGTTGACCTTGGGGTCTTGCTCATGTCCCACTACCGGGGGAGGTAAAGGAAATTGAGAGAAATGACAGGAGCATGAAGACATGGGCCTCTTGGTTTGGTCCCCATCTGGTGCCGGGCTTCCCATTCTGCTCCTGACACGCTGTCTGGGGACAGATCAGACCATGTTCAGGCAAAACCCTTCCAGATTGTCGTTCCCACACTGGGGTATGGAAGCAGACTCTCCCTCCAACTTCCTGGATGGGAATTTCAGGCGTGGGTCCCACTTGGTCTTAGAAGGCTGACCTTCAGGTTGCCACGTGAACTACACCAGTACAGTGGAGAGACCTATGGCCTGCCCCCCCCCCCCCCTTCCCACCAACAGAGGGCTGTTTCTGTAGCTGCTCTCAACCAGGAAATGACAGCCAACCACTAGTTATATCTATTTGTATTATTAATTTAGCTCCTTTTGCCTCCCTGGCTGAGTAAAAACCTGTAATAACTAACTTCATGCACGTCACTTGAGATATGTTTAACTTCCTGTGCAACGTGTGACCACAATCATAACCAGCCCTCTCAATCCTCCCACGCTCTATATGTCCCTCATCACTTACTGTAGTTACATCCTTGATCTCCTGATTGGGAGTTCTCCAGCTGGCTTTTTTTTTTTTTTTTCTTACTGGGTGCCTGATTTATGTCTTGTCTGTGGGCAGGAGGTGATGGGTTATCCGTGGGTGAGCATTGGCTATTCATTTTGAACCATTGTAACAGAACAGGAACCATGAGTGTGACCTCCAACCCAATAGAGACAAAGTCCTTGATGTCTGTCTGGTACGGTTCTCATCCCTTCGGTCCAGTGTGCTCGGCCCATGTCGCTATGGAAACCGTGACCCGCCTGACGGATGTTGCCTGAGCTTTTATTACAGGCTAATGCTTATTTAATTAACGGTTAATGTCGTTGTGAGCGAGCGGCAAATATTTTCACTGGGATGACTCCCCATGGCGACCGTATTTTAATGGAGATCACATTTGTCTGGGGTGACGGATGGATGGTGCATTAGCTGAAATGGTAAGTTAACCTGCACCCTTACCAACGGCCACGGCGATGCCGACTGCCCATGGTACTTTGGAGCTTCTGCAAAAAACCATTTCAGGACCCGGTGTTGGGTGGGCCCCCGACCAACCCTCGCCTTTTTTGTTTGTGTGGTGCTTGTTTTCACTTTGTTAAACATTAATATAAGAGTCTGGTTTTTAACGTGTTCTTTTCCTCTCTGGAAAGCAATGGGAAGCTACGTCCTCGGTTAATCACAAGACTTCCTGCCGATGATTTTAAGTCAATTTAGTGGCTCATATTAGATGGCAGTGAGGAGAGAGACTGAAGATGGATTCTGTAACATTAGGTAGCATTAGTTTTATAACATTATCTGTAACATGAGTTTTCAGCATGGTAGGTAATATTAAAAATCCATCCATGTTTCGACTGGATTTCTCATACTGCGCTGCTTAGATTTTAGAGCCCTTCATAAAAAACACAGGGAAAAATATGGATGAGCGTCCTGCATGAGGTGCCGGCCAACAGAAGAATAACCCAGGATTTATAATCTTTAGCTTCCCGTTGTTAGTCGGAGTAACCCGTTTGCAGGGGCCCTTTAAAAGTTAGTGCTGCTGGATGAGACTGCAAAGCCTCTCGTCTATGATTAGCAACAAGTAATTCATCATCTCTGTGGGATTTTTACAGTTTAAAAACCCTCAAATGAGCTCATTGGGTGCTGGGAGGATGTCTGGTGGTCGCCGTGCTGCGCGCGGACTGGAGAGACCCGAGTGATACCGCTGCCCAGGGAGGGATACATACAGCAGTCGTCAATAATGGCGGCACCCCCAGGTTTCTGGTTTATGTGTTACACACTTGCATCGTCTGTCCGTGTCTCGCCCGGCCCTTTGTAGTGAGGGACTGCCATCTGGTAAAGTGTGTTTGGAACCGGCCCTCCTCTCTAGAGCTATAACAATTCTCAGATCGGGTCGGATTCTCAGGCAATTGAAAGATCCGATGGGCGGGGGGGGCGGGGGGAATACCAGCATCGCCGTTTTTATGGCTAAATACTCCCCTCAGATTCACTCCATCACAAACATGGAAACACAGCAGAGTTTATGTATTCTATATTAGGCTCGGCCCAGTCTTGAAAGTCACGGGCTGGGATTGTGGTGGAAGGTTTCCAGGGCTTGGCTGGCCCTCGTACTGGGCAACCCCCCCCCCTCCCTCCCCACCACCACACACACAAATTTCAGGCCGCATAAGGATCATATTTTACTTACACCCTCTGTTTTGCACACCGGTTTGAGCGCTAATTAGCTGCAGTGTTTTCTCTGTAACTGTGTCAGAAGTGTCTGGTAAGAGGGGCGAAATTCCCAGCGACTGCCGAAGCTGTGCATGTCTGGTCATGGTCACCTGACACCGTATTCATCCCAGTGTCACCGGTGGTGGGTGGGTGGGGGGGGGAAGGGGTCTTGCACTCTGTCCCAGGACATTGGGGAGGGGTCCGTTCTAGAACTATAGTCATGCCCCTGTTTATAATGCCCCGCCGAATTCATTTTTAGGGAACGGAGTCCTGTGTGTATGGGCGAACGCATCGATCCGCTATGTGTCGGACAGTTGGGAGGTATAAAACCCACCCACTGCGTTAAGCTCCGTTGCTGGGAAACGGCGGGAAAGGCCACTGCTCGTCAGGAAAGAGGAGGGTTTGCGAGAAACTCCAGCATCTCTGACCTTCTGTGTAGGCCAGAGGATCTACTAGGGGCCCTAGACCGTTTCGCGGCGTATTACCCCCCGGCTGGAATGCCGGCGACATCGGGGCCGGGGACGGCGTCGGAGCCGATTGGCCCAGGAATGCCAGTCAGCCTGAAAGCCCCTGTGGTTTCCTGGAAATGCTGAGTCAAGCGTTTACGCTGTCTGCCTCGCTGATCCCCCTCACTAATCCCCTGTTCCCCTCATTGCTTGCTTTCCCTCCAATTTCAGCTCAGGGGCGTCCAGGCTCCGTGCCGGTTTGCGGGTTGGGGCCTCGTGTGGGAAACGGTGTGCCCTCGCAGGGCAGAGGGTAGGGATAGATGAGGTCACCAGGGGCCCCCGTCGTGGTCACCGGCGAGGGGCTGCGTGTTGCTCGCACACGTGCGTTGGCGTTGTGCAGCTGTGCACATGGGTGACCGCAGAGGCCCAGCCGCGCACCATGTTTGTGTAAACAAGCGGAGATTAGAGATGTTTATTCGTCCTAGAATGGACAGAATGTGTTGCATAACACTTCGGGTTTGCTTCTGGAATGGAGATTTTGCAAGAATGGTGTCATGGAACGACGGCCATCTCTTTTTGTGTTTCTCCTGACAGCTCTTGGCTGTCCGCCCTCGCTCAGCAGCTGGAGAACTTTCGCGTCCCAGGTCCAGGGAGCCTCTCTCCCGGACATCTGGCTGATTCCACACCTCTTTCCCGCTTCTGCTGTGCTAGACCCCGCCCAGGTGCATCATGGGATGCGGATCTACAGGGGGACGCAGGTCCCCGGACTCGCACGCCTCCCGTGTGACGCACCCTTCGAGCATGCCTTGCTGATGGATGGGAACACACCATCGTATTGCTGCCATTTCTGGGGAATTCAGACTCGACCATTGTTAAAGACTCTCTGTCTGATTCTGTAACCGTGGCGACCTGAAGCATCCCGAGGAAGACACTGCTTCATATATCCGAAGATTGACAAGTCGAAGCGGAACCTGTCAGTCATTTTAACTGCCTGTCAGTTGGCTTTCAGATGAAAAGCGAGGAATCTGGCCTGGCTTCTTTGCTCATTAAGAGTCAGTCAGGAGTTTTGTTCTCATGAGCTCCTCAGATGCCTGAACAGATGGATGTTTGGTCCAGTCCTGATTCCAGCCAGCTTGTAATACAGAAATGTGTAAATCCTTATAAACACAGAAAAAGCAGCCCCACGCCTCTGACCCCTCCCTCCAGGCATGCCTCCGTTTCATCAGCATTTAAGAAAATAGTCTCGACCTTTTGCCGCGTGGGTTTTTTTTTTTTGTCCACGCTGCCCCCCTCAGTCCTGGCTGACCCACAACAGTGGTGTTCAGAGTGCTACAATGCAGGGGCGGGGGGGTTTGAGGTGACACTGGACCGCCTTTTTATGACGAATTGTTGTAAATTCTCGCATGGACGGAGAGTATGAAGTCAGATTTTCCTCTCACTAAATGTCTCTTGAAAAGCACCGCAGGTCCTGTTGATGTCTGCCGTGAGATCAGCCCATTCGTCACCCCGGCACTTCCGATGTGCAAATGGGGGGGGGGGGCAGACTGCCCTCCAGTGGCACTTACCCATCCCCTCCTCAGCCTCCCTATGCCTTGAATGAGTGATGTGAGGCGGATTGCACCCTGCAGCTGGTTTGCACTGCTTCTGAGGGGGAGGGGTGGTTTGTGACCAGAGAGCCGGCGTTACGACCCGCCTCTGTCACCGGGGCGAGCTGAGGCTTCGCCACATTCATAATGACATTAATGATAAACAATTTCCGGCTCGCTTTTAAAAACGTAAATCACGCTTCCCTCAATCCGAGGAAGAGCCTACCTCCCGGGACTTTTTTTTCCCCTCCTCCCTCATATATCTGCTGTTTACTTTGGACGGTCGCGGCGCGTCTGGGGAATAACACTCACCCAGTTGGCACATGCGAAATGGAATTCTGGGAATTCTGCCGTGTTGAGTCACAGACCCTCCTCCTCCTCCTTTAACCCTTCTGTGACGGCGGGGGCCACTTTTCCGAGCTCCCCTGTTCACGCGGTGGGGGTACAGGACCGGAACCAAGTGCTGTGTTATTTGTCCCGCCCCCATGAACAGCTGAGTGCCGTTCCGGGCCAGTAAATCCAGGCACGTGAAATATCATTATGGATAGGCAGGTCCCAGCTTTCTGTCTTGTTACAGCTAGACTTGATCAAAGACATCCCAGAAAAAATAATTTTGTTTTTATTTCCATGCCCCCCACCCCTTTGGTGGGCCGGGGGCTGTGTAATTCATCCAGTGTGTGTTCAGGCAGCAGCTTTTGGGTAATAAGACACATGCTAGAGGGGCAGTTTAGGGGGTGTCACGGCTGCGTGTGAAATGTGTGGGTGCCCTGCTCCCCTCCCCCAAAACCATTGGGGGGAGGTTATGTAACCCCCCCCCCCCCCCCCCCAAAACCCCCCCCCCGGGGGGGCCCGGTGGATTAACCACGGCTTAGAAGGAAAAGAAAAGAGCGGAGCTATCTGTGTTGC
>JAODKE010000088.1:2721213-2740721 GCA_026779605.1 Mormyrus hasselquistii
GGCCACTCCCCTCCCTTCCCCGGCCCGGTTTCCTTTTTTTTTCCCCCCGTCTCCCCCCCCCCCCCCCCCCATCTGGATCCCTGCCAGAAGCTGTGGGAACCCTTTCCTGACACATTTTTGAGGACTGGCATTCCGAGACAGGAAGTGGCTATTGGAAGTATCAGACTGTGGTTTGTTCAGTCTGTGGTGATGGGGGGGGGGAGGGGGGATGGTGTAACATGAGCTCATAGTAGACGAAGGCTCTCGAACGAAAGTGGAATAGCAAGTAGTATGTGTCAGTGCCTGACTTTTACCTGAGGAATCGGATACATTCCCTAGATACGCTGATAAGCAGCTGCGTTTCAGACCTTTTCCCAGGCTGTGAAAATAAGGGCTTTACAACAGCTCAGTAAACCAAAGCTATTTTTTTTCCTCTAAAATTGGTGGCTTTTAGTTTGAGATGTGCCTATTTAAGTGCAGGAAGGATCAGCGCCCTGATCGCCCAGCCAGGACAGCGGGGCATCGAGAAGAATCGCCAGGAATGCCAGCAGCAGAGCTTCCCAATTAAGCAATGAGCTGCTTCTGCTCGGGCACTAATTGGGTTGTGCTTCGTGCGTAAGGAATAACAGTGAGACGGTGCGTGCGCTGTGCCACCACGCCGCGGCTTTTCGTCTCCACCGGGAGGCGCCGCGTTCAGTCTGGGGCGAGCTCTGAGGGGGCCGTCCGCGTCGGTTGGCTTTTCGAGATACTCTAAAATACCAATGTTCTTTGTACCAGGACGTGCCGTAGCAGTTAGGACTGAATCACAAGTGGCTCCACCTGGTACTATTACTAATATGTGTGCGTGAGTTTCTTGTGTAATCATTTCCCCCCCCCCAATTTTTTTGTTCTCTTTTAATTTACAGTAACTGATTACTAATGTGTGAGATTATTTTTGCTGCTGCTGAGCCAGAGAGGTGAAGAGGAGCCTTATTCACAAACCCTGTCTAGGTCTCGATCGTATGTTTGTGTTTGGTAACAGGTCATGCATGTCATATGTAGTCAGGCATGCTTTTTTTTTTGATTGACCTCATTTCCTGTTTGTTTTTCACAAAATAACACACAAAATAAGGTTGCAAATGTAAGAACTATAGACAAAAAGTATTTACCCCCCCACCCCCCGAGCACTAAAGTGTGATTACAACACCTCGCAGTGCGGTGTCTCCACCCTAACTGAGAACACGACGATCTCATCCTGACTCCCTGCCCCTTCCCTGCCAATCCTTTGCTGCAGGCTGCAGGGCTTGCAGGTGTTTCCACTGTCACGGTAATTTGCGTCACATGGGGGGGAAGGGGGCGTTGCACCCCAGGGTCCAGGTTCGTCAGATCGGCCTGCGTTTCTGCGTGGTGGTACTATGCACGGCTCCTGGTGCGATCGAAGGCGATGAAGGCTATGCTCTCTACCATAACTAGAATCTCTGTCAGTTATGATTAACCCAATGGCTTAGTTCCCCAGTAATTGCAGTGAATCATGCAGGTGCCTTGCGCAGGGTGGGTCAGGGGAGCTCGCACAACTTTGACATTCTGGTCCCACTCACATTTTGTACATCTCTCCTGAAATCCTTTGCCTTTGACGTAGTTCTTCCTCCGACGCGGAACGGGCTCGTGTGAGCTGAATCTCCACGGAGATACGAGTCTGCGCTGGCCCACCCCCGCAGTGGGGGGGGGGGGGATCTCTCATAGCCAAACCTTCGCTTGACTACCGGAAGGCCTGAGAGCATAATTTGTGGCTCTGCTGAAGATTAACGTGCGCTGGGCTGAGGGTCTATTTTTCAGCATGTGTCAGGTTCCTCGCTGAGGGTTGGCCGGTTCAAAGGTTCTGTTTACGTCCGCTGGATTCTTCGTTACCTAAATAATGAAGCGGTTTTACAGTGTGGGGACTGTCCCGGGCACGAGTTGCCTGTAAGTTAATCATCCCACCCATATGTTCCTTTGTTTAATCCTGCAGGTGACGGCTAATCCTGACATCGTATCAGGAGACGCAGGCTCTGATTTGAGTGTGCTTGACGGAAGGCCGAGAGGGTTCAGTCGAAGTGTTGGGCTTTCGGTGAGCTGACGAACGGAGACGGCAGGGGTCCGCCACGACACGCGGACACGGTGTCGTCATGGTGATGGAGCGGAACAGACCTCGAGTTCCGAAGCTGCAGGACCGGCTTACTGTTAAGCCGCGGTTTTGGCGTGGACTTCATCTATTCAAATCGCGCATTTAGATTAATTGATTTAGCAGACGCTTCAGTCCCAAGCGACGTACGAGTGAGAACAGCTTGTGGTCAGAAAGCTGGTGTCAGCCGGCGTTTTTGACAGAGTAGAGGTTAAGGGTCTCCCTCTAAAGCCCTACCATGAGCCGCTTATTCTCTCGGTTATGGGGCTCAAACCCACAACCTTCCAGACAGGGAGACTTATCCCCAACATGCTGAGCCACCCACGGTGCTCTTTACGGTTTAGTGTGAATGGTGTGGAAGCTCGTGTTTCAGCACTGCTCCTCATAGTAGGCAAGCATAGTATGAAATTATGGTAAATGTGATACATATTTATGCTTAAATATCGTTATTATTATTATTATTATTATTATTATAGGTGTCCCGTTTCTGTAGCTTCTGTAGCTCAGGGCCTGGCACAGTCTACATTCCTTATTACACAGTCTGTACTTTCCTTATTACACAGTCTACATTCCTTAGTACACAGTCTGTACATTCCTGATTTGCATGTATCTGGTGCTCGACGGACGCTGGTAATTCTGTTACTCTATCAAAGCTTACATAACCAAGCCTAATAAGCTCATGAGGTCATTAGTAACGCGTAAGCTTTCCGTCTTGGGACATAAGTGCTGCTTTTGAGATGGGGTTCATGAGGCCCTCGTGGTGATTTTAAGTGTTCTCACAGCCAGGCCCGATTCCTTGCAGCTCCCCAATGTCCCAGTAAGGACACTTCAGGCATGGAAACGGCTCCCATGCAGTCGCGCCTCCTGTGAGTCTCCGCTCTATGTTTTCGACTGCAGCGCAACAGCGACGTTTGACTCCTCATCGGTGACGCGAGCAGAAATCGGCACGTGGAGCCGGAGCGTTCACCGGGCGCTGATTCGGGCCGGTAACTTGGCGCGGAATCGGCAGCGTGTGTTTTATTCTGCTTGCTCAGCCCTGTATGGCGTGAGTACAGTACAGCGTTGATATTTACCATCAAACGAAGGGGAATGGGTCAAGTGGGGGCATGAGTGTAGGATATCCGTGAATAGCGGCAGGGCACCGTTTGATGTGGTTGTCCAGGAAACCACAAGCCCCCCAAGGAAAATTATGGCAGTTTTTTGGCTGAGGTAGTAAAAGCAATGTTTTGAAAAGTAATTTGACCACGTTCAGCCTTCTAGACATTTTCCTACCCTGCATCCTGAATATTAACGACAGCTTATTGAAATTCTCCATACTCTGCTCTTTTTTTTTTTTTCTTTTTTCTAAAACATCTCTGCTTAACATCTCAGTAAACACAACGACTGGTGACATGTTCTTGTCCTGCCTCCCTGCAGGGGGCGATGGCGAGACCGTGTATAGTGTCAGGCCGTGGCACACTCATGTCTCACAAATGCAGGGTTGGCGGAGCGGCAGACTGAGCAGAATAAGCCGTAATGTGAAGTTTCTTTTAGACTCGTCGTTTCTGTGTAAGACGTGGCAGGGTAATGTGGCCTGTCGTGTTTATAATTAGTTTTAGGTTATTGTGACGTCCCCCTGCTTTCGTCCTGATGTGCAGCTGGCTCTGTCTCGTTGCTCCCCTTCTATTTACTCACAGTGCAATTCATGTTATTGCTGCAAGCCCTGGTAAAGCCAATGAGGCTCGGTCTGCTGATGTGGGGGGGTGGTGGTGAATGATGCTTTGGGGAGTTTATGTTCTGCGTCGGATGTCAGGGTATTAAACAGCACCTTCTGATTGACGTAGTTTGTCTAACAAGATCCTGCCTGCATCAGCCCAGCCTCGAAGGGACAAGCAGATTAAAAAACAAGTACCTTTTGTAACTGGTTATTCTTTGTTTTTAATAATCATTTTCTTTTTTTTGCTTGCACACTTTAACTCTGTTGGGCCTGTGTTTTATGCAGATTTTCCATTTGTTTTGTGTGATTTTGGTGGCCTCGCGTAACGGGATGTTTAGGACTTTGGGTTCGCAGCTCCTCCTAATGCCGTCCCTTTCTCCCCATCCTTCACTGGGTCACCCATTACGCTGCAACAGATTAATCCAGATGCTCGAAGCTGCACTCAGACAAACGCGCCCTTTTTTACCGGCATCTCGAGCTCTGAATGAGTCGTACTGCGCAGGTTGCTCACCAGAGGCTGTTCTGCACGTCGAGACACTGAACCGCGACCCGGAGCCACCGGTAACTTTGAGAATAAAAGCACACCGCCCTTCAGAACAAGCATTCGGTGCCTGGTACATTTGGTGCTCGGTCATATTTGCTCAGGATTTTTGTGTGTGTGTGTGTGTGTGTGTGTGTGTGTGTGTGTGTGTGTGTGCCTAATACCGTGGTTTGGACAGTATGCGCTTTTCATTTTGCTGGTCCGTCCAGGCGTGCCGAGGAATGCGGTCTAATCAGCGCCACGGCAACGTTGGGGGGTGTTGGGGGAGAGTGAAACTCTTCTGTCTCCATGTGGGATTATTTATTATTTTTTTATTAAAGTTCTAAACCCAGGGGCAGAGCATGGGGGGGCTGCATGGACCTTGGCTGCCCTAAACCCAAAACTACCAGCCCTAGAGGGGAATAGAACTGCACCAGTTATCAGCCAGTGGCCCCCGAGATGGGATATTCTTACCCTCCCCCCCCCCCCCCAGTCTATCAGAACCCATCTGACCAGCTGTGGCCCTGGTGGGGGGGGGCTTCTCACTCTTACAGCCTCTTCTCAGCACCTGGGCGCACTCATGCTTATGCAATGCTGTGACAACAATGTTGGCTTTGCAGGTTCTGGCAGCGGAGTTAAGATATTCTTAATATGACCATGTGCATATTAATGATGCCAGCACAACATTTCGGGGTGTAGCTAAGTTTGTCCATCTACACACAGTCATGCATGAATCTAAGGATCGTCAGTTTCTTTAACATTGATCGGGTCTGCCTGTCCTCCGTGAGTGCACCAGATGTGTCACGTGACTGGAGATAACTCAGACCTTTGGACTTACTGCTATCAGCTTCGCCTGAAGTCAGACGTAAGCTGGCTGATTCACGGCCCCTGGAGTTTCACTGGGACAGCTGCAGGAAGTGTGTCACTTGTGCGAAGTGGGTGGTGCCTGTAGTGTCATAGGCTGTGGTGTAATACAAATTGTCAACCCCGTGCTTGGGTTTCGGGCCCCTATTGAATTCAGGGCCCCCTGAACATGCCAAGGAATCTCTGTCCCTCCAATATTGCCGTATCCCAGAATTCCACAGGGCCCAGAGCCGCACATAAGAGCTTGTGTTTTTGGACACTTTTTTTTTTTTTCTCACTGAGTTGAAAGTTTGTTTTCCCAAATGCCATCTTCGCAAACCCTGAAAACTGTGGCCTTGACTACTGCCTCAGACCCACCTCTCAAAGTGACGTCAGACCAGGCCCCCAGCACCGGAACAGCAGCCGTGACCTGCGACATGCCGCCGTCACGTGGCTTACCTGACGTGGAGCCTGTTGCCTGCCCGTGTGCGTTACGCTCGGCTGCTGCTGCTCCTATCTGCTCTCCATCGGCCGATTTCCACAGCAGTTCCCGCACTCTGGGGTTTTCTTTCCGTTTTAACCTTATTTCCCGGCTAATTATATGTTTTCGCTGTAGCCTGCGGTGGAAAACCAGGCCCCCTCCTCGCCCCGTAAGACTCTGTGTCGGGTGTTTCCACGGTGACGGCGGTTACCGGGGCAAAAGATGGCGTGAACGTGGGAAAACCGTGTCTGACTCACCGTGATTGAGGGGGCGATTGTTTTTGTGGGGGGTAAGGGGCGTGAAAGACCCCTCCGAAATAAACCAGCGGAGCTGAGCTGTCTTTGACATGCCGGTCAGTCGCTCAGGGCAAAGTCTTTGGCTGTCTTTACTTCAGCTCCCGCATCGCCATGACTCTCTTCTCGTCTAGCCTTTAAGAAATTCTAATGAGAATCGCTGACCTTCTTAAAAATATCCTTTTTATCCGCTACAGTGTGCCAGGGCACGAGCAATAAGCTCACTCTGCTGGGCACGGCTGACGACCACTACCGGAACTTGCTGAGGATCTACAGCAACTGCACGGTGGTGCTGGAGAACCTGGAGATCACCCACACCGAGGAGCACCATGACTTGTCCTTCCTCGAGGTTGATCCCTCCCCGCTCCCCCTCTCCAAATCATTGAATGGTTCAGAGAAGCCTCTGTGATTGAAGTTACGATCACATGGGACTTATGCCCTGCCCCTTCACTTCCTGTTTCTGCAGAGCATCCAGGAAGTGGGCGGCTATGTGCTGATCGCCCTCAACAAGGTGAAAGTCATCCCCCTGGAGAACCTGCGCATCATCCGGGGCCATACCCTCTACGAGAACAATTACGCACTGGCCGTCCTGTCCAACTACGAGAAGAACGTTACCTCCAAGAGCTTGAACATCACCAAGGGAGTCGTTCAGCTGTCTCTGAGAAGCCTCACAGGTGGGTTTCCCCAACGCTCTTCCAAAATTCTTCCGTATCGTAATGAGTTTGTTGACTTTGTCAACATCGTGTTAGATCCAAGTATTAAGGCTCATCAACCGATAAAGGATTCCCATGCTAGTATGAGAGATAAAATGATAGAAGGTCCAAATTTGGCCCTCAGCTCTTGTGGGATGTTTACTGTCTTTGGTCTAAATTCCTTAAGCTCTTAATTCTCTGTAGTGCTGTAAAGAATCCTCTTCGCCGGTCACTGATGGCGGGGGAAACACCAGGCCAAATAGTCCCTCATCTCCGTCAATAAAATATCGACGTAATCTTTTCGAACGTTCCCACAAAAGCAATCCGAAGTCACGCTTCGTGGATCCCCTCTCGCAGAAATCCTGAAAGGGGGGGTGAGGTTCAACACCAACCATCTGATGTGCAACGTGGAGACCATCAAGTGGCACGACATGGTGGATAAGAACAGCAACCCCGTCATGGAGCTTCCGAAGGCCAACCAGGCCAACTGTGCGTACAACCGCGTTCACGATGTCGCCGCCTGCTGCGACAAATTCATCACAAAAAACTAAGCTACTATATTAAAATTCTGCATGTAGTGATTGAGGGATTGAAATGTAGAAGAAC
This sequence comes from Mormyrus hasselquistii, assembly GCA_026779605.1. Taxonomy (NCBI): domain Eukaryota; kingdom Metazoa; phylum Chordata; class Actinopteri; order Osteoglossiformes; family Mormyridae; genus Mormyrus; species Mormyrus hasselquistii. The sequence continues at coordinate 2,728,464 of JAODKE010000088.1, forward strand.
CTACTGGCCAGTCTGATCTTTGCAGAACTAATTATTGCACAAAGAAGCTAAGTTACTAGATATACAGGAGTCCTGACACGTGTTAAATATTTATAGAGAGCTGGAGTACAGTGATGGATCACTCAGTCAGTCATTTAGTCGCTGTAGGGCATTTCATCATGACGGAGAACATTGAATACATAGTTTGAGTGATTGGACATTATAAGTAGTTAAACTTTTTTTTTCCCCCCATTTTTGTTGGCATAATGCAGGTGAAAAGTGTGATCCCACGTGCCTCAATGGCTCCTGTTGGGCCCCAGGCAAGGAAAATTGTCAAACTCGTAAGTATGAGTGCCTGAAGCATCTCTGCTTGGTGACAGAAGTACCCGGTAACAGAGGAATGTGTCACTGAACCACAAAGGGAGAACACGGCTGTACCACATGTTACAGAATGAATTTTTGGCGGTGGTTCCAAAGATGTTTCATGTGAATTAGAAAGGTGAATTTGATTTGAGAAATGCAGTGAACTGCAGGGGGTTGGTGTGTGGTGCTGACTGGCCGCCATTAGAGTCGGTTCTTCGTACTAGTCTGTCAGCATGAGCGCCTGTTAGCCCAGTGATTGGTGCCTGAGTAGTGGCTAGCATGTTCCACCCCCCACCGACCGGCGTTGTAGCTCAAGCCGCTGTGCTCTGCCCTATACCCGCAGTAACCCGCCTCATCTGCGCCGAGCAGTGCTCCGGGAGATGCAGGGGCCCCAAGCCCAGCGACTGCTGCAACGAGTACTGCGCCAGCGGCTGCACGGGACCCAAGTCCACCGACTGCTTGGTAAGGGAGCACCCCGCTAAGTCTGCTTAGTGATTCTTTGTGCACTGACTGAGAGTCCCTGGTGGGCTGCCATCCCAGGTCGGCCATTTGTGGTGCTTTTCCTGCTCTCTGTGACCTTTTGACCCCTCATGTTTCTCTCTCCTGCCCGTCGTGCCCGCGGCCCAGGCGTGCCGAGCCTTCCAGGACGAGGGCACCTGCAAGGACACCTGTCCGCCACTGATGCGGTACAATGCCAACAGCCACCAGCTGGACCCCAACCCCAATGGAAAGTACAGCTTTGGGGCAACCTGCGTCAAGAACTGCCCACGTGAGTCTTTCCGGTTTAGAACCCCAGCGGTCCTGCCAAACAGTCTCTGGAATATTCTTTGAGTGTATGTGTGCAGAGGCAGGTTAGTTGTTGCTCGGAGACTTACTTCAGGGACCTCCGCTTACCCTAGTGCAGTGACAACACACGCAAATGAGTGGTTTGATTGGTGGAAAACATCATCACTGTGTGTGTCTTAATGTTTACTAATATTCTTTCACTATGAAAGGGAAAAATAAAAAATATTACTTAATATAATATTACTTGAGGCTGTATTTACAAGCTACTATTAGTGCCCTGCATGTACTGTCTAAAGCCTGTATCATGTGCGCCCCCTGAAGGGCGGCCCTACCATTACGGCCGGGCCACGTGACTCAGAACCGCCCACACGCATGCAGGGTTTAATCCAGGCCGACGAGATGGGGGAAGGAAGTCTGCCATTACTCCCTCGTTCAGGGTTAAAGTTAAACTGCAAAATGAGCCCTGGCTCCTGAGCCGGTCCAAGATAATAATCGACTGTCTCTTGCCGGTGCTACTTGTCCTACTTTGTGGGGGAAACTGCAGTGAGACTGCAGACCATAATGTTTTCTTTCATCTCTCAGAGAAACTGAAATCATTTAACGAGATCACTTTGGATGACACGTGCAGGACTCTGCGTTGCATGATTTTGGGTTTCAGGGGACGCCCAGGAAAGGATGGGCTGTATTTTTCAGTTTCTTTTGAGTTTCCTGTGGGCTGCCCCCCCCCCCCCCAGATAACTATGTCGTGACGGACCATGGCGCCTGTGTGCGCACCTGCAGCAGCGACACGCACGAGGTGGATGAGAACGGCGTGCGCAAGTGCAAGAAGTGCGAGGGCCCGTGTCCTAAAGGTAGAGTGGTCTTCATGACGGCCCTGAGACCCACCCCCCCCCCAGCGGCAGACTCACCCTCTCCATCCTGTGTCCGCAGTCTGCAACGGGCTTGGCATGGGCCCGCTCGACGGGGTCCTCTCCATCAACGCCTCCAACATCGACTCCTTCGAGAACTGCACCAAGATCAACGGGGGCGTCTTCATCATCGTCACCACCTTCAGGGGGTCAGTTCCAAGGGCACACAAGGGGCATGGGATACCCAGGGGCGGCCAGCACCTTAACATGGGTGTGAAATAGTCGAAAGCCCCCAATGACATCTGTGATGGGCCCGGAATTTTGAGCCGTGGCCATGTATAGACCTCTTAGCAGAACGGGCTTATGTTTACGATGGCTGTTCTTCACTGTTACCATGGTGACCCCTCCACACGTTCACTATCTTGTTACCATGTTTCCTCTTTCTTGCTCTTAAAAGATGCTATTGGTATCCCGCCACAGTATTGATCAACATAAATCTAACTGGGCTAAGGGCTGGTAGGAAGCATACTGACTATAGGTTGCTGGTTCAAGCCCCAGCAGAGGTGTTAACAGGCCATGATCAGCTCTAGTGGAAAAACCCAGCCATTATTCATGGGAAGAGCTGCAGGGTGCCAATTGCATGAGTGTGAGCTGTGTTTGTAAGGGCTTCATAAATGGATTTGTTTTAGGGACACATTCACCAAAACACCAAAGATGGATGCAAATAAGTTGGAGATCTTCAAGACTCTGAAGGAAATTACTGGTAAATATGCTCTTCATTGTACTCTGCATAATGGGCAAGATGCGGGTGGTTTGTTTAAGACGACGGGCCCTCAAGTCTTCTCGACAAAATGCAGCTTCTGTTTCATGGAGGGTGAACAAAATTACGGAAACAGCCACGAAAAAGGGACTTTAACTCTGAAGTGACTAAATCACGACTACAAACGCAGCTGCAAAGTGGAGTCATGTTTGGGTGGATGCCGATTTCTGCTCGCGTCCAAAGAAAATGCTGAAAGGCACTAAAACCCCGAACGGGGAAAAAGTAACATGTTCATGACGTTCCTTTATTCGAAGACGGTGATGCCAGCACTGCTAAACTAATTCAAGAGTCCGTCAATGAGCGCCAGGATAAAGTTAAATGCTGTTTCTTGGCTTCCCTAGTCACAGCGACATCTATTTAGCAGATGCTGTTATCCAAAGCAACATATGTTTTGGGAAATCAAGGGCAGAAATCAAGGGTTCTGGTCCTTTGCTCAAGGGCTCGATGGTGGAATCACTCCGCCAACCCTGGGATTTGAACCTGTGACCTTCCAGTCACAGCATTCTAACCTGGTGAACCACACCCTTCCCGCATGTCACTATTCTGCTGAGCATGGGACTCGACCCAGCGACCTTCCGCTCACAGGGACGGAGGCCTAACCCGCTGGACCACACACATCACCTGCAACCACCACATGTAGACATTGTTAAACGTTTACGGAAAGTTCTGGAGCTCAGAGTGTGAAGATTTTCTTCTTCAACTCTTTGGTCGCTTTTCTACTGCAATAGATATATTTTTGGTATGGTACTTGCAGTACTTTCACTTTTCCAATACCAAAAGTTCCAGTGCCGAAAGTGCCAAACCAGCTTGGGTGGTACTTTGATACTTCGGTACTTTGGGGTGGGAGTGGAAACTCTTGGATATTTAAATAGCAGGCCGCTGAAACAATACAAACATCGCCGTGAAAACAGGGGCGAAATCAGAAAATGATTAACAAAGGAAGGAAAAAAAAAAAAAAGCAATTTGGTCATAAGAACATATACAACAAAAAGATCAGGATGGCATGACTAGACATTAACGTATCTTGTTAGATATACAGCATGTATATAGCGATGTGATTTTATTGTACTAAATATTGTGGAATTTATAAAACAAAAAATTCACTTAAACCTATCTTTGAGTGATTTAAACAGCAAGAATAAAAATGATTGATTGTCTCAGAGAATGCGTGCAGCCGAGGTAAACTTTAAACTGATTTTCAAACATATAAATATTTATAAAAGAAATAATTTAAAATTGCACAGCTTGCAAAGTTCTTTATTTTCCCCTATAACAGAGTAAAAATATTTTAGGGAAACTCACCCCCTGCGCTATAATTTCTGTACAGAATTGAAAGTAAAAAAAAGCCTTATTTTAATATAGTTGACTAACAATGTAAGAATTGCTTGTGCGTAACATGTGATGTTGATATTAGTATTGCACATCACCAAGCCATATAATATAATATACTACAGGCATTTTTCAAATTCAGTACAAAATACCCCACCTTGCACTGTGGTGTCATTTGGTGATGGTATCAGTTTTTAAGCCAGCACCTCCAAGGACTGTACTTGTGGTACTTTCTCAAAGTACCAAAAGTACGGTACCCGGTGCAGTGTAAAAATGCTCTAAAGGGGCTAGAGGTTTTCCTTCTTGAAGAATGTTGCAGTACTCCACTAGATGCAGCCTTATATAACACATTCCAAGAAGGACTGAAGCTGTCAATGGGTGACCATACTCATGCAGCAGCAAGAACATTGTGCACAGACAAGCAAACATAGTACCAAACGGACAGTACACACAGTGCAAACAAAACAAACAAATGCTGCAGCAGCTGGCCACTCAAGGCAGTGCAGGAATTAAAGTTAATTGTTGGGTGTCTCCTTTATTTTATTCACCCCCCCTGCATATAATCATCAAACGCCCATGTTTCGGTGGTGGAGAAATCTGTGTGGCTTGCCTCTCTCCAGGCTTCCTGGTGATTCAGCACTGGCCTGACAATATGCCCTCCCTCAGCCCTTTTGAGAACTTGGAGATCATCCGGGGAAGGACCAAGCAGCAGTAAGCTCGGGGGGGCAGTCGTCTCGGGGGTAGGCGTAAATGTAGGATGCTGATGATCGGGGTTCCTGAGGTGTCAGTCATTCATTTAAGGTCATTCCAAGTTAAAAAGAAGTTAACTATGGATAAGTCTCTTCATAGTGGAGTACGCAGTAGGCAGGAGAAGCTGTAACGCTCACTGAGTCTCTGATGCCAGGGGCAGTGCGAGTTTTGCTGTCGCCAACACTCCCATCAGTCAGCTGGGCCTCCGCTCCCTGAGGGAGATCAGCGATGGCGACATCGTCATCCAGAAAAACTCCAATCTGTGCTACACCGACAAGCTGTCCTGGAGCAAACTGTTGAAGTCCCAAAATCAAAAAGTCCGGGTAGGAGATAACCTGGACCCTGCTAGTTGCGGTAAGCTGGCTGTTGCATTACTTGTTATTTATGGAGCATGTATGTCATCTGATGGACTTGGGGGATTGAAATTGCATTGAAATGCCTTGGATCGTATTTACTTTGGTTAGAAATGCTTAGGACAGAGTTCCTCACTTTAGCTGGGCCTTGCGTGGCTCCCCCTGCTGTCTCCGTGCAGCACTGCAGAATAAAACCTGCGACCCCATGTGTGCGTCGGACGGCTGCTGGGGCCTCGGGCCTTCCATGTGCTTCTCCTGCCTGTACTTCTCCCGAGCAGGCCGCTGCGTGGAGGCCTGCAATCTGCGGGACGGGTAAGAGGAGACCCCACCCCACCCCCACGAAATGGGTCCTGCATCTATGTCCTTAACTTTAACCGTCATACATCATTTATCTTAGTGAACTAAGATGTGCTTATTTCTGGTCCAAATCCTCAGTGTTCCCTTAATCAGGGATTAACACCCCCCCCCCCCACCTGTTCTGCGTCCTCGAACCCAGAACCTTTCTCCCTGCCAATGGGGCCCTGCCTGCCAGGATAATAATATTTGGTGGTGGGCACACATAGCCTTGTTATACAGGAATAGCGCCCCCAGCAGTCTGGCATTTGCACCTGCATCCATTTTTTTTTTCCCCTCCTTTGTCCATACTCCAGCATGCCACGGGAGTATGTGGACAACAGTACCTGCCTGGAGTGTGACCCGGAGTGTGCCCCCCAGGAGGCGGGAGTGACTTGCAAGGGCCCTGTACGTATCCTGTGCTGTTTCATACTTGCCTCTAGTGGGATATGAAGGTCGCTCGTGCATTTCGGTCCACGATGTCACATTTTAATTTCTTATTCATGTATATGACTCCTTCCTATGATTCTGTTTTGCGCCATCGCAGTCTAGCTGGATTGTGCATTCTCTGATTACTCTAGCCTCGGCCTAATGGGAACATGTGCTCTGTGTGTGATTAGTCTAGCCTGCCAGTCTGAACGTGCCGATCACAGTGCCGCACACTGCAGGCGAGGAGGGCTTCCTCTCAACACTTTTGTGCTGCTTCGCAGGGTCCCGATGCATGCATGGCATGTGCCAAATTCAAAGATGGCCCCCACTGCGTCCACCACTGCCCCCACGGCGTCCCAGGGGAGGGGGACACGTTCATTTGGAAGTACCCTGACAACTACGGCGAGTGTCAGCCATGCCACATCAACTGCACACAGGGGTGAGTCCCAGCTGCCCCTGATCACTGCAAGAATCCTACATCCTACATGGATGTGTGTCTGCCCTGGAGGGGTTAATTAACCCCCCCCCCCCCTTACCTCTCTATGCAGATGTAGTGGGCCTGGATTGGAAGGCTGCCATCTGAAAAGGTGAGTAAGAAGAGCATGATGGGATATCTTAAAAGAAGCATCCTGATGCAAGTTGGAAGGAGGGGCAAGTGTCCCCAGCCCACCGGGGGGGGGGGGAACCAGCATTAACGGAGAGTGTCTTCCCGCAGCACCCAGGTGTCCTCAATCGCGGCCGGCGTGGTGGGCGGCCTGCTGGCCTTCGTCATTGTCGCTCTCGCCATCTTCGTGCTGCTGCGCAGACAGCGTATCAAGCGGAAGAGGACACTGCGCAGGCTGCTGCAGGAGAAGGAGGTGAGGCTCCCGCAAGGGTCTTTTTATCTCTTGGGGGTCCATATTCTCAGTGTATCCTCAATCAGGGATTCAACCTCCCCCCCGCCTCCCGACCTTGTTCTCGAACCCAGAACCTTTCTCCCTGCTCACTGCTGGTGATTAGGATGACGAAATGTAAATATCTCAAACACTACAATGGTGGATTTAGTCGGATATAATATGCGATTCCCAAACTTCTTTTCTATATGTGCACCCAATTTGACATCATTTGATGGAACCTAACGGGTTTTATTTGGGGGAAAAATAAATGATGCACCTTGGTGACGTTAATAAAGAATGTCGTATATAGTTTCTCTTTAAAATATGCATTTGAAAACTACTCATTTTCTTTCTTGTACCTCACCAGTCAGTATTGTGAAATTAATAGCACACAGTGGAATAAATACATATTGTAATATTAGCCTTCCAGCCTAGATTAGCTAGGTGTGACACACACTAATTAGCGATGCTGTAAAATGCACTGTAATATGCTTTCTTCCATCGAGAGCCTTTGGAATGCTCTCTGTCTCTCATACAGTTGTTGTCTAGTTACAGATTTGTATTCAGGCTACCGACAGTTAAAAAGAACCATACCAGATTAGTTGAACTATGCAGGTTTGCCGGTCAAATGCTATTTTTCGCGCTATTGTGACCGCACCTTGAAGGGTACGCTCTCTGCTGCCTCCCACAGCTGGTGGAGCCCCTGACCCCAAGCGGCGAGGCGCCCAACCAAGCGCTGCTCCGCATCCTGAAGGAGACTGAGTTCAAGAAGATCAAGGTCCTGGGCTCCGGAGCCTTCGGCACGGTCTACAAGGTATCTGAGTTCCTGCCAGTCACTGTGCTGAACATACTTCCATTATTGCTAATGCTGATTTATATGTAGAGCAACAGAAGAACCTGGTTTGCAGTTGTGCCTAGTCTGCTATCTCAGCTTGAACTTTATTTTTACTAAGTTTATTTACAGATAAGTAAGTCTCAGGCCTCTGTAGCTATCAGTGACCAGAGTGGAGATATCTGTGTTTTGGGGCCTGCGGTCAGATACGGCCTGTTGTGGTTCCATGGCTTGTCTTATCCTGCAGGGTCTGTGGGTCCCCGAGGGTGAAAATGTCAAGATCCCAGTCGCCATCAAGGTTCTGAGGGAAGCCACTTCTCCCAAAGCCAACAAGGAGATTCTGGATGTGAGTGAGGCTGCCCTCTCATTTGGTGGCAGGGGGCCAGCAGCCAATGGGCCGAAGCGGGAACCGGCTGCTGTCTTATTAACCTGATTCCTGATAGGCTGGGCTGGGGTGGGGGGAGGGTTTTTTTTTTCCTCCCTGAAAGTTCTGATGGGACTCGCACAAGTCTATGAAGTTTGGACCCTTCCGAAACAGATCCAGAGTAAACAAGCATGAAAATGCAAGGTTTCTTTCTTATATGGCCTTACAGGAAATTGTCTCAATGCTCGCATTCTTATTATTGGTTAAAAAGAATTGTACTAATCAGATTAGCTTTAAAACAAAAGAAAAAAGAGCCAGCGATCTAAGAGGCGACTGGCCAGTGCAGGGTTCAGTGAATCATCAGCAACATCTGGCTATGTGATTTGTCAATTAGGGTATCTCGTGTTTTTCCACAGTGCCTTAACGTCGTCAGTGGCGTAGGCCCTCTTAAATTACTAGAACACAGCATCTGGTTAGGGTATAAAGGTAAAGGCAGCCTGGGCCAGCGTTTCCTGTCTGCGAAGCTATTTTCCCATAAGTACAAACCCCCACATTTACGTTTAACCGCGTATTTGTATCTTGAAATCTTGCCTCTAGGACACCAAATGGGATCTGTTAGGTTTCGGAGTTTCAATCGACCGCATGCTCAGGGGCACGCGCCGGCCCAGGAAGTGTCCGAGAGGGGCGATATCTTAATGTCCCACAAAGAGTACGGATCAGGAAAACATGCTTTGGCAAATAGGTCATGGAATGCTAGTGTTGACCAATCAAGACGAAAGATTAAATCACACCTCTTCCTTAGGGAAATGGACAGACGAGCACATGTCAGGGAATGGCCACATCCCTGTAAGGGCGACTCTGCATCTGTGGTCGAAAGCGTAGTATCCAAAGAAACGGGGTGGGATGGGATGGGATGGCTCGACGCTTGACGATCCACAGCTCTCTGTCGGACAGAATGTTCTCTGGCCGGGGTTGGGGGGAGGCGTGTCCAAACGGCGTTTGCGCACAGTTGCGAATTTTCTCCGGAGAGGTGTAAACAGGAGGTATAAACAGTGTGCTCTTTAGGCAGCGGCCACATGGAGATAGGTCTAGGTCTCGCGCAAAGGCCTCAGGAACAAATGCGGGTGTTTAAGGAAAGTCAGCAAGAGAGTCTAAACATGTAGAGGCCAGCTGGGGAGTGTGGAGAGGTAAGGCAGGAGGGACACCCCGTGCAGTAGAGAGGATGGTATAAGCTCTCAGTTGGCCTTTTCATCCCGTCCAGACATTTTACCGTGGTATACGCTATTCTGATGATATTTTCCCAAACAACACTAATATTAATATACCGGGGGGAGAGGGTTCCCCTACAAAATTTCTTTTGTGCAGCTGAAATACCATGGTATTTACGGTGTTACTGCAATAACGCCCCAGTCTAACTCGCGCTGTCAATGGTGCAGGAGGCTTACGTGATGGCCAGCGTGGACCACCCCCACGTATGCCGGCTCCTGGGCATCTGTCTGACCTCCATCGTGCAGCTGGTCACCCAGCTGATGCCGTACGGCTGCCTGCTGGACTACGTGAGGGAGAACAAGGACAACGTGGGCTCCCAGTGCCTGCTCAACTGGTGTGTGCAGATCGCCAAGGTGAGTGGGGAGGATCTTGCTGCATTCGCCCGCCCCCGCCACCGTTGGAGATCATGATCGTCTACATCAGCAGACCACCCTCTCCCCCTCCCGCGAGGGTTTGCAGTCAGGTTCCCAAGAGCGCCTCATACTGTCGTTTTTTTAAGAGTACCTTTTTTTGATTGTTTTTTTTTTAAATGATATCCTTTTAGCGCCACTAGTTCTGAATCCAGGGGATTTTTGGTGAACCCTGCCTTGCAGACTGGTGTGACCCATGCCTCGCATAAATACAGCAGGCTTGTTATTTTACCGTGGAGCCGGATGTTGTGGTTGGTGTTGGGTGTGACCTGAAATTTTACAAAGCGGGGGGGGGGGCAACTCTGGAACGTTCTTAGCGACGTTTCTGAGCAAATTTGCTGCGTCGTCTGTGCTGTTGACCTAGGAGAGATCGTTAACACTTACCCCATCATTTTTTCCCCTCCCAAACCCAAAGATTGTGATGCAGCCTTTGCTACGTCCTTAAGCACAGAAGGCTGTTATTACGTGGATATGAGTGATTCAGCCGCTCTGAGTCCCATAAATTATACGGGAGGGTGTTTTGTGAGACTCCGGGCCTTTGTAATTCTCTGGATGCCGCCTTTTCCCACTCTGAGAGGATCCCGCGTACCCTCGCGTCCGTCTAATCGTGGTGTTGCCATGATTTTTTGGCACAGTGCACAGTTTCTGTTCCCCGCTGTGTTGGTGCACGGACACTGGCTCATTGTTTCACTGTGAAATCAATTCCACGCACACTCATCTGGTTATCTGTCCCCTTGGCCTGTCCTCATTTAATAGCATTTTTTTTGTGGTTTTGCGTTAATGCCTTCACTAATTTGCTAAAATGACACTGGCTACGTTCTTTGCTGTTAAATGAACGCATGAATGCCTCGATTTCCCTGCTACTGAGGATTCAGAATTTTATTGCTCATCTGTTTTTTGATATTTTGCTTTGTATTGTAATAATAATGTTGTATTAAACGTTAATGTTAAATGGCTTAAAACTGCAGCCAAATATCCCTCAGTGTCTATCAGTGCTGCCATTATATTTCTAAATATTTCTGTAGGTTCAGTTGTCGTCGTTTTCATGACTTTGTCTGGTAGAACAACAACAAAATCTGTCACTCGTGTTTTTTGAATTCGGTTTCTGTCGATTGGCCGAGATCAGAGAATCCCCGGACTGCGTAGACTGGGCCTCTGATATGAATGATACCGTGGTGCAGTGCGGGGGTGAGGGATTGAGTGCCTCCCTTCACTTACAGGGCATGAGCTACCTAGAAGAACGTCACCTGGTGCACCGAGACCTGGCCGCCCGCAATGTGCTGGTCAAGACCCCCCAGCACGTCAAGATCACGGACTTCGGCCTGGCCAAGCTTCTGAGCACCGACGAGAAGGAGTACCACGCCGACGGCGGCAAGGTCAGCCTTCCGGAAGCTGCTGCCAGTCAATAACCATCCCGCAAACGCTCCACGCGGCACCACTGTCCACCTTCCAGCTGTGTATCCAGTGTAGGGTCAAGGCGAACCTGAATCTTACCCCATCAAGTACCCTAGATGGCTTGGCAGTCTACACACCCGGCCACTATGCTGATTTCTGCACCAGTTTGCACGCTTCTCACACAGGGGAGAGGCGGGATTCGAACCCAAGCCCTCGGCCGCCCATGTCTGCCATGCAAAAAAAATCTAAAATAATTGCAAACATGCGTTAGTGATTTGGGTGCATTAGCTGTTGGGTGAGGCTCTGGTCAAACTGAGCCGTCCCCCACTTCGTATAAAAGCCGTTCTCATCACACTGGCTGCCTTGGACAAGCTGCCTCTGTTTTAGTCTGTGCAGCGGCATGACACAAGTTAACTGTAGCTCGTCTGCGCTTTTGTCTAAATGTCTGGTCTCAGCAAAATGTGGGGTGGTGGGGGGGGGGGGAAAGGGGGGTGAAGAGTTCGGTGGAAACAGGCATGACCCTGCTAACTTGCCTGTTTTTCATAGACGCGGGGTTCTTCTGCGTTCTGGATCTCCCTCAGCATAGGTCACGGGGGCAGGCGTTTCGGAAATGCGTAACTCGAGGTCCTGCCCTCTCCCCACAGGTGCCGATCAAGTGGATGGCGCTGGAGTCGATCCTGCACCGGACCTACACACACCAGAGCGACGTGTGGAGCTACGGTTAGTGGTGGGGGGGGGGGCAGGCACGGCACTGGCCACCTTTACTGTGGGGGAGGGTCGTGGAGAATCGTTTGAGCCCGTGGTGGTGGGTGTGCTTTCCGCTTGCTCGATTAAGGCGTAGATCTGTTAACAGGTTCTTTGGATTAGGTATTTTGTTTTGACGGGTGTGAGGGGGGAGGGACTGGAGCAGGGATAGCTGCAGACCTCATTTGTACGGTGCCCCCCCGCCCCCCCCTCAGCTGTGTGAGGTCCAACGCACACCGCCGCTCGTTTCTGACACGTTCTGTTAGTAGCTTGGGGCCTGAGGTCAGCAGGACCTCCTCCTGCACCCTGTCCCCCCCCCCCCCCCCTTCAGACCCTTTAACAAGGGGCGCCACCCCCCCCCCCCACCCCCCCCGCTTAC
>JAODKE010000088.1:2740821-2764034 GCA_026779605.1 Mormyrus hasselquistii
CCTGTTTTGTGTAGGCCGGCGTGCGGGGGCATGGCCCGGCGCCCGTATTGCAACTCCATCTTTTTGTTCGCCCCCCCCCCACCCCCGACCCCCACCTGCTTTGGACCCGCTGGAAATGGGTTGCCTGAAGCAGCCATCTGCCCGCTTCATTAAAGCAGCAAAACGGCACGAGGCCCAGTCCTGTCACCGTTCCGGAACCGATTCCCCTCAGTCCATCCTGGCTGTTCTCCAGTCCCCTAACTGGGTAACCGTGGCGATGTCCAGGAGTGCCGTGCCAGTAAAGACCGAGACCAGTTTGCTCTGCTGGATCCGGGGTTAAAGAGCCTCTGGGTGAAATTCTATAATAATGACCCTAATGGGTTCTGCAGCCCCGCATCCTCTTGGACAAGGTAACGTGAGCTTCACTAAATCCTCCATTGCCAGAATAATGGCCTTGGGTATACCAGAACCTTTTCTGGAGACCAAGAAGAGTGAGCTGCTGCATGAAACAGACCTGACTTGCTCTTACTCTGATTTATCGAACGATTGAAGAACGATAGAGTGAGAGCCTGAGACTCTGCAATGGGAGGGTCAATGTCACTCCTTTATAGAGACAAATGAGTTGATGTGGCCATTTTACTTTGCTGGAGGGCCTCCTTAAAAAGTAAAATAATCTGTGCCTAGAATTTCAAAATGTCACCACAGGCAGATTCCAGCATCTATAGCATCGGCAGCAACGTAGAAACAAAGAAGAAACAGGTTATTGTCTCCACAAAGCGAACATACCCATTGACACACCCAAGACGTCGGTCATCGTCACTGTCATGTGACATTCCTATGGCAAGACCTCACATTAGCACCGTCCTTTGTAACTGCTGGAAGTTACTATGCGGAACCTGAAGTGTCGTCCCAGACGTCTGTCTTAAGAGAGCCCTTGTCTGATGACATGTCCCATTTCTGCACAGGGGTGACGGTGTGGGAGCTGATGACATTCGGCACAAAGCCTTATGACGGCATCCCGGCCAGCGACATCGCGGAGGTCCTGGAGAAGGGCGAGCGGCTCCCACAGCCGCCCATCTGCACCATCGACGTCTACATGATCATGGTGAAATGTGAGTCTGCTTAAGGGGCGGGATCACGGTGGGGTGCTCAGTACTGCCACACTGACGTCGCAACTTGGGGTCATGCGCTATTGCAAGCTGCAAAGTTCTTCATTAAAACATTAAGCTATGATCGTCCCCTGGGTGCTATTGACCGTCGAAGAAAGAAGAGCAAGTTTGTCATATTGTTAGGTGCCGTCAAGCACGTGTTGATTGTGTGTTGGATGTGCCGTCTTCTGTCTGGATTTTCAGACACGTTCACATTGTTGTGATAATTGAGTCAATACCAAGGAAATGGTTAAAAAGGACTTGTGCTCTTCAGGAGAGCATCTTTATTTATTGATGTCTAGCTTAATCCATTCTTTAAGCCGGAGAGTTTGTTTACACCACAGATGGTTAAAGAAGAACTAGGAGAAACCATCTGGTCTTCAGTCATCTCCCGTCTGCGTTGGGACCGTCCAAGGCTACAGGCAATCCATTCTGGCTTGAAGGCTGTTGTTGACTCCTCCCTCCTTGATTTCTGGTTTCTGTCATTGTCTCCTTAGGCTGGATGATTGATGCCGAGAGCAGGCCGCACTTCCGGGAGCTGGTGGCAGAGTTCTCCAAGATGGCTCGGGACCCGCAGCGGTACCTCGTCATCCAGGTACCGATCGGAACGTCTCATGACCAGAAGCACAAACTACATAAGCAGGTTTCCCTCTACAAGCCCTGCCAGGCTCCCTCCTTCAGATCACGGTGGCGGGGGCCTCGCAGCCCCTCTGGCTTGCTCTCGTCTTGGACGCCGGCCACCTAAAATAGCCATGATATAAAGCGCCTGGGTGACATCTTACATAGTCAAGAGGATCCCAGATATATGGCAGGAGATATAATAGACGTTTGAGAAAACGGCCTTGAAAATGAGGAGCCTGGAATTATCCTGAGTTCCGAAGGATGGAAAAGAGGATGAATGAAGCACAGAGTAGGATCTTACTGGGCAGATGATGGTCCTCGTTGCCGATTTAGATTTAGGGTTCACAACATGCGTTGGGTCCAAACCAATCTGGCCCCTCCCAGTCTAAGCACTAATAACTCATAATTCTCATTCGCAACCAACAAGAACAACCTCAGTGACCCCAAGCATCATATATGTGAAGCAGGCAGTAAAAGGTGCTTCGACGGGATGTAAAGCGGCATGTCGTTGATCACAGGGTGACGAGAGAATGTACCTGCCCAGCCCCAATGACTCCAAGTTCTACCGCACCCTGATCAGCGGTGAGGACATGGAGGACGCCGTGGATGCAGACGAGTACCTGGTACCCTACAACGGCTTCTTCAGCAGCCCCTGCACGTCCCGCACCCAGCTGCTGCACTCCATGGTAACCGCTCTGCCTGCGGGGTTTCCAAGGGCAGCCTCTCGGTGCATCCTCCAGCTCGGGCCGTATGCTCACAGTGCCGTGATTTACGGATCGAGGGGCCTGCGGCTTACCGGGTCGGGAATCTCTGCGGGAATGTTACGGGCTCGAATCCCGCCATCAGCGAACTGACTCTGCCGTTGGGCCCTTGAGCAAAGACCTTAAACAAATTACTCCAAGGACTAACCCTGTGCTATGACCCTCAGTGTTGCTTTCACCCGCATATGTCTGTATGTGTCTGTCTCTCTCTCACAGAGAGCATGATGGGATAGGCGAAAATCCCATTTCTCCCCGGGGATTAATAAAGTATCCCTATTCTGTCCTTTTAAGCTTGTCGTTAGTGTGAGATTTGCAGCTCTGGCCGAACTACAGTCCGCGGTATTTTTGTCCCTCTTCCCATGTTTTTGATGTGCGCTTCTAAGTGATCTGGTGAAACCACCATGACTTCTTGGGTCAGAGTTGCACCGTGGGTATGATCCTTACACTGCTTGGCACGCTCAAGGCGCACCTTTCCGAAACGGCTCCGAGAGATCAGTGCTGCCGGAGGGATGAGTACATATGAAAGCAGCATCTTCTCACGGGAGAAGCCTTGTTTGCTGCACTGTGAGAGGAGGGGGTACGTGCACCTAGTCATCACATGGGGATGTTATATCACACAGGAAGCCTGTGGCCTCCGCCTCGCTCCCTCCGTGTGACACAAGCACCTTTGTTGCCGGGGTGTGATAACAGAGGGACCGGACACCAGGGTTTGGCTTGGATGACTTCAGATTTTTCATACTGTCCAGATATCACACCGTTGTATTCAAGTGTTTTCAAGAGCAATGCAATTTCAGTATTTTTTTTAAAGAATTTGCTGAATGTTGGTGAGGGGGGGGGGGGGTGGCAACCTAATGATATCTTTTACAGGACCGCAAATTTGAATTTGTGTAGTATTTCACCCAAACCTACTGTAGTTTACATACAGTGTGTACGGTAAACGGTAAGTACTACAGCTGCGTTGTAACAGGGTTTAATCCATAAATAGGTAATCAGAAGTTAATGGTCAGAGTCAAGGCCGGGTTTGAGCAGGGGGGGGGCTCCATACATCAGGCGAGGCGGGGGCAGAAAATCTGGGCTGGGGGAGGCGGGTTCGTAGTGGATGACCTGGCCGTCCCAGACGGCGCTGAGTGACAGGGATGTGGGGGCGGCGTCCATGCATCCTGTTTGGCTGCCGGGCCACCGGACGCCCCCCCTCCCCCAGCCCCTGCTCGTTCTCACTTTTCAAAGCGTGTCTGCTGAGGACTTCAGAAAGCCTATTCGCCACCCTTCCAACCCCCCCTGCCCCCCCCCCCCCCACCGAATGCATTGTAATTCCAGAGCCTCTTTGTGCCTGATGACCTTCGCAGACATGACCGGCGCTACTTGTTAAAGCTATCTGGCTTTTTTTTTGTATTATTTTTTTAAGGGGGGGCTGCTTTCCTTAGATGAAGAGTTTGCTTATATTATCGGCGCCCACCCCTTTGCTTTCGGACATGGCCATTTATGGTCTCGGGAGTCCTCACTCTCGGCAGCCTGCTTTGGCCGTGGCACATACACCATCGTGCTTCGGAATCATCTTTTCCGTGTGTGAGATGGAGGGCGTGGGTGGGGGTGAGGGAGAGGGTGAGGAGATGAGGGTGTTGGAGGAGATGGAGCTCGCACCAATACGCCGTTTTCTCCCTGTTAACCGGGCTGTCGACGGATGTCCTGACGGAAAACCCTCTCTTATCCCCTGTTGCAGAGTCTCAACAGCAGTGGAGGAGGAGGAGGAGGAGGAGGAGGAGTGCCAGCAGTAGGAATCAGCTGCCAGGGGAGGAATGGGGTGAGTGAAACATCTCCCTGCTTGGGGTGTGAGGAGCTGGTGGAGGCGTACAGCAACACACACAAGCTCCACACAGACCTGCAGCATTCCCAGTTTTTCTGTCCTAATAACATCAGCACGGGGGCAACACCAGAGGCATTAAGACAAGCAGAGAGGGGGCACTTGGGTTCGAAAGAGCAGCCTGATGACACGCTGGACCTGCCTCGGTCCTCTGTGTGATGCTGACGTCTCGTTTTCAGAACGGCTACCCGGGGAGGGAGCACAGCATGATCCTCCGCTACATCTCGGACCCCACAGATGGCTCACTCAACCACGACTTCCATCCCCTCCCAGGCAAGTCTTCCCACCCGCCGCCTCGTCGACCTGCTTTCCACATGACCGCACGATCGGGCTTCAGTCCCGTCCGACGGCCTCTTGCCGTGACAAATGGCCGCCCCTTGTTTCATGCGCCTCAAACAGCATGCGCCCCGACTGCTGGCTTTGTGCGACACCTCAGCTATAACACGTTTTAACAAGCAAGGCCTCAAGAAGTGCAGACAGTCATGAAAAAGCGCAGGACAATAACCAGTCACAGAATAAAGTGGCTAAACACTCCCAAAGGGGGGAAGGAAAAAAATCTGCAGTCTGATTTCACCCCCAGTTATATGAATTCATACATGCGCATGCCGCTGCAGATTATCGAATGCGACGTTGAGGACTATAACTTTACAGTTATATATTCGCTGATTTCCCGCAGATGCATTGTGGATTTTCGACAAATGACTGGGGGGTTCCAGCAATTGTTAGGTTGGCAGCAGGGTCCAAATCTGGAAAAGCAATTAGCGATTAGCTACACATGACCGACGCTCTTTGACAGAAAGTGGTGGTGGGGGGGGGTATCATTTTAAGAGAGAAGCACAGAGAAACGTCTGTGGTTACAAACACTGTGTGGTAACTATCTGAAAAACCAGGATGTGAATAATGGTGAGCAGAATACCGTGTGTCCTGCAGTTACTACTTCTTTCTGACAACACACACTTTGAATATCATTCAGTGTCCTACAAAAAATCCTAAATATGATGTTGGGGAATCATTGAATGATGAGGGGCAGGTGTGGTGGGTGGTATTTGTGTTTGATTTAGTCATTTTAGACAAACGATGTCATGTGAGCAAAATAGCTATGCAAAACTTCACAGTTGGACTTCACTTGGCCCATGGAATTTGGGGATCCCTGTACAATGGCGACCTCTGCTGTACAGGATCAGTACTGCAGCAATCTTGCATTTGGGTTTCACATTACCAACTCTGTTAGTTCGGTACAGAATGATAGTTTTTTTTTTTTTGCTACTAGTCAGGCTTGCTTCTGTTCTCCAATGGCCCATTTTTCTTGCTATCTTGTAGAGTATGTCAACGAAAATGGCACAGGACCGCTAGACATGACAAACCCCATCTACCAGAACCCCCTGCCGTCCAGCTCCACGGTCCCCACGGTGGCGTCTGACGAGGCAGAGGCTGAGTACCTGAACTGCTTCAAGCTGGAACTTTCTCAGCCCGAGTACCTCAATGTAGTGCAGCCCAACAACAAATCCCAGAGCTGCGGGCAGAAATTCGGAGCCCAGACCAGTCTGGACAACCCGGACTATCAGGAAGGCTTTTCTGCCTTTGGACGTTCACGGGCCAATGGTCATCTGCCTGCCAAGGAGAATGTGGAGTACCTGGGCCTTACTGTGGAAGCCCAGGTCCATTAACTGCCCCCTGAAACTCAAGGTAGCAGAGGGACAGACAGAAGCTTTAACAGGGGTGCAATAGACTGCTTTCATTTGCTTCTCTTATCGGTGTAGTTTCATAACCTGGTTACCTGGAGACAGTCCTCCTGGTGCAGGAAGTCACCTTCAACTGAGAACATTTGACCTGTGACCTATGATGCTTCAAACTGAAGTGCCCCAGGCTCGCGTTTTCACAAGAATTCGGGACGGCGCCGTGTTCAGCCCACTGTTCAGAATGAGCCCTCCCTAAATTCAGCTACAGCCTTGTGATCCTACCCGCTCTTCGTTAAACGTGGAGGTACTGAAGTTACTGAAGGTACTGAGGGGCGCAGGTGCATGTATGCTATGAGGTTCTGTCTTGGCAAAGTAGTTATCGTATGTCGGTTTCTCTGCTGGTTCTTGGCCTCCGACCCAGTCAGGAAGATTCAAAGGAGCAGCTCTTCGGCCAAAGAGCGCCCCACTTGAGTCTGACTAGATGATGGGGAAGCTTGGGAGCTTCAGCAAATGAGAGATGACTTTTCGGAAGATGCCTCTGGAAGCCGGTCGCGGCAGCCAGTCTTCTGTTGTGACGGGTGTGAAGATTACGGAAGGACGACGACAGTGGCGGTGTTGACTTTGTATCGTCAACAAGCTACACAGGGGCGTCATTGCTGGGACTCTCATGTGCTGCCGTAGATGAATGTTTTGTAAATAAAAACAGGAATGTTCTTTTTACCTTTTAGGTTTAAATCTGTACAGCTGTGATCAGAATCTCTTGGTTTATCAAGAAATGGGAGATTTGAACGGTCTGCGGAAATACGAGGCCATCTTTCTCTGGTCAGATTTTAGTACACTGTTGGTAAGCCATCACAGCCTGTACAGTGTGGTCCAAGGGTCGAAAACTGGACAAAAGTTGAAGATTATAGACATTATATTCATGTATTTGTATGGTGTAATTTACTTGTTTTAAATTCCCAAAATTCACTGTTTCATTTGCTTTGCTCTCTTCTACCCAGTCTACATGTAGCTTTTCCACACTCTTTTTTCCTGGTTTTTTTTTTAAATCCGTTAACCCTTGGCTAAGTCTCTAGATTTGCTCTTCAACTTAAACCTTCATGTGGGGTTCAGGTTTCATAAGGTGAACAGTTAAACTCCACCAATGCAAACTTTGGTAAGACACATTTTCCCTGTAAGGTTTGTCGTACTTGTCTGTGGCTAATGTTATAGTGTGTCATACAGAACAACCGCAGTTCAAAGCGATGTCTGCAGCCATTAGGCACATTGCTGCATGTCTACATTACATTGCTTATTCCACCAATAAATCAATATTTTTTTTTTAATGCATTGTGGGATTCTTTTCCTGTTGTGATGATATATAGTCAGGTGTCCTTTCAGGCTTCAGCCGAGTACAAAGGCTTGTTTAAATCTTGAAATGGAAGATGGTTGCTTAAAGTAACATCGCAGTCTCAAAAAACCTCTTCAACTGCCACCCCCAAAACAAAGGTGGGGGGGGGGGTGTTTATACTCAACACAGCTGCAGCTCCCTGGGGGCAGATTAATTTATCCAACAGTTAAAATCTTGGATTACACCCACTAGGCATCACTGGCTCAACATGTTTACTCAAGCTGATTTTCCTCAGGTGGCTTTGACTAGGGCCTTTGATGTCACCAAGAGGCAAAAACAGCTCCTACAGCTGCTTCTCCTCCCAGGAGCTGTTGGAGCCCTAATTAAATCAATGAACAGCACATCCATGATTTAGGTTCTCTGCACGGTATGTGGCTTAATGGGTTAGGATGTTAGGTCTGTGATCAGGTGGTCACCAGTTAGAATACACAGGCTGGTAGTGTAAAACTGCCTTCGTTACCTTCAACTGCAGCGATGCTGCCTGAACTTCCCTTTTAGCTGATGCTGACCACTCATGACACAAGAGGGCGCAAGAGGTTCAACTTTGTATAGAAGTAGTTTATTTCTGAAAGGCAACATACCAATACTTGCAATCATTGCAGACAGGTTGACACTTCAAATTTAACTTAAAACTTAATATAGACGTAAGCCTGTAATTTATTTACTTTGCCAGTTTGCTAGGATGCCAATCAAGCACCCTGCACTTCCGGCAAGCTCACATGAGTTTAATGCATACAAAAATTGAAAAAAAGGCACCTCAAAATGTTCCGTGCAGATTTTTCCATGTTCAGAAATGAACCTTGTAGATACTAAATGATTAGCTGCAGCAGGGATGTACATTTTTAGCATCAACAACAACAACAATCCTTCAAATTGTCTTGTGAAAAGGGTGATGACATCCTGGGAAAACATCTTCCTGGTTAGTGTCATAACCCTGCCTGAAGGCACAGGATTCCTCAATGACGGGACGCCCCTGGGGAGACTCTGCCCTTCATTTGTGACATTAAGTCTTCAGGCACAGGGAAGCGGGGTGGAAGAGAGACAGCAGCTACAAAATGACACTCCTGCTTCACCCATAAATGCTAATTCTCCCTGCTAGCGTTCTAGCGCCGTCTTACTATTATCTGTCTATCTTCCATACCTGCTTGTCCCAGGCAGGGTACCGGGGACTAGAGCTTAAAACTTATCCTGGAAGCTACATGCACAAGGCAGGGAATGACCTGGGACAGGCTGCCTTCCCACCCCAGGGCAGGCACACACTCTCCCTAGCATATGGCAAGCAGAGAGCTACCGCATAGCTAATATGAGTTCAATCTCTCTCAAAACTAAATCTACTAGACGACACACAAAAAGCCATGATTCATCAAGTTTTAAAAATATACTGTGATATAAAAAGCAAGAGCAAAGAGCAAGTTCATCAGAACTTCAAAATACCAACTTAACTGACATAAAGAGTCACTTCCCGCAAAGCTTTCCTCTGAGGAACTTTACTTTCCCTATAAACACTGGCATTGTACAACAGCATTGAGGCTGAGGTAAATTCAACCGGATAACTCAGATCTGACTGCACAAACGTGATGAGCAGCACAGGCCTAAATTCATAAAAAATTTTAAGTCTACATTCGACAAACCGCAGTATATTAGTCATGACCAGGAGCAACACGGTCGGAAGCGCAAACGTCAGAATGGCGATAATTCCAGCGTCAGTCTGGAAGTTTCAGTTCTCCCACCTGCTACTGAAGGAAGTAAAAAAAAAAAAAGTCAGGCGATCTGGGCTACAGCCCTTCTTAACATAATTTAACCACCGTGCACCGTTGGACATAAATGAAGTGGGGGGGGGGGGCTACTTTAGCTTTTCTGCACATACAGAAACATGGCGACAAGCAAAACAACTGAACATTGGCTTAGTACAATTAGTTTATTCAAGAAATCACTGCCATGTAGCACAGGGAGCACCAGGAATAGCTTTCTGTTTGAACACTTCATTGGTGAAATTGTGACAAAACAGCAAAAAAAAAAAAAAAAAAAGCGCCAATAATTCCAGTTGTACGTTGCCCAATTTCATGGCCCCAAAAACGGAGCTACGGGGGGGACAGGGGAACACTTCCAGCAAACCGCGTTTAGCGTTTCTAGCATATGTGCAGCACTGTATTGCAGCGATCGCCCAGTGGTCTTCATCCCCTGCACTGCTAAGCCAGCATGGGGCGACTGCAGTAGATGTTTACCAGCACCTCCACATCCCCCCCCCCCGGCATGGAGGTCCTCATTAAAATGAACATCGGCAGTCAGGGAAAGGAGCCTGTGACGAGTTGTTTTACAAAAACAAAAACCTTTTAAGTTCCCTTGCAGATGGTCAAACGGCTTGTAGCGACCGCGTCGGTCCGTGGTTTCGCTGACGCCCGCGGCCTTTCCCCGAATGTCTGACAAGGAAACATCGTGAGATTTTCCAACTGGCACCTTCTGGAACAAATCTCTGCAAAGCCCTTCTGAACGCCTAAGCCATTTTACAGTTTGTCATATACAAAGTTAATTAAACTTGTCGTCTCACCTTGTGAAAAAAATGTTTAGCCTTTATGCAGTTCAATCAGATCCATTAAAAAGCAAATCTGTTTGAACGTGCGTCTGATTCAGTGTCTGGAAAGGACGATCCGGGTTCCCACACCGCCGCCAGAGAGGAAGACATCGATGTCCCTCGTCGACACGACTCCATGCAGACAAACCACCCTCCCCACCCGCCAATGTCCTGGTGTGGTTCTGTGCGGCACGGCGCTTGTGTAGTGTTGGCGATGGATGAAAGCGAAAAATAGCATTACGTGTCAGGTGGTGTGCGGCGTGTTGAGAGTTCCTGAGTTAGAGGTGAAGTCAGTCTGAAGCTTTTCTGGATGGGGCAAGCATCCATTCCGTGTGTGATCGGAGGACGAGATCCGAAGCTGGTCCACGACATCGCCGAAACGCAAACCCACCCCTATCTCGAGAAGGCGCTTAGAGGTTCAGGAGTCGCTCCCTCTCCGTGCCCACGAAGCGTTTTCGGGAAGCAGCCAGTTTGGCTTTATTTACAGAGGGACCTGCGGAGTAGTGAGAGAAAATTGCTATTAGTTTTAAAAGAAGCACAATATGTTCACCTGTCAAAGCCACAGGGGGGCAAGCAGAACATCAAATTAAACCCGCAGAACAAGAAAATTATTATTATTACTACTTTGTTTTTTAAAGTTCATATATCGCGTGACACGAAGGTGAGGGAAGGACCATTCACCTGTCAGGTCTAATAAGGTTCCAGGTACATTTGAGAGGTAAACAATCCACTAAGTAGCGCAAGTAATTGTCGTTAATAAAGAGCACATTCCAGAGTAAGGAGTTCGTTGTGGAGGCAGGCAGGCAGGCAGGCGGAGCTGGCGTGAGGCCCCTACCTGCATAACTCAGCAGCACAGGCAGGAAGATGAGGCCGTGGGCCGCCCCCAGGAGCACGATAGCCAGGTACATGCGAAAATAGAAGATCTGGAATATCTGAGACTTGGAGAGGGCCAGGATAAGGATGCCGCCAAACTTTGTCAGAGTGATTCCGCTGAACACCTGCAGAAGAGCGGAGGGGGAACTTACGCCGATTACTGATAGATTTCTCATAGTAATTTCATTAGATCCACAACTCATCAGTTACGTCCTTGATGCAAGCGGTTACCCTGGGACCACCTGACCGGACTCCACTAGCGCCGGCGTACTTACGGAGCTCCCCATGTGAGCCAGCGCCTGTTCGGCCCGCTCGACCCGCGTGCTACCGGTGCTGATGGAGAAGTCGCGCACGATGTGGCTGCAGAACTCCACGGAGATGCCGCAGGTCTGAACACACACACACACACAGATGAGTACCAGCCTACCGATAAACCCTCTCCAACCAATAAAAGTGCTTCACATGAAATGGGTCGAAATTGAAACAGATTCCAGCTGCAAGAACTTCAGAAAACCTAGTGCTAATGTGGAAAAAATTATAGAAAAAGTCATATGCAACTGACAAAGTGCAGGATGAGACAGTAAAACATAAGAATGAGAGAATAAGAAAGAGTAAAAGAAAGAAGAAAAAAAAAAGGATTACAGAATACAGAGCCGATAACACAGATCAAACACTGGCTCGCTCACCATGACCAAGTTGACAAGCGACACGGCATTCAGGCTGATGCTCCACAGCCACATGACCCCAAACATGTTGACGAGGATCATAGCGATGGTGATGCAGACCATGACGGCAGACCAGACCTCAAAGCCCAGCAGCACCGTCGTCACCACGAAGATGGCCGCCAGGGACACCCCGAGGTTGAAAGCCGTGTCCTTGGCGATGGTGAGGTACTGCTCGTAGAACACGTAGAAGACGCTGCACGGAAGGGTCACCGTGGTTACGGCTCCGCGATGCAGTCCCCACGAACTGATTCGCACAGAACGATGCTCGGCCCCATTGCATCATGGGTTTTGCATTGCGTGTTAGACTACTTAGTGGGAGAAAGGTACCGATCCAAACAATGTTTTGCATACTTAGATGTGTTTACAATGGTTCTCCGACACACACAGACCTGTGGAGTCCACTGCGTCTCAAACGCCACCACAAACACAGGCCCGCAGTCACAGCACAGACAGCCTCGTCTAATCTGACCATGGACCTTGAACGGTTCACATCGATACCAGGGAGGCGCCACCAACTTAATGCTCAAGGGCGCTCACTGGAGTCCCTCTGGCACACCTTTGGCCCAGAAAAAGCCACGTGGCAGAAGTGCACAGTACTAGCCAATAATTCCCAGAAAAGGTTTCCAATATTGCACAAAATGCTGTTGGGTCATTTCAGAGATTCACATTAAAAACCCAAGTTTGGCACCAAAAAGTATGCTTTGAATACAGCGTCTTTTAACGATGCTGTGATTTCATATACAAACAGGGCCCGGAATATACTTAGCTAAATTAAATTAGTAGGCCAAATCTACTTATTGGTCAGTCAGTGGTGGAGCTGGCCAATGGGGCGCAGGGGGAGGGGCAACATACCTGTAAGGAAAGACGCTATAGTTCTTGCCCTGCGGGGCCATGGTGCGGGTGATGTTGTCGGCCAGGATACGTGCCATCTTCATGGCGTCGATGAAGTCCTGCGAGGTCTGCAGGATGGTGTGGTAGGTCATGAAGTAGGACGCGCCCACGTTGGTGTTGTCGTGCGTCAGGTTCACTGCAGCGCTGTAGGCTGCATGCCCTCTGGGGGAAGGGAGGCAGGAGATCACTGGCGCTCCTCACCAAGCTAAGCCAGCAAATACTCAAACAGGTTTTGAGGAGGCTCAACTGTACGGCACACACATTTTAGCCAATAATATTTAATTATACAATGCGCTATAGGACACTGAACTTTAATAAAATCCTTATTTCAGCCTGATAAAACTATTTAAATATCTGATACTTATTTTATCTTAAAAAGACACAGCAGTGGCTGTTCGGCTTAAAGCTCGTCACTCTCACCCTTTGCCGCATTTGGGGTTGGGATTGTCAGACAGGAACATGGGCAGGAACCTCATGAACTCGCCCTCGGTGGGCCTGGTCCTCCCTTGTGTTGGGGAGCGGCAGTGAACGCAGGACTTGTCCACCACTGGGGAACAGTATGAGGAGATCGATGACCGTGTGACACGACAAAAAATGGGATGACAACTCACTCCTACTACCAATAAATTACATGATCACACACATTTGTTACTCAACTGTAAGACCCGGCCACAGCAGAGCTCCACATACATCTTAAAACCTTGAGCCTGACAATACAAACTAGACTCTACATGGTGACATGCCTCCATCTTCTGGTCAAGTCACTTTTTTTGTTTTTGTGCGAGAGCCGCTTGTTTGGGTGCTGCTACCACGGCCTGCAAGTTCAGGGCAGCCACAGAAGATCTGTGTCAACCGTACCCCAACAGGCCTGTCACCCTGCCAAATACAGCCTCGGGAAGACATGGGCGTCCCCGAGCAAGAACACCGGCCACCAGACACCACCAGTGTCTCCGGTCAATGACCTTTAACACTAATCCTACTGAAACATTTTTGCAAAATGCCCATTTGTGCATCATCCAGGGATCTTGCCTACGCTTCCCAACCAAAGTGCTTTTCAGCGACAATTTTTCAGTTCGACATCAACAGCAATATGAGACGCAAAGTAAACCACAAGGAAGCTCCAGCCATCACCAGGAATAAGTCAGTGGGAGACACAGTAGTCTGTGTAGCCCAACAGGACAAGAGCTCACCGGAGGCATTGCAGAAAGCGCCTGATGTGTTGTAGATCCTACAGCACGTGGATTCTGGCTTCACCCAGTCAAAGTAGTCATCCAACCAGGACGAGGACGGGAAGCCAATTCTCGTGCTTTATAGGGGGGGGCGGGAGCAAGGTTTTACTACAAGTACAGACACACTGATCAGGCGGCCTCAAGTTGCTGGTACTGGCATGCTGGTCGGTTTGAGGACTCACTAGTTGCTCATCTGGGAGGCCGTGTACAGCTGCTGGATGAGAGAGTCGTTGTTGCAGCCCACGCCCCCGCAAATGGCGTTTTGCCCTTCCAGAGTCCGGTAGTCATGGCCGTCCTTCACCACGAAGTAGACGGGCGCGCCCGTGTGGAGGTACGCGCTCAGGTTGGTGAAGTACTGCAGCACGTAGGAGTCCTACACGACAACGTCCGCCGACGCAAGGTAGAGAAAAGCTAAATATGAGGTGAACCAAAAACACTGCGCTCAAACCAACACCACAACCTTATGACCCCCTGCTTCCATAATACCTAGTCATTTCTGGATCACATAACCACGTTTGGATCACAACAGAATCAAACAAAAGCCTAGCTCCTAAACACCAATGGCATAGACAACTGGGTAACACCCACACGCTGACTCTACGTTAGCTACATCAGGCCGACCGTCACTCACATCAGGCATGGAGAGCTTCTGGTCCAGGCCGATGTCTACCTTATTTGTCACAGCAATGCTGAAGGACAGCATGCCCACGAACACTGATACCTGTGAGGGCAGAAGGGGATTTTGGGTATTTTACCAAAAGCTCATCAACAAATGGTCTTTATTTCGTCATGGAACTGGAAGGTCCCAAACCGATGAGTGACTGCCCTCTTCTGCGCAGAAACAAGCTCTCAGTGCGAGCCGGTCACGCGCGAGATACTCACCACGATGGGCCGCACCCAGTCCTTCAGAATGAAGGGCGCATAGATCGTCTTGAAGAACCGGAAAAGGAAGCCGTCGGTCTTCCCCTCCTGGCCCTCAGGCAGCTTTACGCAGCACATGATGTCCAGGCGGTTGCTCTGTTTGGATAGCACCATGACACAGCAAAGAAGCCCAGGTGAATTCAACGGCGGCAGTACTATACTCCATAATTACCGCAAGGCACCAACACGCCCACACATCATAAATATGGCTCGGAGCTGTCCGCCTTGAGCCACCCCCACCCAGGTCAACTGACTTCCCCCCCCCCTCCCCCTCCTCCTCCAGGGACTAACCTCTTGCCTCTTGATATCCAGACCCAGCAGGCTCACGAAGCAGCTGATCTGCAGCAGGAAGTCGATGAAAATGGCCAGTCCAGCAAAGAGGGAGAAGGTGCGGACGGCCGGCATGGGGGACAGAGCGCCTGCAGAAATGTCCGACAGCAGGCCCGTTTGTCACAGCACCACCACGAACCAAAAACTACATTTTCAGTATTAATGCAGGTTCATTTCACATAGACAAGGCTGTGCAAGATGCTTCCGCCTAAGGTCAAATCTGTCGTTTTACCACCACAAGTACCGACCACGGCCCAAAGTTTATGGATATATAAAATATCAAACTGCATATGTGCATTAGCACCTTGCATGTCTGCGCATGCATGGCGCCACACTGCACCGCATATCTTGCGACGGTGTTGGATTTGTACCACTTAGTTTCACGACATTTTCATTTCGTTTCATTTTACAGACTGTGTGTAAGCAATCCCCACCAGCCCAGAAAGGGATATTCAGTCAGATATTCTAATTTTGGATTTGTGTTCTCCGTCTTTATAAAAGTTCTGCGTAGTCCCAGTGCTTGTGTCGGAGTGTGTGTTTATGGGTTTCGATGGGTACCTCAGTCATGGAGGGTGACTGTATGTGTCCATACAGTTCAAAGTGAACCAGAACTATAAGGGACCAAAATACCATGTCGCTCGCTGGATAGCAGCAATTTTAACTGGATAAAAACTAATATTTCAGATATGGGACACTTAGGTAATCATTCTGGTCCTTTTTGGATGAGCACCAACACTACAAAAGATGAGTGAATATGATTTGTGGTAAAATGGTAGGATAAATGGATCGGACAGGCCAGGAAATGTGGCGTAGACGTGTGCAGGTACAAATCAGGCAGGTGCTACAGATAGGGTGGTTACCGTTGTGCTACGTTGACAAAATCAAAAGAATGGCTTCCTACTAGACAGCTGTGCTGGTTGGCCAAGTTACATCACACTGTCTCTGACAGGGTGTCTGTGTGACACGTTTGAAAAACAATTCAACGTCCACCACCAGCAAGGCGGACATAGGTGGTGAGGAAGTATGGTATGGATTGGGTAGCGTCACCTGTTATTACTGGCAACTGAAGTTTTATGGGAAGATACAAAAATATATACGAGTCCCTTAAAGAGTAGATCCTGGACGTCTTCAAGGTCGATCATGATATAAAAATCATCCGATCGTCCACCCATACTCTGGACAACTGCATGCTTAGATGCAAGACGTCAATTGTCTCACACACACACAAAGCCACCGTTAGCATCTTTAGCACGTTCTGCTAAATGAGTGAATGGGAAGACGCAAGGAGCAGGAGCCGTACCCAGGAAGAAGGCCACAGTCTCCGAGAGGGAGGAGAGGAACATGCTGGGTGCCACGTCACCCAGGATGCGGCCGATCTGCTGGTGAAGTTCCTCCTGGGGCATTCGCTCGTCCCTCTGAAAGGGCAGAGGGAGGTCACACTCCACAGGCAAACACAGTAATCTAATCTGTTCTGGACTGTGAGCCCTCACTCTCCGAAAAGGGAATGAAATGGGGGAGGGGTGAGGGGGGATACTGGGTTGACAGGGCCTTATTTGAAAACTTTTTACTCATGCTTGCTCGATATCATTTAGGAGGGAGCCGGCTTTAAGAGGCTAAAAAATTCTGGATAAATAAAATCATTATAAAACATCCAAAGCCAGACACAACCTGCAGCTAATTGATGAGTAGGATACTTTAAATGTTCAGCAACATAAAATGGACACTTCAGGCTGTCGCATACGCGCTGGGGTTATGTCAAAGTGCTCTGCGACACTAACAGGAAATCATTAGAGTGTGTGTGTGTGTGTGTGGCAGGAAGAGAGAGGCACCTGGTACGCCTGCACGATGATGAAGATATTGTCCACGCCCACTGCCAGAACCAGGAAGGGGATGACCTCGATGACGATGAGGGTGAGGGGCACCCCGGCATAGCTGAAGATGCCCAGTGAGCAGGCCACCGAGCCGAGTACGATAAGGATCCCGGCGATGCCCAGCGAGATCTTCGAGTCCACCTGCGCGGAGGACAGACGGGTTTGACACCTTCCGGAAAGTCGAAAGGGCACAAAAACGCGCAAGCAGAAGAAGAGCGACAGACGTATTTGAAAAGCAGAAAAGGAAACCAAACAATGGACTCCACTAAATCTAGGCTGGGAGGGATGGGGGGCAGGAAGTATTTTGTGGGGGCGTGTGGACCGACCAGCAGGCGTCGGAAGCTCTGGATATGACCCAGCGCCAGGGAGATGTAGACAAACATGATGGCGTAGCTGATGGCGATGGTGGAGATGTCGCTGCTGCTCTCGCGGTCGATCTCGTCTTCGATGCTGCGCTCCGCGCTGAAGGCGATGGTCAAGTTCGGGTTGCTGTAGTTCTTCACAAACCGGATGAATCTGAGTTGGGGGGAAGGGGGTTGCATTTACACTGTCGTGGGCAGGAAAGCAAAACGTAGTGGGCGGGCGACACGTCCTCCACACCAGCGCACGCGAGGAAGTTAACACCACAGATACAGATCACGTATGCCGAGTGGTGCTAACGGCTCTCGAAGGCCGAGCTGACCCACGATTCTGTTCAATTTAGGGGCCAGAACCAGGTAACGAATCAGCTGAGGGGTCAGGCGGGTTGATTATGAAGCAGCAGGCCTCAGGCCTGCACTGAGAACAACTGTACTGCCCCACGCACATCTTGTATCTGCTGCACATCTGCAGTTAATCGCATTGTTTACACAGGTTCAACAAACTCAGTATCACTCACATTCAGACACAGCCTGTCGAATTTCCAGAGAAGAGCACAGATGACCACAGATTGCTTAGTTACCCGACGCTTATCTAACAGCTACTCCACTGCGGTGTGGCGTGACCGTGCACACGACGCGGCGGCGGACTCACTCAGCCTCCCAGGCCAGCGCCTTGTTCAGTCTCTCCGCGTCCTTGTGGTAGTTGTTCACTGGGAACGTGATCACCAGGGCCGTGGCGTTGTTGTAGTTGGCAGCTGCGACCGGAAATGAGATTAAGTGAGTCAAACAAAGCGTGCGAGTGCACAGCCATCACTACCGATACGAAACTGTATTCCGTGTCAATAAATGCAGAGAAACACCGGCGAAGTTCGTCTAGTGCATCTAGACATTAAGAATGATTTTCATTTATAAATGTGAAAGTAGGAGCTGGGACACGAGATATCTAATTACACCAGGGGAAGCCAATCTTATCCGCAAAGGGCCGGTGTGAATGCGGGTTTTCACTGCAACTCCCTAATTGGATTACTAATTAGAGGACTGATTGGCTGAAGACTCCTCACACTTGGGTTTGAACAGCTGACCTACAGGTTATCCCAAAAACCTGCATACACACCGGCCTTTTGCGGATAAGATTGACTACCCCTGGATTACAGCCTTGCATAGTCCTTCAGGTGAAACTTGGGAGATACTGCTAATCAAGAAAGGTATGGAAATGTAACGTGTGGTGTGAAACTCACCGTCATAGCCTCCGAGAACAAGCCAGGGGAAGATGGGCCCGCCGAAGGTGCCGAGGCAGGGGTCGTGAAGGAGCCCCGTGTCGTTCAGCGAGGCTGGGGCGCTGCGGCGGTGGGGGGTAGGACTGGGTAAGTTTACAGTGTGGCAGGCGGTAAGAGCGTCTGTCTGAGAAAGGGGGCGTGGCTCACCTGACGCAGTACAGGAAGTGGGTGTGGTAGTCTGCGTACGTGTAGAAATCGTCTCCTTTCCAGTGGTCGAGCACCTCATGGCTGTTCTGGAAGTAATTGAGCACGCTGAGGATGGTGCAGTTGTCGTTGTAGGGGGCCAGCGGGGCCAGGCAGATGTCCTTCAGGCGCACAGTCTCGTTCCCGTATCTGGCCTCCAGGTTCTCGATGTCCGTCTGGAAGTCCAGCACCTGCGGCACAGGCAGGTTAAGCTCAAGGACATGACGGTGGGAGGGAACTGGGAGTGCCATTCAAACGGAACTGGGGAAAATGGGAGAGGGCCACCGCATCAACCGCTTCCTAATGCAGTCTGCATACCTGATGCAGACTGCAGGCTTGGGTCCCGCGGACGGGCGCATACCTGATGCAGCACCCCCTTGTCCAGCGGGGCACCGAACGGCACGTCGAGACCTCCGAAGTACGGAGAGTAGATGGAAGCGGAGTCGAGGGTGGTGGTGATGATCAGCTGCTCCGTGCGGAAGAAGGGCCCGAAATGGCTGTCGAAGTAGTCCTTCTCCTGGCGGGCCTGGCTGCCCGGCGCCGACCACAGCTCCACCGGATCGGTGGTGATGCGCATGTAGGACAGGCCCCCCGAGCATGCCGCCACAATGACCAAGCTGGCCAGGATCACCGCCAGTGGCTGGCGCACGCACAGCGACCCCCAGGCGGAGAAGAGGCACCGCAGCGCTTCCTCAAAGGACTCACCCAGCGTCTCGCAGCAGGTGACCTCGCCTGCAGGGGGCAGTATTTCACAGCTCACCAGCTGAAGCAATTTAAAACAAACTGACCCATTTTCAAAGTCAAGAAATACCATAAAACTGAAAATTGAATTACGCAACATAAGCAGTATATTGGTGCTTTTAAAATTAAAAGCACATTTGGCTGAAGTGTGTGTTTATTATTAACCCAGTGGTGTCTGGAAACCATACAAATGCGTTTCACTAAAACATTATCACAAGTGCTTGCAACCTCAAAAAAAAAAAACACTATATACTCAGATGTTTGTTTCAATAGGTGCAAACATTTGAGATTGTTTTGTGGCCCTTTAAGGCAGAGAGACAAGTATGAGCCACACACACACACACACACACACATCTAGTCAACACACAGACGCTATGGGTGATACAGCTGGCGTGATAATAGAGGCAGGTGCCAGGAAACATCGAGTCGTGAGAGCTTCTGCTTAATGGTGCATTCAAGCAAGGGCAGGAAACCCAAGTTTCGGCAAAACACTGCCTGTTAAAATAATCACCCATTTAACTTGTGATTTTGGACACGCCTAGAGAGCAGATAAGGGGGAATTATCCTCGAAGTTTATTGCCGAGACGTGCAGTGCCACTAAAACTGAGGTTTATGAAAATTTGAATCCGGTTGAGCGTCGCTGGCAACAAAGAACAAGTCAACCGTAGCAGTCGGGTGGCGCCGAAAAGCCGGTGCGGCCGAGACACTCACCCAAGTCACCGTCTCTGTTCACCGAGTGAGCGCTGTTGCTGTCTAGGATGGGTCCATATTCTGACAGGATGGCTCTCCTCCTGAGCAGGACAGACAGAGGCACTCATACCCACATCTGAGCAGAGTCACTGTGCACTTTTGCCAAAGTGCTGGAGAACAGAAGAATATTCAAATGTCCTCACCTGTAGCACCAGGTGCCCAAGACCGCACCGATGAAGACCAGCAGGAAGACTAGGTAGGAGATCCACATGATGACAGCCATGGCGTCCATGCCCAGGATGGTCCAGGGTGGGAGCGGGGGTGGTGGCACGGGCACGGGCCCACACACCAGACTGCAGTCCTGGCACGAGCACGGTTCCGACCCGTCCGGGAGGGACTCGTTGCAGCCACGTGTCGCATTGGTCATCGGTGTCATGGAGGCCACCGGAACATCTGCACAGATGAAGCTCTCGCAGTTACACAGACATACCTTCAAAACAAAACCTGCCCCCCTGTCACATTCACGACCTCCTTGAACTTTCCAAAAATGAAAGCAACAACTGGCAGCAGAGGGTTTCAATAGCAGACTGACATCCTGTCCAGGGTGTCTCTCATCCTTGGCTGTAACTGGACCCTAGCGGCCAGAGAATGGTTGAGCGCAGCCCTGTTGTATGGAGGTGTCCGTTTCTATGCAAACCCAGGGAAGCGCACTCGTAATTGAAAGATTGCAGGTTGAAATCCCTGACCAGCAAGGCACCACCGAGGTACCCTGAGCAAGGTACCACGCCCAAGCACTGCTCCCGGGTGCTAAATTAGCTGCCCCTTGCTATGTCACGACACCACATATGGGTTAAATGCAGGGCACGTTTCATTGTTGTTGACACACCACAGCAATGACCACTGATCACTAAATTCAGAGAATTTCACCTGTAAAGATGGGGATGATGGAGAAGGGAGTTTGGCCGTTGCTGGGGCTGAACATGTACTCTATCCAGTTGGTGGCATTGCAGTCCTTTACTTCCTTCCCACAGAGGATCGAAAGGGCCTTGACGTTGCTCGACGGGGCCTGCACGTCCATACAGGCATTGAACATCGCTGAAAAACACCATCTCTCATTAGCCTTGAACAGATACCACCAAAGCCTCACCCACACAAGCAAATACAGGAATAAATACCAAAGACCATGTCAGATGTATCTGCATTGCAACACAGAACGAATGCTCAAGAGCCTCACTCACAAATACCATTAGGCAGTATGGAATCTTATAAATCAAACATTAGAGTAGTTCCTCAAAGATTAATCATTAGCCATTGTTTGGACAGCATCTGATACTATTTACCCAGCAAAGAGGCAGCGATAAGTTAATGCTATTCAATCAAGCCCTTCTTTGACATACACGGACGTGTTTAACCCGAAGGTGAGCACTGTATAGTAGGGGTGGCCAATCATATCCTTAAAGGGCCAATGTCTATGCAGGTTTTTGAGGTAACCTTTAAGTCAACTGTTCAAACCCAGGTGTGAGGACTCCTCAGCCAATCAGTCCTCTAATTAGTAATCTAATTAGGGAGTCGCAGCGAAAACCCGCATTCACACCGGCCCTTTCTGGATAAGATTGCATACCACTGCTCTATAGTCACAATTGCACATAAAAATTCACCCAGAGCGAACTGAGAAGTCTGGGCCTGGATTCACCCTGTTATGCAACAGGATGACGTGTTCGCTTCCTGAAACGCAACTCTCTTGTACAAGCAAAGGCTTCCTGAACAATGGGTTGAGATTCTTTTCCAAATGACCAATAAATGACTAGACTGTAAATGCCCACCATCAGATTTTACAGTGATGGAAAAACACGTGCTGCTGTGCCCATGAATTTAGCCACTGTCACTTCTGCATTCTTCCTGTGAAATGTTCTTTGTCGTGACAAGTTGGTCACCAAGCAACTGCCATTCAACACGAGTTCGGGATTCAGCAACGCCAGATTTTACACCACAATCCCCTTCATCCACTTTCAGACGGGACCAGGGAGACCTCGGACTTTCTAACCTGTCCTTGGAGGGGAACCCTTAAGACCATACATAAATCATTCCCGTTCTCGGGCACTCACCAATGACAGACTACTGTCATGCCGAGAGACGAGAGTGAAGCCACACAAGATATTCTAGGTGAGGTCGAGCCATATTTCACAGCTACCAGATGCTTTTGTCAAAAGTCAGGATCAGACAGTAGGGTCCACCTGTCCTAGAAGCAGCTGTGATGAAGTGCTCAAAGGCCCAGCTAAAGGATTTGAGTCCTACATGCATCAATGGCCACACACGCAACCATCTAACATTGAAGCGGAACATAGAAAGGACTGATATTTCCAGCAGCTGTATGGCCAACTTCCTACAGGGCCTCCTCACCGTTGGCGAACGTCTGCCCAATGTAGTACTGCACTTCCTCCACATTGGTCTTGTTGTGCTCAGCATCAGGAGAGAACTTGGTGGCATTAAGGAAGAGGCTCTGGCGCGGGCTGCACGTCAGCTCGCAGAACAGGTGTATCAAGTTGTAGAAGCAGGCAGGACACCTGCGGAGAAAGTGAGAGGCGGGGTGTGTCGTCACGGACGCCGCGATGACTACATCACATCTGCATGCACAATCTCGAGGAAGCGTGCGTCACAGCAACACCGCATGACTGATGACTAGTGGAGTGATATTACAAGTGAAGCAACGCTTCAATCTGATTGGCGGCCATTTGTGAGGTGTTTTTTCACTGACCAATAGAGCGGCAGCTGTTTAACACATTCTTTCCTGCAGGTTCCCAAAACCATCAAAAAGGCAACCATTCCAGTACAAAAGCAATGGAGATTTACCCTTATCATAAGAACATAAGACATTTACAAACGAGAGACCATTCCGTCCATCAAGCTCATTTGGGGAAAACTTAACTAATAGCTCAGAGTTGTTAAAATCTTATCTAGCTTTGATTTAAAGGAACCCAGGGTTTTGTCTTCCACTACACTAGCAGGAAGATTATTCTATACTCTAAGTACATGGCGTGTAAAGAAGTGCTTCCTCAAATTTGTTTTAAAATGTTCTCCCACTAATTTCCAGTTATGGCCATGAGTTCTAGTA
>JAODKE010000088.1:2764134-2775203 GCA_026779605.1 Mormyrus hasselquistii
TCCTTTGCTCAAGGCTAAACAGATTCAGCTCAGCTAACCTCTCCTCATAAGACATTCCTCTAAGACCAGGAATCATTTTCGTAGCCCTCCGTTGCACCTTTTCTAAGGCAGCAATGTCCTTCTTAAGGTGTGGTGACCAAACCTGCACACAATATTCTAGGTGGGGTCTTACCAAGGAATTATATAAATGTCACATCACACACCTAGAGATATAACGCAACATTCTATTAGCCTTTTTCATTGCTTCCCCACACTGGTCAGAGTGGGACATGGAAGCATCAACATACACACCAAGGTCTCTCGTAATCAGCTACCTTTATTTCAGTGGAACCCATAAAATATCTATACTTTATATTTCTGCTCCCTGCATGCATTACCTTACATTTATCTGTGTTAAATTTCATCTGCCAAGTATCAGCCCAGTGGCTAATTAAATCCAGATCCCATTGTAGCCTCTCTGCTTCTAGATCAGTATCTGCTACATCACCCACCTTGGTGTCGTCTGCCAATTTAACCAATTTACTGTATGTATTGATGTCAATGTCATTAATTAGTTATTAATGTGGTCCTAAAACTGAACCCTGCGGTACCCCACTATAAACACGGACCCACTGTGACATTGTGCCTCTAATAACCACTCGCTGCTTCCGGTCCGTTAACCAGTTTTCGATACAAGCTGCCACAGTTCCTAAAATCCCGGCAGCTTTGAGCTTAAGCAAGAGCCATGTCATGACTGGTTATATATCAGTCGTAGCATTAAATAAAAAAAAAACCAAAAAAAAAACTCATACCACCTGAGATTTATACCCATTGTGAGCTCAGAGTGCTTCTGGCCGTATTGCGTTTTAAGAGATATCGAGCAGGTGATGGCCGACAAGGTGGTGTTTAAGACTGCTACTGACCTTGAGAGGAACTGAAGAGGAAGCTGAAGACTTCCTTTCAGGGTCTGTAGTTGCTGGACATCACAGCAGAGGCTGTCGGTTCCATAGTCCAACCCTGGGCAAAGCTCCTGTATGGACAAATGGACAAACACACAGACAAAATTTGTTTTCTGAAGACTTATAAACAACTGATTCACACAAACATTCCCTTTAGAAAGGGTTCTTTTTGTGGGGTGTCCCAACCACTATTGTTCAGTATAATCCTTGCGTGGACAAATGTGTCTCCACAGACAAAAAAAAAAAAACAGAAGGATAGCCCACATTTGCCCACCTAAAGCCCATGCCAGCTGGGCTGACTCACCGCCAGCAAGTCGTGCCCCTCCTCGGGCAAAGGGATGGGGGGACCAGTGTAGTTACAGTTGTAGCGTTTCCCGCGGACCTGGGTAGACATGCCGCACTCGCCATACCACACACACTGCTGAGCAGTCACCTGCAGAGAAAGGGGGGGGGGTGTTAGGTTTGGTTTGCCCATCTAGAAAACAATTTTAGTGTTTAGGTTGCATGAACATGAAACAGGGCCAAATACAACGTTATTTTTAAACTGTGACATGCTTTTGCATAGTCACTTACACCGGCAGAGATATATTTACGATCACACGAGGAAGTGAAAAGACCTCAGCTAAGCGTCAGGCGTTTTGCGGCCAAGAACAAAAGAGCAATCATGTGTCAGCTGGGCCACACGCCAAAGGAGAGGCAAAAACAAATCAGCCCACGATGAATCCGACTGGACTAAGCAGTGAGAAGGCAGGACCCAAAACTCAGATGCCAAGGCTGCGGCCGGCCATTTGGGGGATGCCGGTGCATCGATAAAACAAGACCACTGCACACGAAAGCCATGTGCTCCGCTTGCTAAGCTTACGGCCTCCTGGAGCGTTATTAAAATGCCTGAAAAGACGAGAAGCTGTCAGCTGTTAAAAGTGCATGCAAGATTCTGGCCTCACATCCCCTTTCAGCACAAAGCAACCTGCAAAGCCCTCGCCAAAAGTGAATCTGCCTGCTAACCCTACGACCCGCTTTCACCTGCTTCCCCATCAGCTTTTGGTGGCCATGTGGTCAAAATAACATTTCCAGTAAAATCCAGTTATAACAGACTTCAAGGGACCTGGCAACACAGTCCATTATATCCAAAGCCCGTTATGTCCAGAGTCGCTGTTTGCCCAGAACACAACCACAGGACAGCATTTACTCATGCCACACCCCAGCAGACACACTTGTGGTATAGATTATTATAATGTACATATAGTAATCCAACTTTACCTGACCAGATGTGAGACTATTAATAATCTCAACTACGTATCTGCGCTGGAAATCACCGGCATGTCTTGCGCCTTGAAGGCGGAGCCTGCATGTCCGTTATAGCTGAACAAAACTATAGCTAAAAGCGGCCCTGGGGACCAAATTGTTTGTCTGTTATAAGTGAAATTTCATCATGTGCGAATCCACTATATTTGATGTTTTTTCTGCATGTTCTTAAAGGCGCACGGCCGGGACCAGAGGACCTCGTCAATTATGCACGATATTCCGTTATAAGCGAGTCCAACACTACGGGATTTTACTGTAATCCAGTCTGTTTCCAGCACCAATGGACAGTTTCTCAAGTTCTGCATCAGGTGGATTCCGTATCCCCTGGGGGTGAGTGACTCCATATCTTATTGCGCACTCCCAGAGCAGACAAAAGGAAACAAGCTTATGGATTAAACCCTAAGCTAGTAGACTTCAAAAAGCAGCCAAAAATTGAAGGAAGTGTATTTTTTTTGGTACTTCCCTTTCTCGTCATACAAACGAACTCCCATCTTACACTAGCCAACATGCTTAAGCAACTATAACAATACTCTAGTGTACAAATGGAGGGTCCCTTTACCCCTAGCTGTAGTAGTATTAGAAATCTGAGGTTCCAGAAAAAGGCGAGAGTTTCTAGCAGGGATTACTGATTACCGATTTTTTGGTATGTGCGATCAGCCGATACCGATTTTTGCCCTGAAAACAGCAAATGCATACAAAAAAAAAAAACATCTTCTTTACCTGAAAACTTTAATTTTCATAACAAACTCATAAAATTTTACAAATTCAAATAAATAAAACTAAAACAAATAAAACCCAAACTACAACTAAACGTTAATTTATTCTTTAAAATAATAATAGGTGCCGTAAGTAAAAGAACAAAGCACCTTTTTTGTCTTGGCAACATATTATAAAACAAAAATCACACAGTTTAAATGGCAGACATCACGCTTGCATTAGATGTCCAAATATCAGTTGTAAAACTAAATATCGCTTTGGCATCCGCTTGTAGCAGGTTACGTGTGTGACATGACACTAGGTGAACAACTCCGATCGATCGGGGCATCATTCTTTTCTAGACAAGCACAAACCCCTTAAAGACGTGCATCCCTGCTCCAAAGAATGAGAGCGGGCATGACCACAGTAACTAGACAGCTTTGTTGTGCTCTGATGTGTGGTTCAACCAGGGACTCTTGCTTCCTCCTACATGTGCTACACAGATAAAATTCCATCCTACTCAACGGGCAAGAACACCCATGCTTGTGTGGTACAATGTGTTGGTGGAAAACCGACCTAACCACGTCCTCTTTCGGTTGCTTCAGGGTCTACAAAATGTACCTTTTATGGCTTGCCAAACATATCTCCTAAAAGAGAAAAAAAAAAAAAAAAAAACACGACCAAAAGCAGAATGCTTCAGAGTTCATCGGCTTGCTGACCGTAAGGGTAGACGAACGGCTACCACGTCAGCTGACATCAGCTGCTGGCGCCGAGCTCGGCAGGGGCTGATGGACCTGCAAACACCTGTAAAAACTCCACGTGCAACAAGGGATGGAGGGTGTGGTCCGTTTGGGACGGAACTTAATCTCCAGCACACAATCACGTGCAGGACAACTAAGGCAGGAATGAACCGGCTTAGGGACACAGGAAACTGTGAATATTTGCCTTAAAGAGAAGCACAGAAGCCCCACTTTAAATCTGGGTACATACCAAGTCAACAGTAAAAAACAAGCGGCTCCCATCGATTGTGAAAATTTAGACTGGGACACACCGAAGTGACTAGTGGTGACGGCTGACATACAGTCGAATGAGAGCTCTGCTTTGTCAATCAGCTCTGGCGCCGATTCAACATGCTGAGTCCGATGAGGACAGTGTCCACATTGCTGTGCACACACCGGACTGACAGGCAGTAACTGAATCACGTCGACAAGCCAATAACTTCCAACGGATGAAAATCGGCTGGGTGCATTCCAGATTTACAGCTGGGGTACACACCAAGCCCGCGGCAAAAAACTAGAGCCAAACAGGGCAAAAAAAATCATTTGCATCCGTATACTGTTGATTATGAGAATGTGTGCTGGAACACATCAGCACAACAGGAGGTGGCGATTGAAAACGGCCCAATCGTAGAGCTTCAACAAGCTCAAAATCACCCAAAAACAGTGCCAACAGGAACCGTGTCCAAACGTGCCGCACATACCAGCGCAACAGGCAGTCACCAACTCGTCAACAGCCCAATGTGCTGCAGGCTTAAGTGGTACCGTTGCATCCAGACAGGACACAACACAGGGCGCCGAACAAGAGGGCGTGCCCTGAGGAAAGCTGATATGCCTGCTGTTAGTTCCACGCCACCAGTGGAATCAGAAGGGACTATCAGGGAAGCAGACCCCTTTGGCCGAGGTGTGAGGGACGTGGGGAACACGACACCCCAACTGGGGGAGGTACAGCTTCCCGTTTATTTCAGAAAAAAAAAAAGAGAGGAGACTCCAGAACAATGAGCTTACGATACACCCCAAGTATGGCACAGCGAGTCATGTGATCAGATGTCACATGATAGATTTCCAAGGACGCTTGCACGCTAGTCACGCATGCTTAACACAGCACAAAAACATAACTTCAGCAAAGTCCAAACTGAAAGTTCATGATTCGGAGAAAATAAAACTATAACCCGCCAATATAACCAAATAAAACACATTGTTTGCGATCAGTGTGTGTTTTAATTCCCCACAAGTGTCCATGGCAACCCGCCTTGCAAACGAGAATGCAAATGAGGGTGACCGGGCACAAAGATTGTGTTTGTTATTCACTTAATGCTTTTTTGACAAAGCTTTGATTGTAAGGTCCCCGAATTCAATGCCCCTCTGCCAACCACACACACAGAGGAAGTAAATACTCTAAGGACACACTGCTGTTTCAGTGTAAACACTCAAAGTCTTAAACTCAAAACTATTACTAAGCAGAAACAACTAGAAAAGTAAAATGCAGAAATTGCAATTGTTTCCATTATGCCGCTAAACAGTGGAGTGGTGCTCCTTATATTGCAAGGGATACAGGCATGAGTTTGTAGATCAGAGCTGCAGCCTCTGAAATGATATTGCCTGGGAAGCTTCGAGAAAATGACCTGGGGCATCACAGGCTGATGAGGTCCAGCAGCAGGTTGCGTAACCCAACCTAATTTGCTGGAACCGCATAGTGTGCAATGTGCTCTTTTTAAAAAAAAAAAGTAAAATGGTGATTCAGCAATGTAATCATCGCAACGACAAGGAAAGTACATTTTGATTTTCAAGTTTTTTTTTTTTATTATTTCTCAGAAAGATAAGTCCAAGTCATCCAATCTAAGCAGCAAATAGCTGCGAAAAGTTGACACCCCCTCTTAAGCATTTAACCGGCCTCTGTGAAGACGCCGAGCCCGTGCACCGTACCAAAGGCGTGAAGATGCTCCGCCGGCAGGCTGCACTCGCCGGGGTGGATGGGGTCGGCGGACAGGCATTGGCGGGGCCGAATCACCGCCGCCATCCAGGAGCGGCTCACGTGACTCATGCTACCCCTCGTAAGCCACGGTAACTTTTAACAGTCCCCCCTCTCAGGTGGCTGGGCTTTCCTGTCCCGCCGAGAGGCCTGTCCGCTCCCTCCCGAGCCCAGACTACCGAGTATAGCACCGGCGGTACTTTGCCGGCTGCTTACACCCCCTACCAGGGCCTTTTACCGACTACATCGTCGTTCGAAAACACAGCCGCGGACCCTGGCGTCATTCGTCCTACAAACAAACCGGCTCGACCGGCCATTAAACTGCGAATAGAAAGAAAAGCTTAAACTCACCGATTTGTGCGACACCTCGAGCAGCAGCGCGAAGAGGCAGAGGCAGAGCCAGAGCGAAAGCGTCGTACCCGGCGCGGCGCCCATCCCGGAGACGTGGCTCGAACGCAGCCTGTGACCGTCCAGGCTGAACTACCAGCGCCTTCAGTTTGCGGCGGGCGGATCCGCTTCCGGCCGTCAGCTGAGGCGCCGCCGCGGAGCTCCGCCTCTTCGCGGTCGGCGCGGCTTCCAGCGCCCCCTGCTGGTTCCTCCTGTATGTAACAGGAGAGCGACAGCTCAGTGTGTCTCGGTTTTAAGTAGCGCCGCAGTGAAACACGGCAGATGAAATATGGTCTTTTCTTTTTTAAAATAATGTGTGCATATAAAATATAGTTAATATTAAGTTATCGTTTCTACAGATATAACAAGTGATCCTCTTGTCATTCAGTACAAGAGTAATGAGTACTGAAAACTTCAAGCAACTGGATACAGTGTTGTGACTGCCGAGTGGTACCAAATGCCAAAATTCTTCGGAACGATCTCTAAATTATTAACACATATAATCCATTTATTTACGATACCCTCATACTGGTACAAATAGTTTCGTGATTCATCGTTTCAGAAGTTTAAATCAATATATCGATGAGTGGTCTCAGAATATCTTTCAGATTCCAAAGTTATCTGTAAGTATAGTATATATATAGTATAGTTTTATTATCATGTAAATAGTCTGTAGGGTTTGCAAATTGCTCCGACGATTTAGATGTAGGTAACTTTAGGTTTATAATGGCATTATATAGGTTAGATTAGGTCGTAAGATTTCTTCCGTGAGCGTGAGAGTCCGAAAGTGTGAGTTTGCAACACTGCAACTTAACGATTTTCAAATATCGTAAATGCTATATATTGAAATTATTAAAGATGTGTAAATCTTAAATATATAAATTTGGAAAAGGAGCATTTTACAAAAATCGATAACATGATCTGCTGCATGAAAGTATTTAATTTGTGATGCGTAAAATTGTGTTGTTTCGATCCAGAACTAATAGCCTAATTCAGTTTCATGTATAGTCACTAGAAACAATTTACTTAGTATAATCATTTTCGGTTGGCGGAATAGAAATAAACAGTTTTAATATTGACTCGGTTGGGTAACAATATGGAAACACCGCATTACACATTCCAAATACAGAACAGAAGCTGTAAGCCGTCTTTGCATGCTTAATCATGCCTAGTCAATGTTTCATCGATACAATGCCTTTGGGAAATTAATTCAGTGAAGAATTGATATATTTTGATTGGAATATGCATTAATTTTTATAGCATAGCGTGGCTTGGTTGCTTATGCTATTTTTCGCTTGATCAAATCTATTGTCTAATTAATGAATACAAACGCACACATTAAAACCTTTCACGCTGTTGCTCTGGAGCTTTACAGGACATCCGACAGATGGCGCCAGAGACCGTTTACTGGATGACCTACCCAGGAACGTTATCAGCTACTTGCAAATGAAACATGGACATGACTACGCGGAAATAATATTTAACAGCACGAGTAGCCAAAATATTAGTTTTACAGTAATTTCGTTAGGTTCGGGGATTCCGGAAACAAAAACCAAAGTTATAATATTTATCAGCTGTCAGGTTATATTGCTGATTCTGTGCATCAGATGAACGTTCTTCACCCATTAGTACAAAAGAGCTTTTTCCACAACACGCAACCGCAATCCGTATAATGTAAGCCTTTCTTATGAGCCCTCAAGCACCTCGCTTTGTTATTCTGGCACCCCCAATTGATGCTTATGGATACTGTAATGTGCGCAGCTTGGGATCAGCATTACACAGCTAACATAGCTACATACAGTATTTGCATCTCATTCCACTTCGGCCTGAGACTGGGTAGTGTTAGGGCGCTTTTCCACCGCACGAAGTACCGTACTTTTGGTCTCAGGTTAAGAACCAATTTTATAAAAATCCACAACATGTACTTTGTGTTGTTTTTGACCGTCACTCCTAACGCTATTGCTGAGAGTAAGAATACATGGAGAATTAAAGGAAACACATTTTGCAAAGAAACAGTTCAGTGGCTCTTCTTGGTTTCCAGCATCATGTAACAATTTAGAAAACGAAAACAAAACTAATTTAAATCAATTTCGGTCCCAATTCAAAAGTATAGGCTTATATATTCTCATTTGTCATTTGGGTCTGATGTGTTCCCGAACTACACTCCCTCTAAGCTGACCTCGATCTGTGCTTGGTTTGTGCAGATACACGGTAGATTTGCGATTCATCAATTCGTGAGATGACATTTCCTCACCTTACAATTAAGACAACCGCACCAACCAGTCTTGTTGCAATTGTACAAACCGGCAACTGTAGTGATTTTTTTAAATGAGTGTATGCCTCCAGGACACAGTTTTTACTGCTTTTTTCCCCAAGAAACAACACGGATTTATTTGCACCAAGTTTCTAACCTGAGTGCACTCGCAGATCAAATGTGGAACCAAATACCTGTCACTCAATTTAGACCGGCTAAAAGGTCGGAATATTACAACAGTAACAAGGTCCATGTACCACTTGATCAAGCTTTTATGAAACAAATCAGAATAATTTCAAATGTTTAAA
Source organism: Mormyrus hasselquistii (assembly GCA_026779605.1). Lineage (NCBI taxonomy): Eukaryota > Metazoa > Chordata > Actinopteri > Osteoglossiformes > Mormyridae > Mormyrus > Mormyrus hasselquistii. The sequence goes on from JAODKE010000088.1 coordinate 2,772,771, forward strand.
TTTCTCCTTGATAAAATCAATATGCATGCATGCCACACCATAAAAACTATAATTACACATTTCAAGGTTTCACATTCATCTTCATTATTAAACTCAGATCGATGAACAGAGAAGCAATTTCACCTTTTTTTAAAAAAAAAAAAAAATCGGAAATATAGAAGTCGATTAATATACAGGGCCTAGTGAAAAATAAACCGGGTTATTTAAATCGGCGTCATCTGATGTCAGTTTAGAACCCCAGATAGATTAACCCGCCCCTGCAGAAATGCATTAATTCGACTGGGTATTTTCTACAGAACCAATACTAAAAAATAATGTTGCCGTGAGTGTATGATTTCTACTCGAAAGTTAGTAAATTTGGACTTATTTGCAAAGCGTTCGGTTTCGTTTTTAAGGTATACATTAGAAGTTAAGTTGCGTCTAGTGTCCCATAGAGGGCGGCGTCTCCCATATTATCTGCAATTGACGGTTATTACGGATACGGAACTTGTCAGTATTCAGGGGTTGTGTTGTATCAGTTATCAGCTTTGTAATAGCCTGACGTAGATACTTAATAACCAGGATATGATCACCAATAATTAAGGTGCTTTCCCGTCATTACGGTTGAACATTTGTTCTCTGTGCTTGTTGCTTGTTAGCCGTGTAACGTCACATTAAACACAATAATACACAAATAAACTCATTCTTTGACTGAATTAAGGCTGTGTAATATAAAGGGGGCATATTAGCTATTATATGATCAAAGTTTGGCCCACATTCACTGAAGTAATGTTTAATATGTTCTTTAATCACAAATAAAAGGATTCTTCTTTTGTTTTCAATTGACACTATATTTGTCTTTGGCTCAGGCAGGGAAACTGGTCAGTTTGGAATTATGGATTGTATTTGTCAATGAAGGGTATCCTTGTTCATTGACAAATACAGGTGAAACAACTACTGTGTTTAATATATGGAAAATAAGGAGATATGAGATGTTGTGTGACAGGGTTGAGATCACTCTCACAGATGTGTTGCTGTGAAGTAAATCAGTAAAGACAATAATTAATGGGAAAACAGCATTTTTTATAAGTGCAGCCAACAGCACAGCTGTGTTTATTCACTTTCAAGGTTGTCTAAGAATATTCCCAGTAAAGACTCATATCTGGGACAGAACTGGGTAGTTCAGGTCCAGAGAGTAAAAGTCCAGAGTCCAGACCAAGATTGTCCAGCTGAGTACTCAATGACTGTGACTCTTTATACTCAACTGGTTGATTGAAACAAAATCTTGGTCTGGATCTGTACTTTCTGGAGCTGAACTGTGATTTGGGAGCTAATCTATGTTAAGCTGTAGCATTTGTGCACTTAGCAGCATGGTTACATAAACAGCATGTGGAAAGTGAGTGATGAACTGTCATCATCCTTATAATGCAGACTGGCGAATGGCACCAAAACTAACAGGGAAGTGTCTCTGATATCCACTTGCTGATTGGGTGATTCCAGCATCCTGGGCCCTGCATCTGTACCGTCATTGGTGTTTCCTGCCATGGGGAGGAGTGGCACACTTTACAGACACCTGGTGTGCTGGTGTGACATCGCCCTGTTGTTCAGTGTACCCTAGAATTTATTATTCAAAATGTGACAGTTTGACGTTTTGAATCTTCAGCAAACGGCACGACAATATGTAGCCTAATTTGATTTTCTCATTTGTTGTCCTCTTAATGGTTTTCTGAGCAATTTTCTTGAAAATCTCAATGATTCCGTACTCATTGTAGAAAGCCAGGCAGACTGACCAAAAAAAACATTTAGATAGGGAAAGCATTCTCTACCAATAACGCTGTCCAACGTCTCTGTTATATACCCATTGGTACATACAATTCTGTTCAATTTACGTTCAAAATGCAACAGATCTTCTTTACCTTTCGCCATTGCGTCACTTGCACGCACACGAGCCGTTTGCTTCGATCTGCAGAAGATGTGATTTTTCCCCGCAAAGTTTTCACTCATGAAAGCTAATTGTGTGAATCCCGTGAATCACCGGTCAAAAATGTTGCAGTGGCATCAAACAGGAAGTCAGGCATGTAGACAGACAGGCCTTTGTGTTACTGGGTCAAAAGGGCCTTTTAACATAACACGACCTTCTGACTTTTACGCTTTCTGACTTGTACTTGAAACACGATCCTCGTTAATCCTCTATGGATGATGTAAATATTTGTCACTGCCTAAGCTGAAAGCTAGCAGCCTGTGTGTCCATTGTCTGACCTGGGCAAGAGCGATACCCCATTTTATGCTGCTCTTATATTTCAGCAGTCCCATTGAGCGTTATTTACATGTTTTTTTCACACAATTCAATGAGAATGCAGTCTCACAGAATGCAGCGTCACAGAATGCAGTCCCGCAGTCTCTAAAAATGTAATTTGAACTTTATTATATCTACGGTTTCATTGTTTCAGAAGG
>JAODKE010000088.1:2775303-2804638 GCA_026779605.1 Mormyrus hasselquistii
TCACAGAATGCAGTCCCGCAGTCTCTAAAAATGTAATTTGAACTTTATTATATCTACGGTTTCATTGTTTCAGAAGGTTAAATGTAAGATCCACAAACAAGTATAAAGGGTTTACAGTCAGAGATTATCTGTGCCGCACTCCTAAAAAAATTTCCCCAAAAAAAATTCAAAACCATTTTAAAAACATTTAAAATCTATGCACTGCAACATAAACATGCTACAGACATATTAAAAATTTATGGGGACATTATGATGCCCAAACAGTGCTCTTTCTGTAAGTCCCAAATCTTCACAGGCTAAAACTGTTAAGAAGCTAAACTTTTTCATGTGTTTAAAGCAGGTGAAAAATCCGAAAGGTACGGGGGAACCTTAGTCGCTGACACTGCATTTTGGCCTCAGTAACTGGAGAATCGTGCCATGGTGTTACATATTAGCTCGGGATAGATATTATTCAGATTTCTATCAGCATTTGAATCTAAATCTCCAATAGCCCAGATAACAGCTATTTAAGAAACCATCCGCCATTCTGTGTCACAGTGACCGTTGTCTTCGTGCCATTATAACGATCAGGAACGTGTACGGAGCCGGAGCAGTTGTCCCTACGCTGGGATGATTGGTATTCATGGTGGTGCTGACTGTAACTGGTTCTCAGATCCAGTTCTGAGAGAGGCACGATTGTGATTCTCCTCAGCGCTGCCCTTGCGTGGCCACTGGTCGCAGTAACGTGAGCAGAAGCAGCGCCGCTGCTAAATCTGGCCCGTCTGCTAGCGTGTCGTCTGTGACCTTAGTTTTCTCTTGTCCTCAAGACGTCCCACTCTCCTATCTAATGCAAAATGAGCAGCGTGTCTGGTATTGTGTCTAGCACACGTTGAGCCTGAGAGAGCTTTCTCTCTCTCTCTCTCTCTCTCTCTCTCTCTCTCACACACACACACACACACACACACAGGTTTTTAATTATTTCTTTCTGGCGACTCTCCATTCATCTCTATGGGGAAAACTCTAATCCCAACATGACGACCATGACCCCTACCCAGCCCTAACCTTAAACATGTTTTCTCATTTTTAGTTTTTTAATTGCAATTACAGACTTTCGTGAGGAGCTGAAAAATCTCGACAACATCAAAATGACAGGATTTTATCGCATCACTGGACATTTGGTCCCCACAATGTAATATAAGCATAATCACAAACACACACATATCGGATTCATGCTGATGTTAGTCAATGTTTCCCATACACACCTGAAATCGCTGATCTCACTGGAAAATGTGCCCCGGTACAAAACAACCAGTATAAACAACCACAACTACCTAATTACCTGCTGGACAATTCACCAGGAAAGCTACTGGCATAACAGAGACCAACAGACCATCTACCAATTAAAGTCTGGCTTGGGATTCTGGTGACAGTCACATCAAAATTCGGACGGATTTTTGCTTCTGCCAAGTTCCTTTAGTGTCGCCTTTCCGTTTAGAAGCGATTCTGTTCCTGGAAGCTCCTCAGAGCTGACGATCTTGTCCACCAAGAAGTGATTCACAAAGCAACACTCTGATAAGCCATTAGGAATTTTACAGAGGGATGTTGGGGCTACAGTGGCCTTCATATCAGAGTTTTAGTTTCTGGATTTAGCACCCAGTTGTAAAACAAAAAATACAGGATTGGATATAGATTCTGTGACATTACAAGGAGTATTTCAGGAGTAAAAACATTACTTTGGCTTCCCGATATACTTCAGCGGGCTTTGAAGTGTGGGTTAGGCTATTCGAGATGCAATGCAGTAGCATATGTAGTTACGTGTTATGATGATGATTATTATTATTATGCACTATATCATTATTTTTAAAGGGTTTAGTGCATTTCGAAGTGTTTTATATGTATAGAAAGGTAAAATATATTGCAAGAATAGTATACTACGAGAAGCTTTTGACTAACTGATGCTGATTATGATTCATTGTAACTTCTGACTTGCCTACAAATTCAGCCTAAAGACAGACTTAGGGAACAGCACTGATTCGTAACCTGGCCACCACCTGTATTTTTGTCCACAGGGTCTGTCAGGTTCCTTGGTGCAGTAGGGGTTAAGGGCCTTTTTCAATGTCCTCAGGATGATGTAATTACTCTAGCAGGTATGGGATTTGAACCCATAACCTACAGGAGACAGGAATAGCTCCCTAACCCACCAAGGTATACACCACAGAACTGATACATAAGTGACATGAAACGATAAACATTACTGGAATGTGTAAATGCTCCCACACGCACAGAAAGCGGCGATTAAATCACCCAGAGCAACCAGACTGTCTCTGGTATTAATGCCTCACTATTAAGGCTGGAGGAGCTTTTTATTCAATTTTACATCATTTGTTTTTAACTGAAGTTTGTCAAAAGGAGGACATGGGAATACTGGGGGGGGCACTTCCAAATAATGTTACTCAGCAGAATATTTTCAGGAATTTGTGACTGTATTATTCCCTCACTGTCCCCCCCATTTGTCCAGCGATAAGGACGGGCACTGGGCAAACAGAGGGGAGCAGGGGGAAGATCCCGGCCTCTCAACAATAGCCTAGAACTGAGAACAGATGGCAAATATACAGGAAACCAGAGGCATTCTGGGTAGTCCAGGAATGTCAGCGCTGAATGTCATGATCCGCCACGTCCGATCCTCCAGTGTGTCACGCCCACCTCATTTCCTCGTGTGATGCTCCGATCTTGATCACCCGTGTCATTTTAATTCCTGACCTACTTGTGTATTTAGTCAGCGTCTTTTCCCAGTACGTCAGATCCGTCATTGTATTGTCATGTGCTGCGCCTGCCGTCTGCCTCCGTCAGCCCTCAATAAACCCCGTTTTCCTGTACTCACGGCTGGATTTGCCTGCTCACCCGCTCGCTCTGCTGCCCGATCGTGACACTGAATATGCATTCCAAATTTTTAAATACCATACATACTTTACATTCAGTCATCTACATATATTTCCGATGTTCTGAAATTGTTTTTCCAGAATATAATGAATTTGCAAGACATCTGTCCCACTGTTTGCCTGGTTATGCGAAGGCACCAAGAAAGATATCAAGATTCCCGTTTCACTGGCCTCCCGAGCAGTGGTCAGCTGACACGACAAAACCAGTGGCTGAAGAGTAAATCGCCGTTGATGAAGATACAGCCAGGATCAGATTCGCAGGGTCTATCTACAGTATGCGGAGGTCATGCCCACTCCAGCCTCAGGCCTGCAAGCTGGAATGACCTTGGTACAATGACATTCTGATCTGTGTCAGCGATCACTTCCTTGTTTACGACTTACGATAACGATGTAGGCAAGATCACTTAGCTTGAGGCGAGGGGATCAATGGGCAGGAAAGGACTCCCACACCAAAACACTGCTCCGGAAAGCCTGCCGCAAACTGCTGTCCCATGTGACACAACACATTTTCACAGTGACACAGGGTGACGGGTCATTGGGGTCTGGGATTGGCCTGAAACGTCCCCTTTACTAAGCTGTCAGTGGGGAATGAATTGGGTCAACAGGCAAGGCAGAGCACCGTGGGTCAGCCCCCGCCTCTGCAGAATAGTCAATAGTGTTTCCCTCTTAAACAAGGGCCCTCCCCCTATGATCCAGGGGTACCAGATAAATGGCCTGCCCCTGCACTCAGACATCAAAGTTAGAATTTTAAGTTAAGGACCAAATTGTCGCCAAAGTGTAGAAAAACCTGAAATTTTCCTACTTTTGGGGACATCTTTTGAGGTCCCCATTTGGATAACCTGAGTTTTATAAAAATCGTGAATGCAATCAAAACAGTAAAAATGCCAAAGGTCTTTGGGTTGGTTACTTATGGTTGAGGTTAGGGCTGGGTAGGGGTTAAGGGTGTTGTGACTGGGATTAGGGTTTTTCCAATAGAAATATAGAAAGGAAGATCAACTTGTGTGTGCGTGTGTCTGAAAGAGTAAGAAGGGATATTATGAAAAGAAGCTTTCCAATGTGCCTGTTCTGGTATTTGTGCTAATGGCAATCATCATGTCATTTCCTTCAATGGCCAGAATGAGGCGCTGGTGTCAATCCAGGTCTTGTTTTCCTTAAATCTGCACCTGGCTCCGGGATGGAGGAGAGGGGTGTCGGTCTATTCTGTTGTTTTGTCCTGTCAGGTTTCATCAGAACTACAATGGCAACAACAATCTGGGCCCCCCCTGGAACGAAAGCCCCTTTTAATCGCAGCTGGCGAGTCTCATTCCCTCTGCAGGAACTGCATTCTTGGGATCATGAGACCGGTAAACATTAGAGAAAGTGTAAACAGATTACCAGGACAGGATACAGAGCAAATAAACTTCGCCGTGGGTATATTCCTTCATCTCGTCAGGGTTTATACAAAACATCTGAATTATAACACAGATGGTAAACTTTAAAAGGACTTATACGCTTTGATGTTAGGAGGTATCGATATGATTAAATATAATTGCATATAATTAAATATGACTGCTGCCATAGTTCATAACAGTGTCCATCTTATAACACTTATAACACAAGCTTGAAACTCTCAGTGTGCATAGAGAATTAAAATGAAGCCTGAAACACAATGATCTTTGTAGGTAGAAATAGAGCCTCGGTAAACTCAGAACTACAGTGTTTGCAAGGTACAATTGTTATCTTACTGGGCCGTCACTCTGCTTGAGCCAAACCCAGTTTAAAGCCCTTGGGTAATACTGATATCACGAGTTTAAGACGATTAAAATTCTATGGTTGAAGAAAAGACGACGCAAGTACCTTCTAAAACGGAATGTGAGACGGACACCCCAAGAAATTCATCATTCTTTTTTTATTGAACAGGCAATAGTGCATCTACACACTCATATGTATAATTACTATTTACTGGTATTGTGGGGAAAGTCAAAATCCGTTTTTGTTTCCTCACAAACCCGCCTCTCAGAGATTTGGTCTCGACTCGAGCAGGATTTCGGTTACAGATTCACACAGTGATAAAAACCAAACCTTGTGCGGCTGGGCTGCTGGTTTTCTCTGCGTCAACGTGCCGGCTGAGATTAACCACCGCTGCAGATCACCTCTCTGTCGAATTAAACTCTGGTTGGGCTGAAATTCCAGTTTCAATCACGCCGAGGCTGACATTGAAAGTCGGACACACGCTGGATACAGCCTACTTTCTCCGAGGAAAACGGACCCTCTCTTTTTGTTTTTTTCTTTGGTTCTCACACTGGAAAATGTTTGAATATTTAAACTTTATACAAAAATATAAATATTGGAGAATTGCAGTTAACCAGTTCAGAATCAGTGGAATATGCAGCTGACTGAGAATCCGATGAAGCTCTTCCCGAACTTAGGGATTTAAAAACAACAAAGAAAAGGAAACATCAGAAAATCCACAAATCGATTTTGTGGTCACTGTATTTATATCAGTTTCCCCCTAGTTACGTATCGGAGATGGAATAAATTGGGGTTGTAATTAAAGCTAAAAGGTAATACTGAATTAACATCCGATAACTGACACAAAAAGCAGGGGAAACTGGGGAAGAGAGAGACCCCACAGAAAGTAGGCAGTTTCACTTCATCTTCAGTCACCTCAACACATTCGCTCATTCCCAAGCACAGTTTCAGATCATTACATCATCGCACCCTATTACCCAACCAGAGTCACATGACCACACGGGGGCTACATCCTCATCATGACAAACACACACCCTTGATAATGCTTTCTAGCTCTTTTCCAAAATAGCACCATAAACGTGCCGATAAAACACTCTAACGTAGAGTACGTGGGGGGGGGGGGACGGAACACGGAACAATACTAAAAAGGCCCAAATCCTCACTTCTTCAGATGAGACAGGGAGTAAGAGGGAAAAAGGCCGCAATGGAAACCGGAGCTTGATGAGACGGCATGTTCAGCTCCTCATTTTCCTGCGTAAGACTCAGTCGACACGCGGTACGAAAACTGGAATGACAACAGCGTGTTACGGCGAATTGCGTGTCCGTCACCCCAGACGAAATCCACGCAGGATCGGCTGCCCGAGGCCAACGAAGACCAGCACGTTCGGGAACGTCGTTCCTGAACGACTCAGCCGTAAAGAGCTTTCTAGTGCTGGGAGATGCGAGGTAAATCTCCCAATTAGCATGGCGACAGTTGGCATTCCTTTCCAAAGTCCTGCGGAAAAAAAAGAGCACTTACAATGGAGAAGGTCGGGAAGAAAAATGAAGAGGACAGAATCAGAGAGGGTCAGTCTTGTCTCTGTAGGCCACTGAACAATGATTTCAGGATTTGTTTCGTTTGTATGAAAAATCTGAAGGCACCCCAACATGCCAGAGGTTAAAATATCGGAGCTCGAACATAAGAAATCAGTTCTGCGCAAACTTCCCATATCAGGAATATCAGGAACCAAAAAATAAGTCTAAGAGGAGAAGATCCACTACTTTGACACTGTGAGGAATTTTCTAGAAAGCATAAGCATAATTCCGCTCATACCTCTTAGAAATCAGACACATCGTTAGCAACACTGCAGTTAGAAGATCACTGAGATGATTAGAGACTAGTCAGCTCTGGAGAAGGGAAAAAACAGACCATCTCCCCTTCTGAATCTTCTGCTTGTTTGCCTGGGTTTGTGTTTAAATTGTGCTTCTGAAGAAGCGACAGAAGTTCTGCGGGAATGAATGTGATGGGAGGGCAGGGGCCTCTGGATCCAGCAATCGGGAGTGGATGGAGATCCACAGGTGCTCGCTCCAGCCCAGGCCACCCGAGACTAATGTTCCTCCATCAGGGGATCAGGAGAGCGACGTCGGCCGCAGCTCTCCTGACAGGTAGCCAGCGCTAGGAGCTTTGCAGGAGACGTCTGTAGTGGGGCATGATCTCGTGTTCCGGTAAATGCAGGTTGAACTCCAGGGCCACGAGAACTGGGAACTCGAAGGCGATTAGCTCTCGTCGATTCAGCCGGAACTTCTCCTCCAGTTTCTGGAAGAAAGAAGAAGCTTTGTAACCACGCTGCATCATCACTGAACACACAAATCCTGAAAACTAAATGTCTCTATTTACACATCCTGTACAGCTTAATAAAAAAAAGACAGACATACAGCTCCCTAACTCAAAACAGCAAAATTAACTGTCACAAAATGTGCTAAATGCTGTTAGTCCATTTAGAAGTCCGTGGATGTTGATATAAATTAATGTTTATGCACTGGTTACGAAGATATGACACAATGCTTATGTTTGAACACTAAGGAAACATAAACCTTTTCTGTGGAAAGAGCAGTTAGAATAGAACAAGATGTTCTTGAGAACTTTCTTAATATCTCAGCTTACTTCTCAGACCGGACCTTAACTGGACGTGTATGAGGAGCAAAATATTACAGCACGAGCCTGCAAACTCGAGAGTCGAGATAAACAGGGTCAGCCATCTTGGCTCGGAAGGATCTGGAAACTGCCGGCCCGTGAGCCGGTGGGAGTGACTCACGTCGATGAGCTGCTTGACCTCGTGCTTCTTGAGGTCACTGCCGATCTTGGCGGCCAGCAGCACGCAGGCACCGGCGCACAGCTTGCGGTTCTGCTTGTTCAGCTTTCCCCGCAGCGCCAGCTTCTCGAAGTAGACGAAGGCCATGGCCACCGTCGACTCGTCGTAGCCGCAGTCCTCCTGCGTCAGCTTGCGAATCTCCCTCTTCAGGCTGCCCGGGTACAAGGAGGAGCACGTTAGCCGGGGCCGCTGCACGGGTACGGACCGGGCAGGCCGCCTCTGACCGCCCTCACCTCCTGATCTTGCTGAGTGTCAGGCGGATGTGAGGGAACTTCTCCTTGAAGGTCTCGTTCATGTCCTTCTTGAGATCTGACGGCTTGACGTACTCTATGACTGTGGTCTGAAACAGAAGCAGAACCGGTCATAATTAGGGCTGAATGTCCATTGGCTCACCGATGGCCACCAAATAACTAATCACGGATCAATTTAGCTGCATGGTACTCATGAACTAAAAAGTTAACCTAGCGTAACCAGATAATCCATGTCAGGGAAGATAATTATGAGATAGGATAAGATTTGTAAACTACCATTTCAATTAAAAGGACCTGGATTTGACTTAAGCACTGTGTTCTTGTGTGCAGACTGGTCAGCCTCATATAATCATGCGTGTGTGAAACAGCTGGATGAGTCTTTCAAGGAAACCAACCAGTAAAAGCACAAAAACAACTGAACTATTTAGCCAAGCACAGGAGCCTTTCGGTTTTTAAGTAGTTTGTAAAACCTGAAGTTACTCCCGGACACTGATTATCTGGTCACACTAGTAAACTCAGGTCAACTGTGCTTAACCTGTGGTGCAAGGCAGGATGGGTAAAAAGCATGGCAGGGACTAGTCAGTTTCACGACGTTCTGCACTCAGAACCAGCACACGTTGGGCATAAATTTAATGTTTACGAGTTTAAGTGAAAAAAGAATTTCTCAATTCAAATAACAATTGAGGACAATTTTACATCAGGGCGGAAGATGGAAAAAGATACAATAATTCTATCTGTTGCTGCAGTATCGCCACGGAAACGCAGGCTCAAAGGGAGTAGGAGGCCAATGTCCACCTTTTTGATCCAGTCATTTTGTTTGACAGGAGTTAGAAAGCGTTCCTGCAACGTTTTGATAATTTAGGGTTATATAAAAATACCTCTGCATTTTAATCAACACTTTTCCTTCAAGAGGCCACTGTACTGCTGAGGAAACAACTTTACATAAATCATAAATACCATCAGAAATGGATCATTTTCCATTGTGGGCTCAGTTTTTGGTATCAGGAGCACCAGGAGGAGGAGGGACCAGAAAGAGGAGCAGGTGAACCCCCACTTGCCGTTGCCATGGAAACCGTCTTCCTGGTGACGACCGCTAAAAAGTTTCCCGGACAGTAACACCAGAGGCGACCCGATTAGGAAGCAGGGGGTCTGGGAGTTCTGTCTCGCATGCAGAAAATACATGCCCCCCCCGAGACTATCACCGGGGGGGTGGGGGGAGTCCACCCACCTGGTTATCTAAACCCGCGTTACCCCTCCTATCTTGGTCTAAACAGATCATTGCGGCTCGCTGATGCAATGTTTACAAGTCGTTGCTGGAGCTGAATTGCGTGGCACAGAGCCAGATGGCATATGTCGTGAAAACATGCGCCACGGTGTGAGGCGCCGAGGGGGGGGGGTGAGATGCGGCCAAGCCGAATTGGCGTGCGGGTGCATCAATCATCCCGGGAGAGGAAAATTTTGAATGAACGGCCCCATTCATGAACCCAGCAGGACAATAACTCATCCATCCAGAACTGTAAATTATTTATACGGAAGCAAGTTTAAAACAGTAAGAGTAAGATCAAACTTTAAAAAGACACTTGGAGGGCAGACACACCCCAGAGATTTAATATTCACCCCTCACCGGGGGCTGTGCTCACCCTGTCCCTCATATAGATTTTCTATACAGGTGCGTTTGAATGCTGAAGTAGATTGGACTGGACTCACAGAAGACTGTCATCATTATTAAAACGGCAAGAAACAACGGAACAATAACTCTACGTACTATGATACCACAAACTGGTCCGAGCCTGGAACATTCTCTTGTAGCTTTGACTCCTCTCTCCCGACCAGCAGCGTGTTTTCCTAACAAACCCACGCGTCATGCTCAGTCCTGGGTCCTCTCCATGGTAACATCACTATTGGCTGCCTCTGGTTTATTTATCAGATTAATCTTCCGATGCGTAAACAAAATGACTGAATCCGCGCTTGGATCTCTCCCATCCTTGGAGCCGGAGAGACAGACGTTCAAGAAAAGCTGTGTGAGATGTGTGACAGCTTCGTGTCACGTGGCTGGGTGAGCACGCTGGAGCAGCTATTAACTGTCAATATCAGGAACTGTTTTTTGGACGTCCCAAGCTACAGTCTTGCTATGAAGCCTAAAAGTTGGCTTACTGATCCTGCCCAAAAAAAAGTCAACAGCACTCGAGAGCCAATTACATCATACCCAGGAGGGAGACGTGGTTAGATCATCCTCTGGTGTCTTTGAGAACGTGACAGAATTCCCACAGGTTTCAAATTTTAAAACAATGAAGAACGTCACTTAGAAAGAAGAGGACGATACTCATACAAAAGAACCTCAACAATCAGTCCGTTGGAAGCCTGGCTGTTTGCTTTTAATAGACGTCTCACTCATCATCACACATAGTGATTCTTCCACCAAAAGCAGTTCGGGTTCTTCGTAGAAGCAGCGCCAGCTGTCGGCAGAATTGCAGTCTGCTGTCGGTAATTAAGTGCGTTAATCAACTTGCTGTTTACGTTTGACATTTTTATCCAAAGCGACTTACAGCGCAGACACAGGTTACTTCGTGCGTACTCCGCCACCTTGGTGTTCTTAGGGTTATGCTCTACTTGTTGAGCTACAGGAGCAGTCACTTGCACCCAAGCACATCATTAAAGCTTGTCCTCCACAGATGTCGTGTGACGCGTATGAGGAGCTCGCAGGACAAGGCTATCTGATCGAGTGAGAACGAAAATGACAGGAATGAGGAGGGAAACTGGTGAAACTGGATTCAGTGGGAGAGGTTGGTACCTATGTGTTTCAGAATAGGAACCACATGTTCTTAGTAGGGCGACAGGGGACCTAGGCCCAGAGCAGTCTGTATGTTCTGAGACCCTACTGCAGAATTCCTTAAATGAGAAACACTCAACCGATAGAACGCTTCAGTGAACCGGTACAACACAGAAGTGTCCCCACAAGTGACGTTTCTCTGGAAAAAAGTCTAAGTGACTAAGCGAGAAGATAACGATAAGTCATGCTGCGTTTGGAACCAGTGCAAAGGAAGTTGGGAAAATCCCAGCGCGAGCTGATTGGACAGGGCCGGTGTTACTCACCATGTAGGAGGGGAAGATCAAGACCCTTTTGTGTTTCCCGCACGGCCACTGGGGGTCATCCAGCAGGTTGGGGTCATATTCGAAGAAGTCGCCCATGTCGTTTCCTGCGAGTTAGAGACATGGGGTCAATGGCCGATGCTGGAGGAGATGCGTCACTGTAAGCCGGTCGATGGACGGCAGCACGAATGGTATCACGCAACATCTGCCTTTAAATAACAGTTAGGGCGCCGTTGTTCTAGCAGGAATATCTATAAAATTTGGGGGTCACAGATCGGTGTTTCTCAGCCCGGTCCTTGCAGACCCCCAGACCACATTTTGCTCCCTTGGTGTTCTTGATTGCTTGGTTCATTCTTGATTCTTTGCATTAGGTGTGCTGGGAGCAAAAACGTGGACTGTCTGCGGGTCCCAGAGGACTGGGTTGAGAATGACTGACCTGGATAAAGCACAGTTGTGATGGCCTTTAAAGAGCTCTGGTTAATCCCCAAAGAGGACTGGGTTACCGGTGGTGCGCGCTGGAAAACACCATGGGATAAGCTTTGGCGAGGGCGGCCCCCGTGCAAACAAATTAAAAATGCATACAGTATGAGCATACGGCTAACCCCGGCCACGGTCCCACTGTGGTGATCCCATTGACCTCGGGCTTGGAACAAGGGAGGGGGGTCAACGTGGCCATAAAAACAAGACCTCTTGTTTTTCCACCTTCATACAAAAGGGTGTTGTTTCCACCCCCAAAGGAGGAAGCCCGTTAATGTACAAACTCTCGACCTGCTTCGCTTGACTGACCCAACCGACATCACTCTTGCCGCCTAGAGGTAGGAAGGTCGTGATAATGTGCAGACTCTGATTTCAGACCAGCGGGAATAAATGGGTGACAATGTCTGCAACCAGGAAAACTGAAAAGGCCCATATTTAGATGCTTAAAAAAAAACAACAAAATATCAAGGAGATCATTATTTCATTAAGGTATTTTGAAAAAACACCAGTCTTAAAGGGCATAATACTGTACATCTGATGTAATCTGAGTGTACTTATCATGCGGCCAACTGAATCTTTCTGAGTTAAAACAGATCTTTCCCACAGGCTAAATAGTTCACATTCAAATATTCATTATTTAAATGTTTCTCAGTTATGTAGATTTTAAAACAAAAGGTTTGTTAAAGAAACACCGGACTGAATTCCTCATAAAAACTGTTCATAATCATTTGTGACTTAAAGATAGGAAAATCCACGGAGAACAGACAACATTAAAAAAAGAATAACAACAGAAGTCAACAGCAAATTATTCATAGGGTGAAACGATAATGTTTCATTTGCTAAATTATGAATTAATCATGCCCATTCTTTGGTTGCAACAACACCAGTCGCAAAAATAAAAATACGTTTTGTCCAGAGACCTAGTTTCACAGTACATGTGGAAAAAAATAATCAAGGTGTCAGATTTCAGAACAGAAGTGGCTTTATCAGCATGTGACTGAGTAACCGCATTTAGTAGTGAGGTTGGCCGTCTGGCTTGCTTTTGAGGGAAAGAACAACAGACACCAACTTTCAAGAAGGTTCCGACAGACACAGCGAGTGCCAGTCTTGATATGATTAAACATTAAATGAGGTTTTAAGAGACAACCATCTGGACCATCTCTAAGTCCCACATCACTGTTAATTTGCTGTCCTCCATGATCCTTAGACATTGCACTATGCATCTGTGTACAGCATCGCAGTAGGGCAGTATCAGAGGTGGACGTTACACGTTCAGAAATTAAGAATCCAGACCAAGATTTTGTTTCAACCAACGAGCTGAGCATAAAGAGTCACAGTCACAGAGCACTCAACTAGATGACTGAAACAAAATCTTGGATTTTTACTTTCTATAAGAGAGAAACATGATGTTAGAAACCCCTGCCCTACACTTATGCAAACTTGTTTCAGTTTCACGTCATGGTTGGACTGCCCACCAGGGGGCCCCCCAAGACCTCGAACAATTTGAACACCGCTTGTGGGTACGATGGCCGGCACAGGAGAGTTGCTGACCTGTATCGACGCTGCCCTGGGTGCTGTTGGCTCGTGCCAGGCTCAAGCTCCGGTGGCTGGAGTGGCGGGACTGCGAGAAGGACGAGGTGGAGTCGATGGTGTTCCTGCGGCAGCTCAGGGCGTTCGTGGGATACAGGAACTGGGTGTAGGACACCGTCTAAGGAGACAACACAATGGAGGCCAGACGATGAATGGGAGCGGGATGTGGAGAGGAACTTCCACTGGCTTCGAAACGTGGTCCTCCTCAGCATCACAGGGTGTTCAGGACCAGGCTCGAACCAGAGCTGGACCCTCTAAGACCGCTATAAACAGGACCTCTCCACCAAAGGCAAAAAAAAAACACATCTGCAATATGCAATCAATAAAATGACTAAGGTCAGATGTTCGATGGCTCTTGGTCCGTCATGCATCCAAGCACTGTTTCCTTGAAAAGCCGTTTCGAATCAAAGACTTCATAGGGTTCCCAGATGGTTACATTCAATGGTGCCATCAAATGAAACTCTAGAGGAACAATGAAGACCAGCGTACAGGAAACCCAATGATGAGAGAATTTGCATAAATGCTGCTGCGGGGATCGACTGATTCCAATGTCAAGCCGTATGTCGCAAAAAGCAAAAAACAGCCACCATGCAGAGTCACCTCCCCTGGTAGGCCTCAGACCAACCCGGCCACCTGCCTCACCTTCCCATCTGCCCCGAGCTCCACGCCCTCCAGCCCGATCACCATCTCCTTGGCGCTGACGCCTCCTGAGGGGTGCCGTTGACGCCCTACGTCCACTTTGGTCTCCCTGTCAGTGTAGAACACCACTTTAGTTCCCCCCTCCCAAGCAGTCAGGCCAACTCATGCCCCCCCAATCCCACACGGTACCCCCCCTGGTCGATCCCGGTGCTTCACTGGCGGGGTATTTCAGACTCTGAATTCTTAGAATTACCTCTGAAGGACAGCACCATACCCACAGGTCTGTCTGGCTGTTTGATTCCTTTAAGGCTGTATTTCCAAAAAGAATGCATCATCCAAAAGGCTTGCAGTCTGTACCATGTAACACTTCTTTGGAAAGAGTCCAAAAAAAAAAAAAAAAAAAAAAAAAGTGCTCACAATAGAAAATGTGGTCATGAATCGCAATTCCTGAAACTCAGCCTGTGGAAAATGGACTTTCCGGAAATTCTCAGGGCACCCCTTCGGCGGCAAAGTTCCTCAATTCGGCAAACGCAGGTGCACGGAAATCTAGGTCTCTCTATGCCTTAGAAGCTTGAAGGGACACTACAAGTGGTACGCATTAGGGAGGTTGAGAGGCCGCAGGTACGCAACCGGTGTCATGGGACTTAACGGGACGAGCGGCGATAACCGAATCGCCACGGTAGCTTCAAAGAAAGTCATTTTCCACTTCATTCAATTCAATTTATTTTTATACAGCACCTGGGCGTGTGGTAATACATTACTGCATCATTTATACAGAATAATGCATGAAACATGGAACAGGGGAAGACAGAAAGAGTGAGTGAAAGAATGAGACCAAAGACAACGTAAAAGATGAACCAAAAACTACCAATTAGGGAAAAAAAAAAAGTCTCGAGATCTAAGGTCAACTAGCTGCCCCCCCCCGAGCATGCTAACAATATAACAGTCAAAGCCAAAGTCCATCAATGAGTCGGGTCCCTGGACCCGCCTATCTGAGTCAGCAGACTGAAGTGCACACTCACAAAGTCACAGTCTGTAAGAGTTCTGTGCCAACCCATTCAGCACGAGAACGTCACTCAGGACATTGATTTTTTTTTAAGGTATCAGGAGAAGCTTGCATGGCTCATTATAATAGCTAAGATACCAAAGCTGTACGACGCACAAATGTTTTGGTGATGAGGCTCAAGTCCGAGTTTCAGCATGGAAAGTGCAGGGCTCTTCATTTGTGGAACAAATGGCATCATTTTGCCCTGGGGAGGAGCGATGAAGCTGGTCCTCGGGGATAGCCGGCTGCCGCATGAGTACCTCAACAGAGAAGTTCAATAGAAACATGAAACCTGAGCAGGCTGACGGTTACCAGTGGAAACGGGGTTACCGCTCCTGTGATTGGTGGCTCTCCTATGCGGTGCCATGTGACCCGGCTGAGAGGTTTATTCATGATTAAACGCACCTTGATACCTTGACCTCTAAGGCTATTTTAGGTTTCCAGTAGGCGTGAAAAAAAGTCAATTAACTGTTGTATGACCTTCTGCAGATTATGACATCGTAATAGACAGATCCTTCCTTAAAAGGTCATACATCTGACAAAATCACACAGGTGTTAAGGAGAGGGTTATTGTACTCGCCAGCAGGAATTTACAGACCCAGATTCTCTCCCATGACCTAACGATGACAGGTACTCAGCATCAGCACCCTTTAACTGCGGGTCAGAATAAAAAAAATCGAAATTTTTGCAGTTTAGTTTGGACTTCAAGTATGCAAGTCTAACTGACAGCTTTAATAGTCTGTAATGTCCCTGAAATACCTGGGGGAGGGAAAAGAAGAAAAAAAAAAAAACTACAGAAAAGGAGAAATGAAACTATGAATGATGTCATCTAAATTCTCTCAGTCACTAAAAAGAGCCAGTGAACAGGATTATACTGAGGAAGGTAACGACAACTGATTTGTCAACTACCGGCCTTTTACGCCTTTCAAGTGGCTTGAGTCACTTAACGGTGTAATTGAATTGCACGGTTAATAAAATACCCTGTAGCAAATCAATCCAAGTAATTGAGGTGGGGATAGATGAGCATGCTGTAGTCTACATTTCTCTGTCTATATATACACCATCAATAAGAAGCTGGTCAAAGTCACGGTGCGTCGGGCTACAAGTCTGAATCCAATACAAGGTTACAACTTTCTGACTTGTATTTCAGGAGACTTTTAAGCAACTGGTTTCTTGTTCGGAAAAGAAAAAATAAGACCCGAACGAGGCAGCAAAAGTCATCCTTCTCTAGTCATGGTTGTCTTGAAGGTTATGGATCGTCCACAGCCCTGTGGAGCCATGTCGATTTGAACAAACACGTTAGAGAATGAGGATACCTAGCAGGGCACCAAATTTGTTTATACGCCTGGATAACTATGCTTCCAGAAAATATTTTCTGTAAAGTATACTTGTCATATCCACAGGTTACCTGCAGATAGTTCTAATCAAACAAAACTTTCCATAGTTTAGAAAAACAATATTACTTAATAACACATCTGTCCTTCCTGTTCCACAGGCTGCCATACCATCATTTCTCTTTCAATAACCTGATGTTCTATCAAAGAGCGCCTTGCCAAAAGCCAAAGTGGCCAGCAAGGCCTCGTTCTCACTACGACTTGACCGAGATCAACCAGCCTGGTCATGACGTGGAATAAACCTCAAGCAGACGTTGAACCTCGTGCTGAACCAACGCCACATTTCCATAGTGCTCTATGGAAGACTGACCAACCTCTGTAGGCAAAAAAGTTCTGGGTGGCATTCTGAGGTTCTCATTGGTGCCTTGTTGCATTCTGAGGTTCTCATTGGTGCCTTGTGGCATTCTGAAGTTCTCATTGGTGCCTTGTGGCAATCTGAGGTTCTCATTGATGCCTTGTGGCATTCTGGGTTCTCATTGGTGCCTTGTGGCATTCTGAGAAAAAAAAAACTAAACAAATACTTCACACACAAGCTAATGTTGATGAAACATCCAGATCTCTGTGCCTATTAAAGAACCGGGGGTAATGTATCCTGGCTCCTGCCACAATATTCTTGTGGAAGCTGTGAGTGGATCTCCAGATGAGATCTCCATGCCCAGGATAGAAAGACTGCCAGCACAAATCCTGTGGGTAGCAAGATGATGTCACCTTTGGGCCCTTGAGCAAGGTCCTTAAAGGGGCAGTTCACTCCAAAACAAACAAAAAAAAAACAATTTCAGATATGCTATAGGGCTATTCATTTAGATTGTTGTGATGATGAGCATTGCCTAGTTTTGGAGAAATGTCAGTCTTGTTGCGATAATGGGACTGAATGATTCTGTCAGTGACAATCAATGCGCTAAAAAATACATTTGAAAAATGTCTCTTACCAGAAGTCATGACTTGGTTACTCAAGATAATCCAGAAACCTTGTAGTGAGCAATTTGATGCAGCAACTATTTTCTGTCTATCAAACTCCACACACTAACCGTATCGTTGCGCAGAAGTTACAGTGATGTTGTCAGGAACACAAACTCACTTCTGTTAACTTCTGCACAGTAATATTCACTTTAAGACTGAAATTTCTACGCCCAATATTTCTACGCCCGATATCAAAACTAGGCAACTATCTCCAAAACAATCTAGATGCGTAAACAGCCGACAGCATATCTGAGACATATGTTTTTTAGATTTTGAGGTGAACTGCCCCTTTAACTCTCACACCTACCGTGGGGTTAAACTGATCCCAGAATGTCAGGTGACTTCTAATAGTAACATAATTATTGTAGGAGCGTGTAAGAATTAAGCCCAGTTGCTCCATGAACTGGATGAACCTTTCTCAATTGTACATTGCTTAGGGTAAAGGTGTCTGCTAAATACATCAATGAAAAATGAATGAAGAACTTCCATCGCAAGCTCCTCTGCTCTCATCTTGAAGGTACAACTCTTCATTAGTTGACCCTTGGGGTTTCACGGAACCTGGAAAGGGGGTCGGAGTGCGTCACGGTCCAAAGGAAGAGGGGTATCTGTGTACAAACGGGCCCTGGCTGGTGGCAAGTCGGCCCTGGACGCGCCAATGTCAGTACTACATAACCGGATGCGAGCATCGCTGCTGGCGACTTGTTCGGATCGACTCCGGCACTCATCCATGCGGTCCTGCTTAAGTGAGCTATTTGAAACGGCCCCTGTGATACGAGCTTAAAGAGGGGATCACACGAGGGGTCAGCTGGCTTTCCATTGTTGTAACAGTGGCTTTCAAGAACAAAGTGAAGGGAGCAAAGAAACTTTCAGGAACAGACTGTTCAGCTCGAATTTCATCACATTCCCAGCGTTTATCAGCCCATTGTCTTTTAATTGGAACTTTCTCCGAAATGCAGCCCGGTTCAATGGAAATCCGGAATGCTGAGCAAGGTCAGGTCAGGATTTAACTCATGAGCGAGAAACAGGAAGCTGGAAGGGCCGGTCTGAGACTGCTTTTGTTCCCAAATCCTGAAACAATGGCATGATTAATCATCATGCAAAATGAGGCATGAGACAAAACGGTAAAAAATTTTCCCCAAACGTTTTTTTTATTATTTTTTTTTAACCTGAAACATTCATAAAACACAGAAGTTGTGTTTTAATCATTCACACTCCATCCTTAACCAACCTCTGTTCTGTCAAAAAATGCATTCCTCTAACAAATCTTGTCTTCTGATATCAGGGGTTTTGATGCTGAGGTTATCACAGCCAAGTCACTTTCATTCAGTTAGTTTTATATGGGAACCAGGAACCCAAACAGATGAGTGCATATGGGAGCAAATGAAGGAATAGCAGCCAAGCAAAGCATGATCTATGGGGTTCAAAAAGTCTCCGGGAAACAGAGAGGTGAAATTTGCGAAAGGAACACAGTATGCGTAAAGCAACAGCAAAGCTAAAGTCATGCCCATACGCATCCTCGGCTCTTGGTCAAGCATTCGTTAGCGCTTCAGCTAGCTAAAGGTGAAAACAGTTCCGCTATTCGCGAAGGTCTCTGGAACCTTAAGGTGTGCTGTCTAGAAGCTTTTTAATCAATATATAAAGTACATACACACACATACACAGGCAGTTCTCAACAGAAGTAAGTAATCTGTTCCAAAAACTCTTATGCAAGTCAAATTTTGCGTAAGTCGAACTTACCCCCCCATACCAATCAACGGCCTTTATCGAGAAAAAAACAAAATAAAACAAGAACACGTAGGGCAAAAAAATACAACAAACACGTACTGCATAACATTATATTAAAAAAATTAAAATTTCAAGTGCGATAGCACTTCTGTGAACTCTTGTGAATTTTTTTTTTGCGTATGTGCAGATTTACTTAAGTGGGCTTTATGTACGTCGAGAGCTGCCTGTACATGAGCAGATGCGGATTTCCATGCGCATAAAGAGGACGAAAGTGAACGCGGGATGGCTCTGGATATAAACCGCTTCTGCACAAAAGCTCGGAGCTAGAGAGGAGAAAACAAGAGCGGGCAAAGGGGATGGGTGGGACGTGTGAAGGTTAGCATGCTTGAGGATACATACCCTGTTTGGCTACAGTCCCGATAGGGCAGGACAGAAAACACACTACAGAAGGATCTTCTGCCACTGATTAGGACTATCCTACAAAACAAAACAATGACAGGCTGAGTGAGATCTCTACAGCAGGGAGACACTTGGGGTTCAAATGGAGATAGGAGAAGAGATTAGAGAATATGGCACACAGGCGAAGCGCGTCATCTTCAGCTGTATCCGGAGGGATGCGTTTTGGAGCCTTGCGGTGATGCGTGACACTTATGATGTCACTTTCGGTGGGTTTTCTCAGGTCTGCGCATACAAGACCCCCAAACCTCCTACCTATACAGACTCTCTGCCCAATTCCGACGGAATGTTCTGGTAACCGGTGCCAGCCACGACCGTGGTGAAAGGCAGTCTGAGCTCATGGAGAACAGCTTGCGAAAGCTGGAGGTGTGCCACGCTGACAGCACTCTACCTGACCACCTGTTCAAACAGCACTCGATATATCTCTACGGCCGAGGCAGTCTTAGGTTTCCGTCAACCTGGCCTTATCACCATCCATGCCGAAGGACTCTTCGCCAAGCCGAAACCCCCACCTGACGATGACAGCGGACCTGAAAGGCTCTCACTGACAAAAATATGCAAGGCTAAAAAAGACCCGACAGTCTCACTTTGGGTTCAGATGTGGTGTGGAACTTCGTCTTCTGTGAAGACTGGAGCCAGGATCGGCTGGCTTTTACTCCCGTGATACGAAATGCGAGTATAAAACCGGCAGGGGGTACATAAACTCAGACATACGAACTGATCCACATGCTACTCCCCCAAGACAGAATTACTTGTATAAAATCAGAAACAATTGGACTCCGAGAAATCATTTTATGGCGACTTTCCCAATTAACTTTATGCAGAATCCATCTGGGAAACTGGTGTCATTGCGCTGTACTGAAAGAATAATACAATTAAACTATTAGCCGTGTTCACACCAAATTTGTCATTGCTTTGCACTATGATTTTTATGTGTACACTTTACATACCTCACTGATATGTGCACAAGAGATTCCCCTAGGATTAATAAAGTTTATATCTTAAGCTTATAGTGGTATTAAAATCCCTCAATGTCATAATGGGAACCTATTGATAATGGTCACTTGGCAGAGATGTACTCATTTCTCTTTAAGCTCAACAACTGAGGAGGTTTTCCTCTCTCAATATCTGCTATGGGCTCTTCTAAACTGCAGTTCCAAATACACCCCGGCCGAGTACTTTGTAGGCCCAAGAAGAAGGAACCCTTTTTAAACTCTCATTCTTAAGAGTCAAGGAAAGTCTCGAGAAATAACTGGCACTCTAAAAACGTCTCCTGAATTTACAATAAATATAAATTTTGCTGACGGTCTGGTGGAAATTCTGGTGGGAGCATGTGGTTTGTTCTTCACATCATATAGCAATAGTTTAAGACTTTAAAAGTTCTTAGACTTAGACTTTATCTTCCATGCAAACCCAACTGTGTTGGAGAAAATATATGCTAACAAGGTAAGGCTAAGAATATGTATAACAGTAGTACAATTAGTAAATTTAGTAAAACAAATAATTCAGTACTACAAATGTAATTTTTGGTGAAATACAAAAACTAGAGGAACTTTATCAGTCTTGGTTTGTGTTTTCAATTAAGAACTGAACAGGCAACTCATAAACTTTTCAAAGTTAATTTGATTCGCACAGACCCAGGAGGGCTGTAAAAATATGGGTGTTTACAGAGCGGCTCAGATTTACAACAGCCGCTTGAGTTGCGTCTTTTTTCATTAAGCAGAACATCTGAATTCAATAAATCTGAGTTATCAGAAGCAAAAACACACGTCGGCAGAAACTGGCAGGAGTCCAGCTGCACGGTAGCGGGAACCAGCATCCTTTTCCATAGTCACCCATTAGCCTGTTAGTTCACCTTTAAGATAAAATTGATCCCCGAGCGGATATGCGACACCGACGCCTTCTCGGGACACGTCAAACCCCAGAGTGCCCGATTTCCAGAGTTTTCCGCCGCGGCGCTGAGCAGATCGGAGTACACACGTACCTGCCGTTGCGAGTGTCATGCTGCCTCATGTTCTTAATGAAGTGGATCTTCTTGAAGCTCTTCGGTCTGGGTGAACCCGACAGGGTTCGGCACCTTAGGAGAACGCCCAGGAAGCCGGCCGCAGGTTAAAGACGGCCCCCAGTGTCAACAAAGAGATGAACATAGGTCTCCGTTACCACAGAGATGGAATTTATTTCACATCATACCAATATTGTCGTATTGTTTTATGTAGTACAATACCTGCGGAGGGGAGCATTCTCCTCAATGTCCTCCAGAGTCTCCAGAGAGGAACGCTGGGAGATTAGCCTTCGCCTGGGGAAATTCCAAAAAATGAGAAAGATGGAGCAGACTGGCTGACTGATGCCCCCATAGCTGGAAGCAGGAGGCCCAACGATGGCACACATGTCTGGAGGACAAGGCTACCAGGTCAGGACTCTGCCACAAGGAAGGGGAACCACAAATAGGCAAACTCTAAATGGTTGGATGGGCGGCACGGTTCTTCAGTGGATAGCACCTCCGGGGCTGGGGGGTTCGAATCGAGTTCTCATGTCTCCCCACGTCACATTTTTTCTCCCCTAGTCTTTAGACGGCACTTAAGCTAACAGGCATCCCAGCCCTGCGATGGGACTGGCATCCTGTACAGGCTGAAATCCCCCCGTACTGCATGGGGTAGGTTCCAAGGCCAACTTGAAGATGGATGGACTTATTATTTATGACCCATGTAGGACTTGGGTGGTTTGACTGTTTATTACCCTGAATTGCTCTAGTACATTTGGATCCAGGACAAGTCATTCTTGGGCATTTAGTCATCTAACAACTCTCCAGTCAGGACAGAAAATGCAGACACCATCTGAATAAGTCCAAGGGTTCACTTATTTGGGGGGGGGTTCAGTGTGACTCTTACTGTCACCTTCAGAGCGATGACTTCATGGAAGCTGCAACACTCCTCGCTGCTACTAAACCGACTGCCTCACCTGTGCGTCAATTTGGAAAAGAGTGTCTGCTAAATAAATTAACGTAAAACGTAAGCACCGCTCAGCGACCCGGACTATAACATGATCGGTATCCTCCGTCAAGGGCGTGTAACGGCAAGACGGTGGGTTAATGTGAGAAGCGCACGTGTTCCCTGGCTTCACTGAAACCGCATGCCGCCCTAAACTCGAAGAGGCCTGTACACCGGATCCCGGCGGACCGCGGTCGCCGCTGATCAGCCAGTCCCGGGAAGACGCAAATCACTCCCTGGGGAAAACAGCTCTAGAAAGTAGCTTTACAGTCTTTCAAGACCCTAAAAGCATAAGTAAAAATATCACTATATTCTATTGATTGACCAATAATCTTGTAAGGTAACACGCTGGAACTGAAGTAGTCAATAGAGTTTCAAGATCAGACTGCATATCTAGTCCAGAGCAAGATTATTTTAACTTCTTCAGAAAAATACTAACTTTTATATGATATAAATGAAAGAAAGATAAAGAAAGATAAAGAAGAAATAGCTCTGCTAGCTGCTTTGGATAAGTCCACTTAGCCAGTGACTAAAAACGTAATGTATCAAAAAAATGAGCCTTTAAAATCTCCATTTCCAAAAGAAACTGACAAGGCCTTAATCATGCTGCGCATGAAGGGTTAATGTCGCAAACTTGTTTGCGAACCAATCATGCAAACGTGTACACATCTCACAAACATCTTTCGCAAAATCTATAGTCCTTCTGAACCTCTAAAGTATCCGAAAGTCACAAGATTGACAGTCGTGTCTGTGGATCTCCCCGTCCCTTGAGTTCTTTGCGACGCATAGGTCAGAAAATGGCCTGACCGGTCAGCCATTATCTCAGAGTGTGGTAGATGTCAAAACCGTAAAACCCACACAAAGGTCACCTTTGTGTTTTGACTCGATATCAGAGAAGGACACTGGCTGCAGAGAGCGAATGAGGCCTCGTTTATGTCACACTCATGAGAATTTGACCGCTACGTACGATTGGGTGATATCATGGTAACGTGGTATAATGGAGATATTGTGGTATATTGTGTAATCTTGTAAATAAAAGTAGCAGATTTTTTGAGGACCCCCCACCTGCTAGGAGATATTTCGAAAAACCCTGAAAATACTATATACCATAATACAATGTTTGGATGGTTATATACCGTCCACGACTACCGCTACGTGATGTTTTGGTCGAGTGTGAGATGCTCATGACAGAAAACACCTCGTTCGCTCTTTAACGGAAGAGCGTTCGCTTCACAGATCCCCACAAGCTGAAACACAGCCCGAATCAGTGTGAAATCCGATCGTGTCCACTTCATTTAACAGCCAAAACGCAACAAAGCGGAGCGGGAGCCAAAACAATTTCTTTATCAGCTTTGTGGTTTCATGGGTAAAAAACGGGACGTGTCCTAAAAAAGAAAAACAAGAAGCTTAACTGCACAAGTGGATTTCATCCACCCGTCTATATCATCTGGTACAGGGCGATCTGATCTAATTTCATTTCCCAATATAAAATAGATACACAAACAAATTTAAAACAAATTCTGGCGATTAAACAGTGCCAGAACAACTTGGTCAACAGACAGTAGTCTCAATGAAAAAGTAACAAAGTAACAAATCGAAGCATGAAGTATCCAATGAGAAGCCAGGCCCAGGGTGCACAGTGGCACTTCCTGTTACCAAACAGGACGTCTGTGATTGACAGCTGATCTATGGGCAGAAAAGGCACGAGTGTGAGGCTGTGAAAAAGGAGTCACATGTTTCACCGTGCTAAATCCGCAGACGGCCGGGGGAAGGGGGGGTACCTGAGTAATGGAAAGCTATGCACCCATAGCATCAGCGGACCAGTGAGCGCACAGACTTTAGAGAGGGGGGAGGGGCTTTTGCTGAAGGAACATTCAAACTAATTAATGACCAGTGCCTCAAATGAGAAGGATTGCTTTTGTTTTTTTCTTTTTTTTAAAAAAAAAAAAAAAAAGAACACATGCCAACGGGATTCTCAAACGCTAGTGGTGGCAGCCATCTTTTAAAGGAATGTTCCACCCCATTGTCCGACAGGGGTGCTGCTGATGACTCTTCACTTTTCCTTCCGATTAACAGGTTCCTCCAAATAGACATGCCAGGCTAGTAGGGCTCCGCCCCCTGACCTTTGACCTAACAGGTCTTGCCCAATAAAAAGGGGGGAGGGGGGGAAGGGGCAGGACCTGGAGAGCCATGCCTGGGGGGGGTTGGGGAGGTTAAGAGCAGGCTGAGTTTAAAGTGTATAAGCTTCACTAGCCAGCTGTGTAGCAGGAATTTCTATTTAATGTATGTTATATGGAATATTATTCAGTACTATATAACATAGAATATAAGTATTATGATATTATTAAAAAGCATGCCCATCCATGATGTTACCAACACAATGTAATCAGTTGAGTATGTATTTGCACCTTGTATTAAGCTAAGAATGAATGAATGAATGAATTAACCTAAGAGTTTCTGTTAGCTACTTTATGTTGGTCCTGAATCTATGAATACCCACTTTTATTAGTGAATACTTTATCACTATGTTAAAGGACAAATATATTATCAACCCTCTAGTTAGTTGGGGACCATCCATTCATTTCTATGGGAAAAGCCCTAATCCCAGTCACGACACCCTTAACCCCTACCCATCCCTAACCTTACCCATGAGTAACCAACCCAAATACAAGACGTTTGACTTTTTTTTTACTTTTTTATAAAACTGAGGTTATCCAAATGGGGACCTCAAAAGATATCCCCAAAAGTAGGGAAATTTCAGGTTTTACTACACTTTGGGGACAATTTGGTCCCCAAATGTGATCTATGCAAACCCACACACACACACACGAAAAACCACAAACGAGGACAGGCCGTGGGGGGGGGGAACGGCATGTGAACATCGACGTCGTTTATTCAGCAACACAGAAATACTGGTAAATGATGTGTCAAAGAGTCGTAACCTCAAACTAAAAATGGATCGAAGCGCCAAATACCCCCAAGCGAATTCCACAGGAGTCCACAGCGTTCGCTGAGTCAGCCACCCAGATGCAGCCAGTCTCTCTCATGCGGTCCCGCTTGCAGCCTAAAATGTAGACGCCAAGGCTAAAGAAGCAGCACTGCAGCCCACATATAGCGAGAGCGCAGGGGAACGTGCCAGATGCCAGTGACCCAGCCTGCAGTTTGGTAACGTACCGGCCAATTGCCTCAGGGAAAATCCATTCCTAAGAATCAGCTTTTTTTAATATGCGCGTCCTGAGCTGAAAGTGGCTTATAAAAGCCTCCCCTCAGCGCAGCGCACTGCAGAATCACTGCAGAATCACTGCTCCAAGAAGAGTTAGGACAAAACGAGCCAAAGATTACACAGCACGTTCCTGCAATTTGGTACCACGAGACGAACGACAGGAGCATGTTGCTGTGGATCCGCCATCGCGGGAGAGATCACCCGCACTCAGATATGACGCGTTTCACAGCTGGGTTACAGAACGCCTCAACGGAAGCTTGAGAGAAAGACGGACTGGACCCCCGCAGCTCACCCCCACTGCCCCCCTCTCTGTTTGCCAGATACAAGCTCAGCGCCAGCCCCAACAGATCGATGTGACAGGGTATCACGTCTGCTGCTTTCCAAAGGGGGCGGGGGGGCAAGGTCCCACGAGCTGCTACGTTCCTGCGGCGCTGACATCAAGCGCGCAAAAAATACCCCATAAAAAAAATACACACACACGGATCCGCCAACAGAGTCAGGAAATGCAATCGCTCTCTCTTTTCTGATGTCATTGCGTATAACAGCAACGCTTACAGCGGATATTCTGTTGGATTTTTGTTTTTTGCTCATTCAGCTCAGGGAACCAAACAGAGTAGATGAAATAGAACAGAAGAGCTCCCCCATGGGAGAGTTCGCTCTCTCCCTGCCCCATATTACTCACCAAGAGACACGGAGACAGGTGAGAGCAGGTCTGGGGGTTTACAGCTCGGGGTCAGCCAGCACACAGCACCCCCGGGAGATCGGGGTGAAGTTTGACAGAGGCTGGGGCCCGAATCTTCTGATCTCAGGCACAGCGGCTTGGCCCACTGACCCAACTCACTGCCCCGGGCCCCCAGTGAAGAGAGATTTCGCAGTGACGTCACATTTACTGGGATTGATGTCATATAACGGATGACCTGGTGGGACACCAGGCCTGAAGCTGGGCGTCTGAATCCCACCTCTGCTCTTTGCACGTGTATGGAGTTTGCATGTTCTACCAGTGTCATGTGTAAAAATACAGACCAGGGTTTTGTTTCAACCAAACAGTTGAGTATAAATAGTCAGAATCACAGAGTGCTCAATTGGTTGGTTGAAACAAAATCCTGGTCTGGATTTTTACTTTCTGGACCTGAAATGCCTGGGATAGGCTCCAGCCCCAACCCCCAACCCTGAGTAAAATAACCAGTTGGAGGATGGATGAACTACAATCTGTATCATTTTTTTATGCAGTGACACAGCTACATAATTCACTTGTGTAAGCCAGTAAGTGCATCACCCCAGGGTATCACAGAAGACCCCCCCCCATAGGCAACAAAGCCCTAGCAGGTTATTCACACCCGAGCACCACGCCGTCGTGCCAACCGCCGCTGAGGAGAACCGACCGCTTCTGACAACCGCCATGGTCGGGGTTCGCTCCTGGGATGGCCCACCTCGCTTCGGCGGCTGGCCGCTGACAGCCGAACATGTGGTTATGTCACATGTACAAATCCAGATCGCCATGGAGACCATGTCTTCCGCTTCTGCGAGATCAAAGGGACAACATGATCAGCCAATGACATCATGCCGACCAGGTCTGCATGATGTCACAAGCCCATCGGGTCTCAGTGTTGACATCTGATTGGTGTAATGGCCTACCTACAACTGAAAAAGCACAGCGTACCAGTGAGGTGGCACGACTTTCACTGTGACAATAGATACTGTCACCCTCCCCCGCAACCGCAACAAACAGCCGAACCAGTCACCCATGTTCTTCACATCTTTCATTATGAGCAACAGCAGAGCTAACACCCTTAACCTAAACCACAGCCAGTCATTCCACACAAGAGAACCACGAATGACCCCTTTACCGATGTTCCCACTCTCGTGTGGAAAGTCAGGATTTAAAATCCGGCTAAATTTACCCTGGAACGGTCTACAGCCGTAAGATCGTCAAAATCTCGGGAAGCGTCCTTCACTTTTTGAGGAGACGTTTGATACAGGATCCAATCCTAAAGAAGAGCGTGTCGGACTGCACCGTCCACGCAGTCCAGGGGCGTAGGAGGGTCTCGAAGCACCCCCCTCTGTCACACCGGCGACAAATCGTGAGACGTGGAACACTGTCTCCGTGGAGATAAAGACCATCTGGGCAACAGTGAAAGCTCATTCGAGTGTGGGTAAGAGACGCCCACCCCTGGAACGTTGCCACACAGGCCACACAGGCCACACAGACACACGTGCGCGCGCACGCACAAACACACACACACACACACACACACACACACACACACACACACACACACACACACACACACACGCAGCAGCCCCAGCTGAGTCAACATGGAGGTAGTGCAGAAAGGCCTGCTGGTCACGAACACTCACCATCACGTGGACCACTCAGCTTGACCAGGATCACCCCCTGCAGTTCTAGAACCATCTTCCCTGCAGTGCCGGCCGCCATCCTCTGAACTGTGCACCTGCAGGACCTGGCATGTGACTTCTTAGGTCCTCTGAGGTCCCGCCCTCCCACTCCAACCGGAACGGCGTCGAGCCAAGAGTGCTTCATGAACCGGTAACCTTACAGACTCTGTGGGGTCTGGCCAAGAAAACTAGAGAAAGCGGTCTCACAGCCCGTGACAGATTCTGCTGTCTTGCAGCAAACCGCACATTACTTGCTTACCAGCAGGGGGCATGGCGGTTAAGGACACTGGTACAATATCCTCAAGCTGTAATCGGGTAAAGTTTCAAGGCTCAGGGCCGGGTAAAAGGACTGGCAAGCAAGTAAATAAATAATATGCTGACGGCCATAACCTGAACACTTGCCGGCTCACCTGGGGGGGGGCGATTTTCCTGCTTAGGGTAAATAAAAAAAAAAACTCATTTATAGATGGGCGGTTTCCTGCCAATAGGGGGCGGTAAAATTAAATAATGTTATTTTTCACCAAGCTGAAGAGTGGGCCCAGCAGATCCCTGCCAATCGCACCAGAGCGGGAGGTGGAAAGGCTTTAGTTTCAGTGCGATTCAAAGCTGGAGGGGGGGCTTATGCTGACTACTCAGAGCACAGAGAAGAGGCCCAATCCTTTTCAAGATTCACACAATGAACAGGAAACAGCCGATGCCCGTCGACGCATCCCTGAAAAGAGAGCGGCAAAAAGGGAAAATGATGAGCTTTTCAAGGACGGACGTCTGGTGAGGCTGCCGGGAGCATAAGGAACTGATTCATGTATGGGGGGGGCGGGCAGAAATATCCAGAACAGGGTCGCCTTTTCATGTGCTTCAAGGGTTAAGGTGAGGAATGAGTGACGACTGATAATGAATTAATGAGTGGGCACATGAGACACTAAGGGCCTGGGTTCGGGGCCAAACGGTATCACACAAAAACTGATGATAATTCGGAACAAATCAGTGTCCCAGAAATAAGCTTCTCCCACGAATGACTGAAGAGGCTCTGAGGGATTTATTCCCAAAGGGAGGGGTTTTTTGGGAACGGGAGAAAGCCCTTATTGAGCAGAGCCCCCCCCCATTCTGGCAGTGAGATTGAGGCAGGTTTTCCCAACAGGAGCGAAGCTCTTTGTCGGTAGTGTTTATAGGGCCTCCGTGGCCAACTTGTCTCCCTCCGACCTCCCTGGTTGAAGCCGGGGTGGGGGGGGTGGTTTACTGGTGTTCCTCACCGGATGCCGAAGATGTTGCAAGCGCAGACTCCGAGCTGCCTGATTGGGCCGGCCAACGATTGCGAAACATCCTCTTATTTCCCTCCCCGGTCAGTCAAGGCAGAAGTGAGACGACGTGCTGAATGTCCACATCCCACGTTAAAACAGCCAAAAGCTTTTCTGCGGCCTCCGTGCACTTGCCAGCTCACATTAAACAGAGTCCCGCCAGTCCTCGGAACACTGCTCATCCCCCAGTAGACAACAAAGGCAATTCTCAGCATCTCCTGGTATTAAACCCACCACCGAGATCCCATGTTCACCGGGAAGTCGTCACCAGAAGAGAGCAGACCACCAGAAGAGAGCAGACCACC
>JAODKE010000088.1:2804738-2839686 GCA_026779605.1 Mormyrus hasselquistii
CGTGTTGAGATGACGTCAGCTGACCGTGCACGTTGGGATATTCTGGAGCTGTAAGCATCCCCAGATAGCAGACAGCTTACACATGTCCCGGGGCAGTCATGTGACCAAGTCACATGATCAGTTCACCTTACTCTTGTTCCCAACCCCCACTGTCCCCCCCACCCAGAGCCCAAAGCCTGACCCAGTCCAAGGTTATGACCCCAAGAATAAGCTCATTTTGGCTTTTATCTGACCCCCCCATACTTATATTAAAACAACAGCCTATTGATATGTCCTCCACCACACCCAAACTGGTTTTGTTGACTTCATTTCCCCTTCCACCCCAAATAACGTCGCAGTTTATCACTCTTGCCCGTTTCATAAGCTTCTGCACAAAGTCCCTCCCAGCCGCTCTAACTACCTGCGAACCACAACCTGCCGTTACAATACAATTTAATGTCCTTCCAACATACACACTTAAATAGTTACAGCATTTATAAGCTTTACTCATTAAAAATGATAGACTGAAATATGAAGCCATTACGAAGCAGGCATCAGCTTCAGGGATCCAGGACGTCACACGTAGATGATGCTCCCCTCAATCCAGAAGGTGACGACGGCTGACGGAACTCGCCCTGAACGCCCCCATGCGCACAGGAAATTCGTTAATCTGACCCGTGTGGGAAAATCCACACGTGCTGCAGGTGTGGTGTGCTGTGGGTCACCAGCAGAGAGGAGGAGACACAACAGGGATCGAATCGCGTACCTTTCCTGGAAAGTCACTCGCAGAGCACGGAGCTCGCTGAAAAGAAAACAAACTGAAATAATAAACAACGGTCACAGCAGCTACACACAACACCAGCCTATCCCTAATGCCAGAGGGGGTATATGGTCTCAACCAGTTCCATGTTACTCAGGTTCACACTGCAGTGCCAGGAGGCCCCATCTCAGGCAAAAAGACTCAGGACACAATAAATTCACTCCAGGTCATTCACACCAGGGTGTTTCTTAGACGTGACGCAAAGCCTTATGGGGGGGAAAAGAAACAGATTTAAAACAAACTACAAAATATACCAGATCTCTGCTGAGATCAGCATTAAAAGCAGAAACAGTGCATGTAAAGTTGTGCTGCGTTTAATTAATTTCCTTCCGTAGTATGTAAACAATTAACTTCACACCCAACGGGTAACTGCAGCCAAATAGCCAAACATTTCATAAAATCCTTTTCTGGGTCTCCCAGGCAAGAGCAGGAAACAGAGTATTACACAACAGTGTGTTTCTTTTAATTTGTGTGTGGGGAGCAGTCAATCATCTTAACACAATATGACACCTTGGGGTGGAAAGGAGCCTGACACGACAGCGATATATTAGTTTGCTGGCGCTCCCTGCTTGCCCAAAACAGCACCAGGGGCTTGTGGGTAAAGAAAGCAAGCTGCAGAGGGCTTAGCAAAGACCGGCACCGGGGTGACAGCTGCAGGTCTAACCGGCCTAATGTTCCCCACAGATACTTAACGCGATTTCGTCCAGCCCCATACCAAAAGGCACTAAATAAGCAGGAGTCTGTGTGGGCCGGGTCAGAATCATTTTGTCTTAATCTTTCACTGGGCTGTGGTCAGCCGGTCCGTGCAGGTTAATCAGAACAGACCGCAGATCCCAATCTTCGACGCAAAATGCAATTTTCTAGTACGGATTAAAGTTTCCCTAAACTGAATCGACGGACATCACACGATTTTGCTTTTCATCATCATTTTTTTGTGCGATCCTGGCAAGTTTTGCTGACATTTTCCATTTAATTTCCATGATCCGATGCAGGACTTTAAATCCGTAACCGCCGGGATGATATTCCGCAGCACCTGGGAGAGACGGAGGCACGCTATTCAGATTCCGCAGCCCTGGAGAGCTGCGTGTCAGGAACGCAGAGTCGAGGAGGGTTCCCACCTTTGTGAGACTTGTGTGAGGAATGCCAAACTGCACCAGAAGCCACCCAGAACAGGCTCTCAACCAGTCACTGGTTTGTGCGGATTCCAGTCCCGCACGGGTACTTATCGCACCTGCTACAGAAGCAGAACCTGATTGGCGGCAGACATCAGGGAAAGGTCAGCCAAAGGTCACAGGGAAGAGCTGGAATTGGGTGCAGTGGGGGGTCCCCCTTTATTCCTCCTCAGTTGCAGGTGGGGATGGGGTGGGGGCGTGCCAGCTGCGGCCTGTGGGTGTCTGTAAACACCCAAAAAAGGACATCGAGCCCCATGCCCACTCGTCACTGTGCCTCCGAACCGGTTCTGAAACGTCCGAATCCCAGGAGGTTCTGAAACACCTCCACCTGGCGCTATGGATAACGGGCCCCCGAGAGCCACTTTACCGGGCCTATCGGAATGGAAGTGACCCCGAATCCTGGGACCCGCCTGACTTGTTGTTTACTGAAAAACCACTAGGGGAGATCACCACTAAGCACTTCAATATCTATCCTCGCTTTGCATTCTTAGAAATATCTGGATACACTATAGACCTCTATAGTATTCATTGCAAGATCTACGCGAAGGGTTGGCCACCGAATCAGCCAAACGTTCATCATGCATCCTTTACCGTGTCTTAAGATGTGGCTCCGCCCCCATTAGCTTTACCGTCATGCAGTGCACACAGCTTGGGGGCTGGAGGGGATTACACATCCAAACAGTATTTTTGCTTCCAGTATCAGAAGCAGATGAACTTTCCCCTTCCTTTTAAAGTTTCTTAGAGGCACAGACTTTAAGAGGCAACAGTCACCTCCCGCACCGTACTGTCACTCACAAATAAATGGCAGACAGGCCACACACCTGGACGGGTACATTATCTTACTCAAAAGACGACAACAAACCAATATTGTGGATCTCTATCCCACTCCTAGACACACACTTTGGCAGTTTGAAAATGCACACATTGAGTGAGCTTTGCAGTAACGGGTAACAGATGACGTAAAGATGTATGCGTTTCAACTGAAAGCGTTTGAAAATAAATTATAAACACCTGCGATTGCGCCTGTCTCATGCCCTCCTGGGTTGACAAATTCCCCTGGTGTTTGGGGATCCATTAAAATGCAGATCTGTTAAGGCAGCGCATTCAGAAACACACACACCTCCACTTCATGCATCCTCCGGATCCCAGCGACCAAAATTACGGATAAGCGGTTATGAACATAGGATAAAATCCCATCGACTCATCATTTCATTGAAATATGAAGTATTTAGTTGCAAAGTATTTGTGTCGGCTTTCGGGGCGGAAACAAAGAAGCGGGGTATTAAATTTATTCAACACAATAAAGGTTTTTGTAGGAAAAAGTTTCTCGCTACCATTATTATAAGCAACGCTAGCTTTATACCCAGCTGAAAAGGACCCGACGTTTTGATCTAAACCAATTTAATACAAGAAAGGGCGATATTTTCCAGGTCCAGTTACTCTTCTACATTGGACACAGTCTGCGATAACGGGATACGCTGTTTAACAGGTGGGGACTGGTGACAGTGTGCGAAACACACACATTATTCAACATGGTGCCATGCATAGTGATTGTGGACCATGTGAAGCTGACAGCTTAAAGATCGTAAGGTATAAGGAAGGTATCGATCGCCCGCTAATCCCTAGACTTGTAAGGGATAGGTCTGATCTAATTAATTGCCCTCGTTGGTATAAGTCGTCCAAAGGTTTCTTCTGCAAATTCTCTTTGAACTTTAAGGGTGACAGTGGTGCAATCCAGAAGGATCCCCATGCACTCAGCCCGATGGAGTTTACCTGGATCTCTGCAGGTCCAGAGCGGAGCTAGCGATCTGTCCGCCCTCCGTGCAGCAGTAGCTCTGGGCGGCTTGCCTGGAGAAGGTGGCAGGCGCATATCCCTGAGTGAAAGTCTGGAGCCTCCCTCTAGTCGCTGCCGACACGGCCGGGTACGGAGCACCGAAGACGGACTGTACGCGACCAAACGCGATGCCCTCCGGGGTGACGCACGGCGGCGGACTGCCCACGGGATTCACCCCGAAAGCAGCCCGGGCGCCGAGCATGAGAGCCTGGTTGGCACCGACAAACGCCTGGGCCGGAGCGCCAGCCGGATGCATCGCTAGGCTATGTCTAGTCCTGGCCTCCACTGAACTTCCCTCGTCCCCCAGGTTCTCGCCGTCGTCCTGCACCGGCCGCCCGTCCAGTGAGATGTTGCTGAGGAAGGAGAGAGCCGCCTGTCTCCTGCGGGTATCGATGCGCTTCCGTGCATGCTCGCCGCCGGAGTGCTTCAGCTGCAGAGCGGCCGTGGCCGAGCCGCTGCTGGTAGCGGCCGCCATGGTCCGCACTGTGCCAAGTAGTAGGAGGGAAAAATGAGGGGCGGGGGGAAACAACCTGGGATTGCTTTTCAATGGGAGCCTATGCACAACCACGAGCGCCCTTGCGGATCCCGACGTTGCGCCGAGCGCTCCTCAGGGCTCAGGCGCGCGCCCTTAGGAAAAGGGGACGGGGCGGTCACGTGGGCGCGGTAATAAAACATTATGGCGAGTGAAGGCGGGTTTCCAGCCAATGGGAGACGCGGACACGCTTGACGGACGTCTCGTTCCCTCCTCAGGTCCCGCCCCTCTCCGCCACATGGCATCGCAAGATTACATAATACGAAATGGTCAGCGGCGGGGGGAGGTATTAAGGCAGACTACAGCATGCGATGACGGTTTAACTCAACAGATATAAAGAAGTCTGATGAGGTAGTTTGACGTTCGGGGGGGAGGGAGACACATGTGCTACCCTAACCCTTTACGTTGTGTATGCACTGGTTAATTTACTAATAGGACAATACACACACGCACCCTTGCTCCTTTTATCAGGGCTGTTGCTTGACATAAAGCTCTACTGGGGTACAGGCCATCCATTACTTAAATCACACCGTTTTTTTCTCGAATGCGTGCTGTATTTATGAAATGTGCTGTACAATGTGCTATTGAATTAGCCTTGAATAGCTCGCTCCTCCTGCCACTGTCATGCTGATGCCAATATACGGGAGTCAATAATAACTGAGTCAAATCGAAATCAAAATATAATCATCGGGATTACTTATAGATTTACTTTAGTCACACCGTTTTATCATTCCTAAGTCCCAGTTCCTATTTAGGGCGCCGATACACGGATAGCTGCGTATGCGCTCGCGGTACACCGGCTACGACACGCGTACTGCATGCACGGACCCTTATGTGCGCGCCGCGGGGTGCGGACCCGCACCGCAAGCTGCGCGCCTCACCCTTTTATTCTGTGCTAAACTGCGTTGCGTTGACCTTGTGGATCAGAAAGAAATCAATTCTTGGCCCGTTATTATCATTCTAAATTAACACCCTGCCAAAATATAGGAGCTTGTTAAAACATGAATGTGAGGTCTTACGGGGACACAGCGGATCAATACTGGGGCTCGTTCCCGAATAAAATGAGTCTAGGAACGCCCATGCCTTGTATTATCTGCACCGCTCACTGTTAGGTGAGGGTGGAGTCAGTCCTTTTTTTCTCCCCACACCCAAACAAGTTCATCGGGTTAGTGGGTTGGTTTATCATGTGTCATTATACAAGTAAACGCGAAGAGCATTTTATTTGCGGACTGCTAAATAAAAAGGGTTCAATTAAAAGCGAAAGGGGATCGAGTAAAGAAGCTGTTTTGAACAGAAACTGTCATGATGCTGCTGTTTAAGACATAAAATGTAATTCTGAAAAATAGGTTCACTTGTGTCTGCTGTATGACGTCTTACTGTAAATCCTATAGTGTTATTTAGAATCACTGTATGCCACACTCACCATGTAACCTATACAGATTCTGTGAGGATATTTTATTGATGTGTCTTTAATGCTTCTCTGTGATTCACCAACAGATACCAGCCCAGCCTCACTCATTTCTCGCCCTTTCTTTTGTGATTAGGCACGCGATCCATACCCTCAGCAGTATAAGACTTCCTTACATCTAGGACTCCACCAATGCGCCGACAACATCCCGAAGTCTGATGAGAGCAAATGCTA
Source organism: Mormyrus hasselquistii (assembly GCA_026779605.1). NCBI lineage: Eukaryota > Metazoa > Chordata > Actinopteri > Osteoglossiformes > Mormyridae > Mormyrus > Mormyrus hasselquistii. The sequence continues at coordinate 2,810,718 of JAODKE010000088.1, forward strand.
AGTGAACGTCATGCAGCACCCGCATCATTACAAGGAGTTATTATATAATATATAATATAGGCCCATATAGCATATATAATATAATGAAATATAATATAATAATAGGTTACATTTATATAGCACCTTTCACAATCCAAGGTCGCGTTAAGGGAGGAGAAAAAAATCACTAATCAGTAAAGTGGAAAGAGACAGCAGATAAATGTTAATGGAAGTGAAATATCTTTAGTTCAGATTTGAAGGAAGACTTAAATATTTAGAACGAGTCAATGGTAATCACCACAGCTTAGATCAGGGGTGTTCAATTATTTTCCTCGTGATTGAAATCCCATCAAAGTCAAGGTCCACGGCTCCCAACACAATATTCCAGGGGGTGAGGGGGTCCCCCACGTCGGCCGGGGGTGGGCGGATCGATCACGCGTCCCGTATTGAATTGTGTCCGCAAAAACTGCACTCCTGCCCTAGATAGTACTGCTGCATGACGGATCTGACTGTCTTAAGAACGCCTTCTCCGCAGATACACATTAAGTACGGTGGTGCAGCGCTGGGTGGGCTATTTATAGCAATTCTCCTGGTTAAGCTTTTTCTTATGTAGTGCTTAAAAGGGGGGTCCAGTTACTTTAAATTAATCTGCGGTGGCAGCATATACATTTTCGGCACTTGTCGAGTTCATAGTGCTCCATATCAGATAGTGCATCGACTTAGCCTCCTGCCAGGCCTATAACCAAAGTAAATGGTCCAGTCAACACTGAAAACTATACATAGGATTTAGTATGCGGTAAAACATGAAGTTGTCCAGAGGGAGCAAAAAACACGTTTGTTTTTGCAAGGTAACAGCTGTTGTACTTTTTTGCGCCCAAAGGCGAGGCATTCAAAATATTTTATTGGCCATCATTGTCATAACTATACATCAAGCGTGTCAGCTAAAGAGAATATCTGCAGATGAATGAAATTAAAAGGGTATACACGAACAGTCCAAAACGCGTTGCGGCGAGCCGTTTGTAATACAGAGATATTGCGCCATCTTCTGGTAGAAAAGGAATTTTTAAAATGAACTCTTGCTAACATGAAGTGTGACGTTTCCCAAGTTTTTGGAAGGTCAGGCAACTGCAATATTAGCTATAATGTTAGTAGTAAATGAAACTATTAACTGTTAGCTGTGGTACATTTATATAAATATTATCTATAAACCCCTTTCTCAGGTTTAAAGCGCAAGGACCTTAACAGTTAAAATTCACTATTCAGCCGATTATGGCTAGGTCAATTACACTTTTGGCAATCTGTGAAAAGTCTTTGTGTCGGCACAGCCTGCTACAGTTAGAGACACCATGTCAATGTACGATTAACAATTAAGCATAAAGAGGACAGAGAGCAAATACAAGACACAAAACAGACAACAGAGGAGTAAACACTCGGTATGGTACAAGGTTGCTATAAGCTGATAGGCTACGTATGAACAACGCATAGTACGTATACATAACAAACGATTTGCAACGTGCAAATAAAATGTGCAAATAGGTCATCGGGGATCTGTACTGATTAGAAAGTAAACATTGAAATGGTTCGAATGTTGCATTGTTGTGCACTAAAGTGTTCTGTACAGTGGGGGAACTGTCACGGAGCCCGACGCAGTGGGGAGGAAGCTACTCTTGAAGGGTGCCGGTGGTAAGTGATCTGAGTCGTCTACCCGAGGGACGCAGCTGAAACAGATCATGTACAGGATGTAAGGGGTCCCCCTGACCCTTTCGGTACGTTTAGATGCCTTGAGTGTATCGTTGTTCGATTGATGGCAGGACAGAACCGCAGATCATTGAGACCTTGGTGATAATTTGCTGGAGTCGTTTCCTATGGAAGGACTCCATTCCACCATACCAGACTTTGATAGAGCATGTCAGGATGCTCTGATGGAACTGTGTAGAACTGTACTATTATAGTGGGTTCTTAGTTGTTTCGGGACAGACCTCATATTTCCTCCAGAACTATTTTGTTCAGCATGAGGACTTGATTTATTTATTGTATATGTATTAAAATTCCTACCCATTTTCCGGAAAGGCCATGAGATTCATCCAGACCGGGGTTCCCCAATTCCAGTTCTGGAGGGCCAGTTTGCAGCACACTTTGCAGAGATCCCTCCTCCAACACATCTACTAAACCTGGCATGTGTCTGGTGAGCTGAATAAGGTGTGTTTGAGCTGGGAAATCTGCAAACTGGGGCCGGAATTCGGGAACCCCGATTTAGACTCGCAATGTCTCACCTCTCCTGTTATTATCTGTAAATAAATGTGCTCGTGCCTTTATCTCTAGCCAATGGACACATTAAGATATGGCTTTTTTTGTGCTAATTGTAAACGATCATTCATATCATTCATCACCAAACAGATGTTATGAGCTGAAATTCAGCTCATGGCATCTTTTGTTGGACTACTGTCGCCATAGCAACACTTGGTCTTTGGACCCCAGAGTCCCCCTTATTGACACTGCGGGTCTCGGATTAACTTTGCTATTTGAGTAAGTAAATGTCCCATTTAAGCAAACAGCCTTAGTTTTGTTTTCAGCATTGTCAAAATGCCCGTTAAAAAAGATTTTACGGAGGCGCGAACACGCGCTCTTGGGATTGTTTTAAAAAAAATACACTGAGGAAAAAATGGAAATTTTAACACCTGGGGCTGTTCGCTGAGATCCGACAAAAGAAAAATAATTGAAAGAAACGTCAACAGCCGGTGGAACAGTCCCTTTTATGCACCTATGACATATGTCGTTGTAACAAAAAAACAACGTCGTGTATGCCTTTTTCCTCTGAATTGAAAGTGTTCACAAATAGATAAGGCTATTATGGCTCGCTTCAGCGACACATCTAATGAAGTTAAATAGCGGGCATATCTTTCATAAAGTATCATTATTCCGTCCAGCTCGCATATGATGAAGGTGGCTGCAATTCACTGTCGTTGCACTGCAATATCATCGAAAAAACACACATAACTGATTTTTTTCTGAATTAATTACCTCTACAGTGCCATTTTTATTGCAGGTAATAAAAAACATTAATTGTACTTTCATCGCTATCCGCTTAAATGAAGCGAATGACACTTGAAGTTCATTTTATTTGCACATCTCGGCATTAACGACTCCCTCATAATACATTGGCAATATCTGAATTCAGTGCCAGTTTTTATTTTTGCGATTTGTCATGTTACAAAAAGTCAAACATAACAGACTTAACTTATTAAATGCGCATCAAACTGCTTTTGAAGCAAGTTTACATTTATTGACCACCAGGGGTCTCTCTGTTCATATTTTCTTCTGACACAGTTTGTCTACTATTTCACGGGAAATGAGAAATCACCACGCCCGCCCCTTGACAATGTTATTTTCTGTTTGATCAACTGAATATGAAAAAAATAACATAGTTACCCAAATTATGCTGCTGACGTTTTAATTCAAGCGACAATTCCCTATAGTTCTTTTATTTAATAAAAAACAGTCCTATGTAGTGTATTTGAATTTTAAAAGATAAGAGGGTGCTATCGATCCTAAATTTTCATACTTTAATATTTTCATGCTATGCGTATTATTTAAAGTTTGGTATGAGGAACAAAGGTCATTTGTCCAAAGGTACTTTCGTGATGGCCTCCTGTGGGAGTAATTTGGTTACTTGATGAACAGATATCTGTGGTGCCGTGTTGAGCGGAATCAGCTCCTCAACTCTGTGAAACACCCCCCCCCCCCCCCGAGACAGCCTTCTCCACGCTTGGGTGTTAAAATGACAGAAATGTCACTTTACACAAATCTTTACAAATGTGGAAAATATTTATTTTAAGTATGTGGTAATATTGCTTTTTAGAAGTTGTAAGTTCTAAATTAAAGAAATGAGAAAATTCGACTTTAATAAGCAACACATGGATAGAGTTACTATTTACTTAATTTGCCGTTAAATGTTTTGAATTGTTACTGACACACTGTATCAAAAAACTTATGAATTTAGAAATGAGATCTATGGAGTTAACTGTATAGTCTAAGAGTTTTTTTTCTTGTTTCAAAATAAAAGGGTGATAAAGCACGTCTCTAAAGCCCCATTCCTCCCGTCTTACTTTCCATGGCTGGTGTCCTCGCTTGGACCGCAGGCGTTTGTTTTCGTTCCGCTGATCTTCGGCTGGCGCCGGCTTGTTCTCGCGAGATTTCCTCTCGTCCATGTTTTTATTTTTTATTGGCGTGAATGGTGCGCGCGTCGTTGCCTGCTATTCCTGCATGATTCTCCTCACCGTGGCCCCGAAGTGCGGATGAAAATTGACAATTATAAATCAAAAGTGGGAAGCGATGAGGGGGAAGTTATCTGAGGCATATAAAGAGCCAGTCACTGTGTCAGGGGAGCTCTACACACCTCTGTAATAGTGGGCTGTTGGTGAGACAGTGATGTCGACTCAGTGATGATAAGACCTTGGGGACCGTGGGTGTTTTTTTTCCCAGGTTAATCTGCGTCGGCCATCAGTCGTGAGTTGCTTATGGCTCCGGCCCTGGTCCGTGCCCCTGTGAAATGGGCCACTTCCTGTGTTTGTGTGAGACTTCCTGTCGGCACGACTTAACGGCACCTCATTGTGGGCTGCCTGGTACTGGGCCACGTCCTTTGGCAGGAGATTGGCCGCTCTCTTTTCACCGCTCGAGTGTGCTGATTAAGGAGACGCTCAGCCAAGTCTACAGGGCTGCGCAGGTCAAGGCAAATTAATTTGTTATTATCCTTCACCGTACGGTATTATCAGAAAAAAAGCTTTTACTCTCTCGCTGAGACTCTTCAGGATGGTGCCAGCCTTACATTTACCACTCTTTTCCAGTGGCCGGTCATGGTCATGTAGGACCATGTTTTTACAGAGCGTAACCACAAAGCATTTCCATTCTGAAGCAGAGAAGCAGAAAGATTTTTAACTCGAGAACCAAGACCAGTATGATGAAACGAATCACCACAGAAACTGATTTGAATTTCCGTGTTTGGAAGAGCTGGCGTTTTGACACAATTAATGGTTCTGAATGTTGTTCTAACAGGCCGTACTTAAATCTGATAAAGAAACAAAAGACGCAAAGCATTGTGTGAGGGTTTCCCACACACCTGTTTTTGTTATTTTTGTCTTTTGCAGCGTTTGCAGAGGCCAGAGAGATAGCGAAACCTGTGTCCACATGCAGTCACACACTCATAGACACACACACACACAGAGGATTCTGAAGTACCACTCTCAGTGTCAAGAGCCCAGTGCGTCATTACATATTCCATCGGTTTAATGTTTCCTCCTGTACTCTCACCCACCTGCAGGCTGTTGATACACAGCAGATCCCCCCCCCCCCACCCCGGCACTCTGCCCCATTAAGATTCCTGCCATTCTATTTCCAGAGGCCGTTATCTCCCCCTGATTCAGTTCCCTCCGTTTGGCTGGGTTTCTGGGGAACTGAAATTCCACTGCGATGGACACCTAGCAGCTAACCCCCTCCCCGTTCGCTCTCGCCCGGGCTCCCGCAGCCACGTCTGGCTCCCGTGCTCCGCCAAGGACACGGATCATGCCTTAAGTCATCTCTGTAAGGTGGAAGAGCAAGTCAACGGTGCCACCTGACCTCTGCAAGAGCATCGAGCAGACACACAAACTCCACCCATTGGGCGTAGCCTCCTTCAATCCCACAGGAAGTCCCGCCCCACTGGATGTACCTGAGCATGCTCAGAACAGAGCTGGGCACTTGAAGAGCCGTTGAATGGGAACATGTCCTTATTTATAACGTTTACCGTATACCACCCCACTGATGCATGATGATGTGTTAGCACATTTGTGAAGGGACACAGATTCGTCAATATAAATGCTAAACCAAATCCGGCTGAATGTCCCTTAAACTTTACGTGTCCTTTAACCTCGACACGTCCTTTAACCGTCTATCTGTCCCTAACCCTGTGCATGCCCTTGGTTGTGTCTTTTCCTCATTCTGTCACCCCGCGGTCCTGAACAGCTCCTCCCCTTCGCTGGACATTGTCACAAATGCCAAACCTTAGTGGCCGGCCCACATCTCCACGCAAACGGAGCGTCCCCACCTCCACACACAGCAATGGCCACCTCGCTGTAAAAACAAACAGCAAGGGCACTATAAACTGCCTTATATGACTGAGCCGAAACGGCAGGGCGCCCTGCTGCCGCTCACATCGCTTTCTCATAAATGTTTCACGGTCTCGAATCTGCTTCCTTTCTTTTTTCCGCATGTGTTCACTTTGATGACCTCGGCTGCACGACGTCACCATAGCTGACTCTGGGCACTAGGCTGTTTCCTGTAACAGCCCCCCCCCCAGGTAACTCAGGAATACTCTGTCTGGGTTTTCACTGAGAGTATCATTGAAATACTTCTTCATTCGAAGACCAGCCTGTTTATTTTTTTTCTCCTTAGTCCCTGAACAAACACCCCTGTCTAAACGTTACAACTCCCACTAACTATCAGGTTATTTTCCAAAACAAGGTCACGGTAAATGCTTTTTTTATACACTGTATTCTTTGGTAAAAACTTTTTTTTTTATGAATCCAAACCAGCTGGAATAGTAGGTGTAAAAGTGGACTTACCATGACCAAAAACCAGCTACGAAATAGATTCTAGGGGAAACTATTCTTAAAACTGTATTCATTCTAAGTCATTCTCTGACATTCCTTGCCTTTTTTATATATAAATAAAATGTTTTACTTATATTTTCATTTATTCATTAAAATACATAAAATTGGCTGGACAAATGACTCTGTTAATCAAGCTCAATAGATTTGTATACAATTATACAATTCCTTCATTGTTCATTTGGAATAAAATTCGTCTGTGAACATTTGCTTCGTAGTGTATTTCAGTCGCATAAATATGATTATTAGAGTAATTGATGCATGTACCCTTTTGACCACTAGAGGACACTTCTGTCACCCAAACGACAAATCACTAATCACGGGTTTGGAGGTTTGATCTTTACCCCACTAAACTATTTTTGTTACTTCTAATATAGGTGCATACTTATAGTGCATCTATTGCATATATAAATATTATCGTGTTAGTGGGTTATATTTTAACTAAAACAGACTATGGGTTTTTTACGGTCTTTTTCTTCTTCGCACTTTCTCAACTGAACACTTTTTGTATACTAATAATGTTCAGCATGCAAGCAACAGTTTATACAAATGAACAACTTTAACACTTGTCCTTATTATGTGAAATACACTACACATATAAGTGCATTATTCAATTGTTCTTAGAGTTGAAGAGATTTTTTTCAATATCCCTTTGCAGACTAAGGTACAGCCAGTAGCGGCAACTTGACGCCAGATTTTTGGATGTTAACGGATTTATCTGCAGGTTGTATTACATGTGACATAAAACCACGTGTAACAATAGTCAATATCAACAAAGGAAATGGGAGCAGCTGATTGGGTGCTACACCGGAGCGCGAAAACGACGCGAGAGCTTCACGCTGGTCCCAGCCCGGGGCCGCTTTCGCCCTGACCTCTGTGTGTTTGTTCGCTGCTGGAGGGAGAAAAATACGAAAGGAGCACAGGTACTCAGGCAAATAGCGTCGTTTAAAAAAGAAAATACGGGCAAAAAAACGAGGCGGCTTGTTCGCTTACAGAGAGGACATTATCCGTCTTAATAGATCACCGGCGAATGTGGCGGCCATGATTTGTGTGCGTGCCCCTTCATGGTTTGCTTGCATAGGGCAGAGAGAGTTTAGTTACTACTCATGGGAGAAGACTTCAGTGGTGACTTAGTCCCTAAGGAAAACAAAATTTAGCTCAAGCGATTCCTAAAATGGCTCTGTTGTACCTTAAATAGTAATCAGCTTATTTGTTTGTAGCTAAACGAGTCTGTTACTTAAGCGTCGCCTTGTAAAAATCTGGTAACACTTGACTTGACGGGCACAAATGATGTAGTAGTACACTTACTTAATGAATTAAATAACCAGAAACTAAGTGTTACTTCCGTACTGATCCCACGTTCGTTCTTCATTAATCAGTCGGAAAGATTCTTATATTTCATGCGGACACTATATTTGTTCATGTGTAGTAACTCAGTTGCTACTCAAGTACAAAGTTAAGCCTACTTGTACCATCCCCCCCCCCCAAGTGTCACAAAAATTCTGTGTAGCCATTATTTTGTTATGCATGTGCATAATTGTAAGTTGTTATCTTCTGGTAAGACTAGTAATGCATGGGCAGGAGGCATAAGGCGGCTGTGAGATTTCTCATTAAACCCGGGTTTTTTTTAACCTTTCAGAGCCGCACTGTTGTGGTTCAGGGCCTTTTAACCACAAGTCACCCCTCGGTTTGTCCCTTTCGGGCTTCCATACGCTCTCAGCCGCCTTGGAGCAGAGATGCGACTGAGAACTCCGTGTTCGCTCCGAGACTCTGGCGGGACGCGGGATCAGACAGATTGGAGGGAGCCGTCACTTTGAGTTATTTCTATGGGGCTGAAATCGGTTGCGTTTTTCTCAGGCCGTGACTGAGTGAGCTGAGAGTATGCCAATCTCCACAACCTGTCAGTATTCGAAAAGTCATGCTGGACCACTGAGCAAAACAATATGCAAGAAGACATATATCTCTTCGAATATTTGAAGAAAAGTAACATTTTCCCCTCTTTTAAGGAAATGAGAAAGGACAGGGATTTTTTTTTTAAGTGTACCAATGGGAGCAGTAAAATGAATGCATTTTTTAATATCTTACAAAACCGCATCTAGCTCAGTGCTTCATAATGCAGTTCGATTAATCAGATATTTAAAATTTGCTGAAAAATATTTTTTAATGTTGCGTATTTATCTCTCAGCTCAGTCAATTGAAAATGAAATCAGCACCTCTTTAGGGGTGTCTGAAAATGTAAAGTGGGCAATTAGCTGATGACTGGGGCTGGTGTTAGCATTTGTGCTACGTCACAGTCCAGCTAAGTGCGATGTGCTTCCGGGTGATAGGGGCTTTTGGCCAGCAGGGCAGAGGTCTAGGGCAGATGGGGAGGGCCAGGTCCCGGGTCGAGCCAGAGGATTGATTGCCCGAGGAAACCCCCGGCAGCCCACCCGCACGGGGTGGCCCTCCTACATCAAACGCGAGCTGCCGGAATGATCTATGAGGACGGCCATGGCAGCACTTTCAACTGTCGCCCTGGCCAGAGGCAGGACCCAACCTTCAAAGGACCAATCCCTTTGCCAGATTAAACACAGGGGGGGTTTCTGCCAAATGAGGGTCGGCCCGGCTACCATCATGGGGCCGGGAGTGAGTGGTTTACACCAAGATGGCCATCTCGACCACGGCACTCCTCGCAGCACCGAGGCCATCTATCTTCATGACATTCTTCACGTAAACAACAGGATTATATGGTCCAGAGTCCAAGTATTAGACATCAGGAGCAACCCTTTAGTCTCCTGTGATCGATGGAACGAGACACACAAGCAACTTGCGATGTTATTTAAAAGTATTTGCCTCCTTCCTGATTTCTTCCATTATTATTAGGTTGACAATGACACTTTTTAGATCTTCAGAAAAAAATTAATATTAAATAAAAGGAATATGAGGCACAGAAAATATTGTTTTACATATTCCTTTTAATAAGTGAAGTGACCCAACACTTCAGATGGTGTTTCACAGGCACAGGGAAATCGTCCCTTTGCATTTCATAACTGGATGCACCACCCTTAACTGCAACCGTGCAATTCCTGTAAATGATTCTCAGTTTTCCACATCCTTGCAGAGGACATCTGGATAGCTCTCCTATGCAGAAAGGCCTTATTTTTTTGCCAAGATTTGTGGATATTTGAGTGTGAACTGCTTGATTTAGGTCCTACCCTAGCATCTCAAATAGGTTTAGTTCTGGAGTATGATCAAGTCATTCCAAAGCTATAAGTTTTCTTTTTATGCAAGGGCATCATTTCAGCTCCAGCTTATGGATGGATGACCTTGTATTCTTCAAAAGGATTCATGGTTCCTTCAGTGGAGGCCAGGTAGCAAAGTATCTCCTAAGGTAGGAAAGTATCTCCAAACCATCACACTACCACCACCAGCGTAATGAGATTCTTACTAAGGAATGCTGTGTTTGCTTTTTATCAGATATAATGGAACCCATGTCACTCAAAAAGTTCTAGCTTTGACTCATCGGCCCATGAACATTCTTCCGAAAGGCTTGGGGACCGTCCAGGGTGCTTCTTGGCAAACTTGAGACAAGGATTTATGATCTTTATTGTGAGTGGTGGTTTCAACCAAGGTACTGTACCAAGAAGCCCAGCTTGGCCTGCTGTCATTCTAATTGTGGAGTCATGGGAACTCACCTTAGTTGAAGCAAGAAAAGCCTATAGTTCTGTGGATGTAATTTTATGATTTATTTGTGACTTTTGTGGCTGGATTATTTTATTCTGTACTTTTGGAGAGGTATTAGTAGACTGGTTGGTACTGGGAAGATATTCTACTGTTTGGAGATTAAGGTTCTTGCTGTAGATTGGTGAGATCCCTATAGCCTTAGAAATCAACAACTATTTTTTAGATGACTTCTGAAATGTTTTCCGCTGGTAACTTAGTTTGTACTTAGAATTATCTGTGTTTTATGTTGATAATCTCTAGCTATAATCAAGCCTAGCTGGGATCAGTAAGCTGACTATTCTTTTAATGGGTTGATTTAATTAGGAAGGGCGGGTACCACACATTTTTTACACAGAAAAATTGGTGTTGAATAACTTTATTCATTAAAATTATTAAATAAGAAATGTTACACTTTGTCCATTCAGGCATCTTCTGATATTAGATTTTGTCCGAATATCTGCAAGCATTAAGTGTCAAACATTTGTACTGGAGGAAATCAGGAAGGGCGGGGGGTACTTTTTCATGGTACTAAAGTATAAAGCAGAGAAATATAAGCTTTTATCCCGTGGTGTCCATGACTGCGGTTACGTAATGGTGATGGTTGGTTTTAGGGCGACATGTTAAAACTCTCCCCTGTCACGTTTTCTGAAAGTCCCACATTTGCACACGCTAATCTGAAATGCACGTTCTTTCACATAAATGTGCTAAAAGTTCATTTGCATTAGCTTTGAGCACATCTCCCAGGTCAGGATGGCAAAAGTGAGTCCAGCAGAGGTGGGTAATTCAGGACCAGAGAGTAAAAGTCCAGTCCGAGATTTTGTTTCAATCAACAAGTTGAGTACTCTGTGACTGTTACTCTTTATAATCCCAGTAACAGAGTACTCAACTTCTCGGTCTGGACTTTTACTCTCCGGACCTGAACTATCCTCCTCTGAAGTCTAGTAAACTTATCATGCATTGACAACTTAAATAAACAAGTCTGTTTTTGCTAGATACAATCATTCACAATTCTGTATGTCAAATAATCCAGGATTGACACATCTTTTCCTGCAAGGTCCAAAAAATAATGGAGAACCCTTCACAAATGTTTATCCTGTCAGACTTTGGTTCTATTCTGTACAATGTCTTTCACCCTTGCAGCCTTATCTGCATATTTTGTAGAAAATTTGTTACGGTTCAATACTATTTTTTAAAAGGTCATAGAATCTGTCAGATTTTCTTCCCTTTTGATCGCTATCATCAAAAATGAAAATATCCGTGACTTCTTTGAGGTTACTTTTTAACATGTAGGTGAGACTCTGAAGTAATTCCACCCCGCCATAGTGTTATATATCGAATGTTAGCCTGTTTCTCACTCACATTATAATCATGTCCATGGCCCCACCCAGGACAAGTGGTTATAAGTTATTGTGAATCACCTGTTTGTTGTTAAATCTATTCCTTCTTCATATTTCACCCGTATTGAATACAGATTCTTTCCACAACTTTAAAGATTTACTCTGAATTACTCAGAATTACTCATAAATAACTGTCTTGTCTAAATGTGTTTTTTTTTATCTTTCAGAATCAGTAATTGTAACTTATTGGCTACCAGATTGATTTTACAGCTCTTATAAAACATTCATTTGCCCCCGTGCCCCTCTAAGCATTATAGAGTACAAATCTGGTTTAAGAATGATTTATTAATCGAACAAAACATGTCATCTTTCTTCACTAAAGAGATTACCTGCCTTAAATTCTCTGAAAGACTTTTTTTTTTCCTTTTGTTAAAATGGATGGAAATACTCCTTCTAAGGAAATTTAACATGTTTCCCACACTAAACTAAAGAGACAAAGTGTGTGTTTTTTTTTTTTCTCCCCCTTGTTTTGGTGAGTGAGAGAATTGGGACTTTCGGAGGCAAACGGAGCACTTCCCCCTCGTAAAAATGTCAGCTCCGGGCTGGACTGAATCCATCAAGCCACGATTCCGTCCTCGGGTCCAGCGATCTGAAACATTAGCGGCAATTTTATCACACTCTTGATTGCATCCTCAAGAATTTCATGCATTTATTTTTCTTTAAGACAATATTGCTTCTTGGAAAAAAAAGTTGGACTTGGGATAACATTCTTTGCTGTCTAGCTAAGAAAGAAAACACTAATTTGTATTCATTTAGGTGGGAGCAGATTTAGAGAGGAGAGGGGCAGGGGGGAGCTGGGAAGAGGTATGCAGTTGTGCTATTGAGCAGTTGAGGTTCAACGGCAAGTATAGTTGTGGAGGACTTGGACAGTATAGTTGGTAGATGAAGATGGGAAAGAGGAGGCTCAGACCACCCCCACTCTCTCCCTGTGGTACAGCCCACGGGTAGCAACTCCTAGCAATTCCCTCCCGAACCCGGTGGTACATTCCAGGGTGCTGGTACTGTGCATCTGATTCACAAGTTAGCTTGAGAATTCCGGGGAACCTCACTCATAGCCTTTATTCAAGGGCTTGGAATTTATTGACCATCCTTATAAGGTGGCTGGACAGCTGCTTATCCCAGTCTGCTGGGCTTTTACTGGGATTTCAGGCCTGCTGGAGAGGTTGTGTCCCCTGTTGCCGTGTGTTATATGATTTTGTGATCAGTGACTCATAATGCAGTTTCACAAGACTGTAAAAACAACATTAGCAGCATGCGAAGGCCCATCCACGGACATCTGACAAACCTCCTATTGCCGCTTTCACGGCATCAAAGTGAGTTCCAAAAAAGTAGCTAGCAGTGAATTTGTGAGATAAATCTCCCTCTTGGTGATGAATCATTGATTTTAGATCTTTATCAGCTTTTTTTGTGACGTGAGGCAGAAGAAACCAAGACACTCCTCATTACTGCACAATACTAATGATCGTAAGAAACGTATGGAACATTCTGGAAATATTGTGGATTGGGCAGAGCATGGCCTACACATTTTATGCTCCTGTTTGGCATAATCAAGAAGCATGGTTTTGCACGATGTCATGGTAATCACTGCAGAAACGTGATCAAGGCTTAACCCTGGATAATCTGATTAGAGCAGTGATTTTTAATTCCAAACTTAAACCATTAATCCATCACACATACGGTTGCATTAGGGTTACTGCTGATGTCAGTTGAACTCCCTGAGTAAGGCCCTGCTGTCTCCCTCTCTATTCTTTGGCACTGCTGTGGTGAGCATTTCAATTTGGCCAAAAAAAACGTGAACACAATTCAATCGGTTTTCCTATTTTGAGCACAAGTCAGATTCCCTGGATGATGCCCCCACTCTCTTGCCTCCCAACACTATCCAAACACAGAAGGATAAAATATGCTCTGTTTAACAGGCCTTTAGAGATGTTCATTTGTATGTATTTTTTTTCTGCTTCTGCAGTGTGGTGATTTAGGTGTTTGTAATTGTTTTGCATGCCTCTAAAAAGGCGTGCTATTATTTGGACAATTGCACTCGCCTCTCCTTGAACTCAAAACACAGATCTATCATCGAGGTGAAGTGAGCCCTTCATCATGGCCCAGTTTTATTTGGGTACCTAAACACAGCATATCCTTGACGACAGACTCTCGGACGTAGAACGGTGGCTTAGAACGTTTAGATGTGAGCGTCAATGAACTGGCTCGACTTCTTCCGCTAACCCAGTCCGTCACAGGCCCCGTGACACCACACGCTAGGCCCACTCCCACCCTACTCAGCGGCCCGAACAGGAACCAGAACCGCATGTACAGAATTCCCTGAATTCCCCCCTCCCCCACCTTCTGAAGCTGCCCATCTGTCTCCGTTCTTTAAGCGGTATTGCGACGTAGCTGACGCGTGCAAGTCTGTAAATGTGACTGGCCGTTAGCGAAAGCACGCTGCAAAGAAAGCCAGCTGTGAGGATAAATATTTATGCGCCGGGCAAAGGTCTTCTTTGGAATCTCCCATCAAGATGAGTTTGGGGGGGGGGGAGGCACAGCTGGACAGTATTTGACAAACCTGGTGGCTGGACCGTACCATCAGCAATGACCCCCTTAGCTTCTCTTCGCCCTTCAACCTCACATGACCACAGCGAAGACCAGAACACGGTGCACGGGAGGCCCTGACCTACGATGCAATGCCTCGATGTGCCGTCTCCACTCTGAGGCACCAGGACCCAGCTCGCCGCTAAGTGGGAGTCTCTCTCAGGCTGAACGCCGCTGACATCATCCACTCTTATTCACCAATGACTGTTCCTAATGAACGCCAAACACAGCTAATTTAATATTTTGGGAAGATTCGTAACAAGCAGAGGCTGTCACCACTTGGGCTGAGAATGTCAAACTGGAAAGTTCCGTTTTTTAAAAACAATGTACATAGTGAGGGGGGGAGGAAAAAATGTTTTTTTTTTTTTTTTTTTTTTGAGTGACGCACCAAATGAGGTTAAGTTGTTCGGCCAAGGATGTTCTCATTTATGGAGAACTGTCTACAGAATAGCGTTTGAGGATATTTGGAAAACATGATGATCTTGGGATCTGAATTCCACAGGCGCACATGCATGCAATGCACATGCGCATGCAGACACACACACACACAGAGTAGCAGTCTGTATCTTTATGGAGACTTTCCATTAATTTCTATGGGTATAATCCTAATCCCAACTATGATAACCTTAACTCCTAACCACCTAACTCGTAACCAAACAAAATACAAGACCTTTGGCATTTTTAGTTGTTTGATTGCATTCACAGACTTGTATAAAATAGAGGTTATCATATAAAAACACACACAGACATATGTATACACACAGACACACTCATATACGCGCTCGCACACAGGCGCGTTATCACGTCCCATGTTCTTAGGCTTTCAGACACACTGCACCCAAAAGCCTTGGCTACACTTAGCCCCTAATCAGAGCTCCCCAGGGGTGTTCTGTGGGCCTGACCGTGATGAACACCGTAAGATCCAGCCTCCCCCCCCGCCGCCTCCCACATTAAGCAATGTGGGGGGGTGTTTGTAGCTGCTGATCGTGGCTGATCTTTGCTGAGCTTTCAGGCCTAGCCGGCTCTGCCAGGCACCTGCAGGCACGGCGAGGGGTGGTGGAGCCAGGCCCAGTTGGCCTCAGGGGGTGCCTCAGACCGTAAATAATGGCAGGTCCTCCTCTCTCCCTCTTCCTCCTCCTCCTCCTCTCGTCTCCCCCCCGCCCCCCAGGAATCTCGACTCCTTCTCCAAAGCAAACACAGCAGTCGAGGTCAGTGGAGTGCTGTGAGAATGCTTCTAGCTCTCTTCCCCCACTGGGGTCCTTCTGCGGAGGGAGGGGCTACCAGGTTTCCCCTCCCCCGCGGAGAATGGGAGCAGTGGTACTGGGGAGTGAGCAGTACCTGCCTGCCATCCCTCAGTCGGAATTACCCTGCACTGGAGGCAGCAGGAGTGCAGGCTGTCCAGTTGAAGAGTACCAGCAGTTCCCCCGGCAGTGTTCATTTCACTGTGTCCTAAATGGTGCATGCCTGGCGGGCATTGGCGGTGAATCAGGGCGCCGGGGCGGGGGGGGGAGCATAGGTAGACTAGGCAGCTTCCTGGGGCCCGACTTGTACCATGGGGCCCAGACACGAAAAAGTGTACAGGTGTGTATGTGTGTATATGTTTATATACATATGTGTGTGTGTATATAATATAAAATACACAAGGCAGGCTCTCACTGTCAGTCTTTGTCAAACACGTGTGTTTGCATCAACACAGTATTTTTATAGTGATGGGTACAATAAAAGTAAGGATCCTGAGTTACTTTTAAAGGTATAAAACTGGAGAAACAACACGAGAGGATCCCTTATAGGGAAAATCTTAGCAAGGACACCCGAGACCGTTATTTGGATAAATTATCCACTATATACTTCATTGATCCATACAGTCTGACTGCAGGATGCTAGATTGCTGATCCCAACTGCCACCTCCAGCCATGTGCTCACACAGAACCGGTCATGTTTATTGTGTAACTGTACACCTGTGAACAGTTCCGTGATTAGAAAAACTGTGAAGCCCACGCACATTTGTGAGAACGTCATTTGGTTTCCATGTGTAGTTTGGTGATTACACTGTTAATAAGAACAGTCAAGAACAACGCATTTGTGAACAATGTCATTGTGCACGCTTTATTGTTTACGCAAAACTGAGACGAAAGCAATTCTAAAATGCACGACGGAATTGGATGCGACAAGCAGTGTAAAACTTCACCACACAATGCATTTATTAACTGCACGTGGACACAATGTTAGATGAACTATTCAGTTCCTTTATTTGACTAAATATTAACTAGTGGAGTAAAAGCCTAATACTGACACAAAATGAAACGGAAGTTCATTTTTATACAGGAGATTCACCAGTAAACAATGCAGTTCTGAACTATAGTTAGAACTATAGAACATTGGTTTGTCAATGCACAACATGCAATGTCAAAGTTATCCAAAAATGTGACGTTATAGGGTTCACGTGGAAGTATCTGGTTTATGCGTATCGTTCCTGTTAAGAACATAACATTTTATACTTCTGGCAAACATTTCCAATGACCCTTTCAATCTGGATTCTTGATGTGCAGTTTTCCTGGTCTTTATCTCTTGCGGCTAGCTGACAGTGACGTTTTGTAAGCTGGGAGCTGGATCTTTGTACACGACATACCAACACATTCCTGTTTGTAAACATCTCGATCAGCTAAGACCTTTCTGAAAATGTTGAGGACAAGCATATATATAGACGGAGATATCTTGGCACCCCTGCAGCCAAGACCATCCCAATGCCTTTTTGTCATCTCCTCCATCTGGTGTCATGCCCTGTTTACAATACCTCAAAAATGGCATTTTACCCAAGATGCACTTTGGTTCAATAGGCCGAATTTGCAGATAGTTAAGAACCCCATAATTATCTGCATTGTAAAAGAAGTGAAATAATTACCAGTTTTCTTGATGGGGGCCACCTTAGTAAATCCCCCTGAGAAAGTAAAGCCAGTCCTGTCCAGTGGTTTGCCACAATAGGTGGCTGTTTATAAGACTGACTGGCCCTGCCGTTAGCCCCTATCACTTTATAGTACAGTTAGTCAAGACTGCAGGCTTCAAGGAAGGTCTACTACTGAATTGGACACCAGTAAACACATATCAGATACTTCTTCATAACCCTAAGTCTTCCAAAATGAGCTAATATTTGGTGCTATACATTACAAATAGTGATCCTACATGGTTTAGAGATATAGTTCTGGCAGTTTAACCATCTACAGCTGAGGTGTGAGATGATAGCAAGTGAACTCCCTCATACTGCCTCCTCAACTTTAGAGGAGGAAAAAAAGGGCTTGTAGATTGTTCATATTGACGGCAGCCTCCCTCAGGTGTTTTTATGAAATAGTTAGCGAGGAGAGTCAGAAGATCATAGCTAGCTAGCTGGTTAGCAGAATGCTGCTTCGGCATCTCCTACATAAATGGACGGGTTGATTTACTTTGGAGGCCCCGCGGAAATGTGTGGTTTAAGTGGCAGCAAACACTGACTGAGTGTGGAACCTGTGCACAAGGAACCTGTGCACAAAAAACCTGTTTGGTAGATGTTTCTTTCATACATTTCTGTGGGAAATAATCTCAGAGAAAGGATTGGTATATGAAGAGGACCTTAAGCATAAACAAGTATAAGAGACAAACAATAATGATAATTAATATGCACTATTATAACTTGTATTGGGTAAGCAGTTGGAAGATGGATGGATAGATGGATCGACACACAGACATATGTTGTGGTTTTCTGTGGGTATATCCTCCATACCATTTAGGTGACTTAAATGGTTACTGTTACAATTGTTTACAGTCATGTGGTCACTGGAACGCATAGCATCTGAGATTCTCCGTGTTACGCTAACACTCATTTCAGAAGGGTGATATTTCATTAGAACTCCAGCCCAGTAATTCTAAACTACCCGTTTAGAAAAATAGATAAATAAAATACTTTCTCCAGTCAGGTTGAAACCATTTTTCATGGGGGAAAAAAGTCATTCCTCAGGCAGCACTAAATTGAGAATAATTCATATCAGACTGAAGACAGACGCACAAGTCCCTGGGCTCCCTGCTATTTGCCAAAATGATATTTGAGAGGACACGACATTTGGCACACTATCGCACTTAAGTTTGGCCTGGTTTTCATGAAAATAAATAAGCACAACAGCAGAAATAAACATAGAAGTTTGCATCTATTTGCATTTCGTTGGCAGCAAGGCATTTCAAGGATCAACTTGAGTTTCCACGGGCCTCAAAAAAGGGCTTAAAAATAAACTCTGAGTTCCATGGCTTCACCTGAACCTCCACGTCTGCACATCTCTCCTCCGAATGTCTTCAGAAGACCTTCCTCTGGACAGATGGGCTTCTAGAACTCGATGGTTCTCCTAGGTTTGCCTTAAAATGCCCCCCTGTGGCAGCACTTGTGGTGGCACTGATGTTGGGACTACATGAAGCTTTAAAAACCCCCGTTCCCCAAAAGGCCAGCAGTATGGCGATACGCCACCGCGGTGTTTAACTTTCCAATACGGTCTGAAGGAGGAAGCTCAGCTTCCAGGGTGACCCTAAGTGGCACATTCCGCTGCAGAGCTAGTCCTCCAAAACACACAAGGAGCACGGGAGTGTCTCCCTCTCGGAGGTGTAACGGGGGATTCGGGGAAAAAAATCAGGCCAACTAGAGCCCAGCATGATAAAAGCACCAGGTAGCCCAGTTGCTGTTGGCGCTTGAGTTTTCTGGTGTGTTTTGGTCTGTGCTGAAGAGGCTGGTGTGTGGCTCAGTGGATGAGGGTGCTATATCTCTAATCAGAAGATTGCCAGTTTAAATCCCAGGGTTGACAGAATGATTTTACTGTTGGGCCCCTGTGCAAGGCCCTTGAACCCCCAAGGGATTGTCTGACTCGATTCATTCAACTGTATGTCTCTTTGGATAAAAACCTTTGCTAAATTTAGTATTTCAGGTGACATAACCTCAAAGATAAAACAAAACAGATGACATCCTTCCAAGCTATGAAATTAAACAGTTTCATATATGCAAATGAATCAAGCAGGTTTAATCAGCATGATTTGCGGTGAAATGAGCTTTGATCTTAATTGCGTAGCAAAGTCGAAGAGAATGAGAAAGTCATGAGCGATGAAAGAGGAACTCGGACATCTTCAAGCTCAGCTTGCGGTGGAGCTCCATCTCCCTGGAACCCAGAGGTACATTCAGGGGTGGGACCACAGGGAAACTGGCTACAGCAGAAAGCTGATTGGCCCCGTGAGTGCCCCACCCCCATCACTTAATGATTCACAACATTTCATTGGCTAATGATAAGAATGGCCCCCTGTATGATTTATGGCCACTCTTATGCTCCCCACCTTAAAGAAATCGTACAATTGCCCCTGCTGGAACCCAAACCCAGAGTCAGTAGATGACAGGCATGGACTGATGCCCTGACTCCTCCCCCTTTCAGACACCTGCCTTTCGCAAGGCTAAGATTGGTTCCCGCTGAATCTCCTAACGGGTGCCAGCAGACGCCACTTCATCTCTGTTGGAGAAAAAAATACATCCGATGTGTTTGAGCCACAACAACTCAGAATGACCTCATTTTCCTCTTAAATCCAACAACAGGGTTCAAATCTTAGCTAACATTGAAATACTGAATGAAACATTACAAATCTTGGTCAAGCCATTTTGTCAAAAAGTTTAAACTGGGTTATCATTCCTTTAGCATAAGACGTGGCGTTAACACTAATATATTCACTGGTTTGTGTCATTCCTCTAAGCTAAATTCTGATATGCAGTTCAACGAGACCTTTCTATAAAGCACCACCACTTCTATCATGAGACTACATTTAATAAAAATCAATGTTGGCAGCTCAAGATTCGGCGAAGACTAAAGTCATAACAAGAACAATAGGCCATGACTGCAAATGAAAAATGAAAACATTTATATTTGTTATTTCTTGTCAAAATCGGCTGATTTGCTCTTTTGGGGGAATATGTACATTCCTTATAAAGCACATGTTTTTAGCTAGAATGTATTTAGCATTACTAAAACACTCAGCCTTTTTGCTGTCTGTTGAAAGGTAAAAATCTGCACTCTTCCTGTGACATGATGAGGAGAAACATCTGAGAGACTGATGCCGTTTGACCGCAGCTGAATCTCTCTTGTCCTCTTCTCCATGAATAACATCCCTCCCACCGACGGCTTCGAAACACGTTAAACAGCTTTCCTCGATAAATCACGGCCATTTGACATCTCTGACCATCCTATGTAGCTTTAAAAGGTCGCTACAAGTACCTTTTTGTTATAAATCACATCTTAATGATTACCCGTACTTCTCGGGAGTCGGGGAACTCCTGCGATCTAGCGGCGAGACCAAAAGTCCAATGAGACTTTTCCCGACGAGTTCCTCTGATTTCAGAATCGTGTCCAAGTGATTTCCGATGAATTTTTTTTTTGCTCTACTCCAGGGACAAGCAGTAATAGATCTGAGGGGAGGAACAAAATAGAGACCATGAAAGAACATAGATTTTGAGTATTCTGCTATGAATTAGGTCATTGGAATCCACTGACCTCCTCCCAGAGAGGAGGTATATGATGACTAAATAAAGCCAGGAGTTGCAGTCTGTAACACGTTTGTTGCACGCGAGTGAATTTAGCTAATAGGCCTGTGACATGTCCCCGCATGCAGACAGGATCGGGACATGGGTGCGACTTGGGGGAATGAGGAGGGGGGAAGTGATGGAGCGGGGGTGAAAGATGATGGGGGTAAATGCAGAAGAAAGAGGGGCTCCCATTTCCATGGCTTTTGTTTTTCCCGTGGCTCTTTGACCTGGCAGGCTCGCGCTGCCCGTCGCCCCCCCCCCCCCCCCACCCTTCTCTACTGCGAGAAAGGACACATGCACTCACACTCACAGGCAATCAAACACAGTAACCCACCACACATGCCGCAACGCTGCTTGTAAACTTGCACACACACACACTCTCTTTGGCGTACCTATCTAACTGGGAACCTTCCGTTCATTTCTATTGGAAAATCCATAATTCCAATCACGACACCCTGAACCCCTACCCAGCCCTCACCTTAACCAAAAGTAACCAAACGATGTATATCTTTTGGCATTTTTAGTTTTTGATTGCTTTCGTGCGTTTTTAAAAAAAATTGTATCTTTGAAAAATAATGTCCCCACAAGGAAATCTGGTCCCCACAATGTAATAAGTACAAACACACTCACACACTTGCGTGCAAATGCACACCCACGGGTGTATGGGAAACAAGCCCAGGGCTACCACACAGACATGCCGGAGATATGTGTGTGCGTGGGCCATGCCGTGACCTTCTGCAGTGGGACACTGACCAGGTCCTGTCAGACTGAGGGCAACGACCAGCAAAGCGGTGCCCCCTCCCCCCTCCAAGAGGCCCAGGCACACAGGACAGGCACCTTCTACAGTGCTCTCTGGCCAGGGAAGCCAGCTGTTACGGCGATGCGGACACTTCACCACTGAAAAACACACGCACATCCTCTTAAATCCGGCTCTAACGTGTTCTTAGTCCTTTCTTCGTTTCAATTGTTAATCTCCCCTTGGCCATGAGGAGGAAAAGCATTGTGGGAAAAACATGGGTGGGATTTCAGCAGGAGGATGCTGGGAAACAAGTCAGGCCATCAAGTTTTTAAATTGCACAACATCAGTTTGAATCCAACATCACAGGCCTCTAAAAAAAACTGCTGGCATCCATTCTGCAGTATACTATATACTAAAATTTCCTCCCTGTTGTACCCTCTTAGTTAAAGGGTTTATTCTGCAGCACTCTGTAAATTAAGTATCCACTATGCAGTAATTTGTAAGTTGAGTATCCACTCTACTCTGTAAGCTAAAGTATCCGTTCTACAGTACTCTCTAAATTAGTGTCCATCCTGCAGTACTCTATAAATTAAGTATCCACTATGCAGTAATCTGTAAATTGAGTATCCACTATGCTAAAGTATCCATTCCACAGTACTCTCTAAACGAAAATATCCATTCTGCAATACCCTGTAAACTCAAATGTTCTCTATTTATCCACATTACTGACACCAGCCCAAGGAAACATAACTCTGACAAATGTACGGCCCGGTCGCTCTCCTCGAAATCTCGGCGCGACAGCGTTGACCTGTTACCCTTCACCGTGGATAAATTACCGTCGGAATAATAGCAATGGCAGAAAAAGGGCTTCCAGCACGGAGTCCGGACTGTTTATTTGAACTAATTTCCTCTTTTCGGGTCGGTGCGGCGTACAGCCAGACACGGCTCGCAGCGCAATTTCTGAACCCTGTGTAACTCGACTCCCCAGATCCCTTTTAGTTTTTTCCGCATTTCAGAGCTTTTCTCAGGATCTCCCCCCTCCACTCTCCTCACTCAGCACCTTGTCCCCCGCCTCCATAATGCCAGATGCCTGTCAGCCATCAGAGGTAATAAACACCAAGTGTTTAAATTAGGACCCATGAATCCCCCATGGGGATAGTCACTGATAAATCATCAAATTTGCATATCTCATTTTATAAGGTGCCAAGCCAAAAAAACAATAACCTCTGGCTCACCTGTAGTAACTTGCATCTGGTAACTTAGAACTAACCAGTCTAAGCTAACTTTGAACTAACCCACTCACCACTCAGGGGAGACCACGCCACTCATTTATAGATGAACTGAAACATGAGTTTATCTACTAAAGCACCGTCAACAATCGGCAACTGCAACACGTGACCTATGTGGTGTGCGTGCTATGCCTCACAGTGCTCTACAAGGTACCTGTCAAACATTTGAGGTCATTTCCATAGGCTGGGGAGCTGGGTGCCTGGCACACGGTTGGCCATGGCCCTGGGCGTTGGTAGGGACTTCCTGCTGATGTCTATGGGGGTGGGGCTGGGGCAGGGCCCTACTGAGGCCTGAGGAATAGATGAAAGAATTGGCATGGGTTGAAATGCCAGGATGGAGCTGGAAATATCAGTGCTTTGAAGTGAGGCTAATTGGGTTTTTTAAGGGGTATATTTAGAATATTTGACTCTGTCCAACTGGGAAGGCGGCAGTCAGAGTTTCAGCGATGCTGCATGAGAGCCTGGGGTGGGGAGCCTGTTTGGGAGGGGCCACACTGATGTTTTGGGAGGGGATGGTAAACAGTGGTATGATGAGGTTAGGACTTGGAGGGTGAAGCCGGAAAACTTTCATCTGCGGCTCCCCCTGCCACAGAAATGGTCCGGCCGGCAGCGTGAACCTTCAGTGGGCCGAGACTAGACTATCTGCGGGAGACGGCAGGGGGTTCATGTCTCACACCGGCGCTCGAGCCTGGTGAGAAACAGGAAAAGAGGAAGTGCAGATTAGTGCTGCAGAACAATGCAGTGTCGTCGAAGTTAATATCAAGGGCAGAGCTGCCCCTGGGGACCTGACATTCATTCACACTTTCTGGCTGGTCCACAGAGCCACAAGGGACCAAATTTCAGTCGCAGTCAATCAGATATTTATCCCCGGATTTAAGAGAAGAATATTCTGCCCAGCCAATCTTTAAATTCAATTTAAATCAAAAAGCAATTTAAGAGCAAACTGCCAAAGCTCACTGAGTTCACAGGAAATGTTCTCAAGAGGATTTCTGTGCTCTTCTTGTGAGTTTTGGAAATATAACGAAAGTTCTTCATTGGATTACATGAGGACTGAGTGAGTTTTGGTTCCTGATGCTATAAGGAAGCCTGACTTCAGGATATTAGTGGTTTCTCGAAAACAACAAAATGGTATGACTGAGTTTTGGAAATGTACTCTCTACTTTTGAAAATTGGGCAGCTACTCACCCCAAAATATTTGTTATTGGTTGTTATTACAGCTAAAGGTGGCTACAGCAGACATTAATGTTAACTCTTCTGCAAGGAGCCGTCATCAGTTTATGATTTTCTTTAAAATATTTGAAGGCGAGATGATTTTTGAAGTAAAAAAACAAGATTTTTTTTGTAAAAAAAAAAAAAAAAAGAAAAGAAAACACAGGAGCAATATTCATGTATATTATTTGAAATTCCGGTAGATCTGATCATTTCAGGGTGGGTTCAATTTGCAAGCCACTTTTGGAACTTATACAAGAAATGTAAAGTAATAATGTTATAATAATGTCGTAAATTCCATTCATGTAAAACAAGTAGTTCTGTCAAGGTAAAATAGTACTTTCCTGAACACCTTGCATGGTATTTTCTAGAACAGTGTTTCCCAACCTGGTTCTCGGGGACCTACAGATGGTCCATGTTTTTGCTCCTTGCCAGTTCCCTGCCCCACAGTCCACATTTTTACTGGAAGGGAAGCTGGGAGGGAGCAAAAACGTGAGCTGTCTGCAGGTCCCTCAGGACCGGATTGGGAAACACTGTCGTGGAACATCGCGCATGCTATTGTGCCATGTGATAAGGTGTGGGAAAGCCCTGCAATGAGAGACACATGCTAGTTACTCATTTGCTGCGACTGACAGGCAGTCTGCCATCACAGCCTCCAACGACCACATGCACAATGGCCCCCTTTACATCATCATCTGAAGAGTAAAATTAGCTTTTTTCACACAATGTCCACCTGCCTTCTTTCACTCAAGCTCCCTTCCTCAGCTGTCCGCCTGGGATCGGTGGATTGCGACGGAGACGAAACTTAGAATTACAGCCTTCTGGTATGTTGAAGGAATGAGACGTCACGTTCCAGAAAGTTCTCACAATAGGTGTCTGGCATCACAGTTTGTGGACGGCGTGCTCTCAGCTTCACCCATTGTCAGACCAAAATTTATGATACCGTCAATAACTATTTCTCTAATGTTAGTGAAAATATTTGAGCTGTTTTCATGCACAGATCCTTCCCCTTTTTTCCCAGGCCTCCCAGTACACCCTGCCTTCCTCTCCTTGGCTCTGTTTAGACACTCAGCCATCCATCAGTAGCAGCTTGAGTCCCACGCGAGCTACACCCAGTAGCTGTCATGGAGTCTGGGGTCCCATGTGCCTCAAATGGACGCCCACCAGTGGGAATGGTGGCTCGCTGCTGAGAGCGATTTGTAGTTAGATGAGATTCATAAAGTGGCTTTTGCATCTAATGATCTGCTTTTTCAGTTCTGCAAAAACATGTATCTGACCTTCAAATTTGATGTATTGTCTTCTGTTGTGAGGGAAAGGGGAATTCTGGTGCTCTGTGCATAGATTATCAGAAGGGGAATCTATACACTCTATATATTGTTCATTATTAGTAATATTGCACATCTCAATGTATTGATGCATTCCCAATAACTAGGAACTTGATCATTTCCAACCTCTTATTTAAAAAATGCTATAGAACACCTGAATATAGAATGGATTCGCAATGCAAATTTACACAAGCAAATGCTAATTCCACTAGTATTGGATGCCAACACAACACGGTGATTCTCATGGACGTGCTAGCGGGAATTAGCAGACAGTAAATTATGATGCACACTGTGTGAACATTAAATAAGCATCTCTTCAGTTTTACGTCACTGTTGCTATCCAGATCGAGCAACCCCATTACCAGGCTGACCCAAGTGAGCTGAGCCACTCTGTTACTAGACTGGGGTCTCGTTCGGGTACACGGCTTTGTTCCCGTATGTCATTGGAAGGGTGCCATTAGACACACGGTGTTTACAGCAGTCTGAACTTCAAAGGCCTTTGAGATCTTTCCTGAAAGGTCACGGTGAGCGATGCCGGCTCTGCTCGACCCCGTGAGCATTTGCTCGGAGTCTGTAAGAAACGCAAATGGAAAAACAAAAAAAGAAAATCACCAGAAAAGGAAAAAGTCACAGTGAAACGACAAATATTTATTCACCTGACAGGAGGGTAGGAGAGCACCTTCTGCACTTTCCAGGTGAGTTAATGTATAAGGAGCGAGACGTCCACTTGAGATAGAGCACGGACTTATCAGGGCTGGCCGTGGACCGTACGCCTCGTGAGATTAGACACGAGGAGGCCCGATTAAACCGTACTAACGGTGGTCACCTTTTCACTTTCCCCGCTCCTTCGCCGAGCGGCACGAACACACGAGGAGGCGCTGCCCTCCTTGAGCGAAACTCCGCTTTCGTTTCTCAGAAGAAGCAAACTAAAGATCGGTGTGATAAAGAGCAGAGTTGGGCCTTCGCAAGGTCACTCTTTCCCACTTTTCACGTGCGTGGTGTACTTGGCGTGATTCACTGCGACAGGCCCCGACAGCCGTATTTCCCGCAGTTATTCATAATCCTCAGCCTCCTCATCTACTCTTTCACAACAGGCCTCCTACGCGCTAAGAGGCGGCGGCAACGTTTTCCCCGATCTCGGATGCCCCTGAGGTTAAGACCGGTTTGTCATCAGATTCCTGCAGGGGTAAGGCATTAAAACAACGTGCGAATAAAAGTGGCGTGTGAGCGAAAGCAGAGGCTAAGTCCCCTGTCACTTCAGCTTTCTGAGGCTGCGAAATGAGGTTTTCTCCACTTTGAAGTAGTAAGGCATTTTTGCTTCAACGTTAAAGGAGGTTTTTTTAGAGCGAAAGTTAGATTATCTGTTTCACGAGTGCGCACTAGTGGGCAGCTACTAAAAGGGAATTCCTTTGCTAAGTGTCATTAATATTGCCCCCCCCCCGTTGCGGCCCTGTACTCGATAGGCAGTCATCGAAAATGTGTAGCTGGATAACATTAAAAATGTATTGCATAGCTATATAACAAAAAAAAAACAAACAATTAAGTTCATTTTCAAATAAAAATTATTCGCAGTTACACTTTCTTTCTGGGCAATAAACAGCTATTTGTGTACAAATGACTAGAAATTTAAGCATCTTATGTACCTGGATATAATTTAATGTTTATATATTGTAAAGTATGATTTGATTTGTAATGTTTTCCACACCATTATATGTATGTATGGATACATTTCACTGCATGTTGTACCTGTACAACTATGCATGTGACACTGACAGTTAAAGAATCTATATATATATATATATACATATTTATCTGATCATTGCATTCAGCAACGGGACATTATCCTTTTTAGAAATGGGTTCTGCCTTCAGAAAAACACAATAAAATATTCAGATGTACAAACGGTGGTTGTTAATAAACGGGATGAATACTCATCTGTATCTAAAAGTAGACGACAGCAGGTCTGTCAGGCTGCTTGTGGCTCTGAAATCTCCCCCAGCCGCTCGTGGGTATCTGCTGTACAGCTGTACAGAGATCAGCAAAGGTACTCCGGCCTCCAGACGGTAAAGCCCGAGTCGTGATTCATCACCAGGGGGCAGCAGAGAGGCAACGTCAGTCGCAAAGACCCAAGAACTCCTCGCGAATGATTTACAGTCTCTCACGAAGGATGGGGTGGAGATTAATGGACAGGGAGAATGATCTGGAAATCGGAACTGCAAACCTGGCTTCTGTTAACGATGCTTGCTGTGATGGACATGTCCAAGAAGTAGGGCTTGGTGATTTGGAACCTGCTCCTAACGCTGCAGAAGCCCATTTACCCTTTGATTAAATCACGAGCACTTCCTAATTCCATCCCCTCCACTCCAAAAAAAAGGGGAGGGGGGGTTCTGATCACTGCAGACACATGGGGGCCCTAAGTGAGGTGTATAAATCAGGATGGGGTGAGCGGTTCAGGGCGGACAGTCTAGTCTGACGTAGGGGTAGGGGTTCGACACAAACGGGGGGGGATTGGGATTTAGTCAGGCAACAGTCCGTAAGGAAGCATCTCTCACTGTAATGACGGTCACCTGCCAATCCCTCAGTCAGAAATTACCAACAATTTAATGCAGTTAGCTAATTGGTCAGCTATTACACTAAAATGACACATCACTATTACATGAATACATTGCCCATAGCTACACATATATCACCAGCAGCATGATGGGCTCACAGGATTTAAGCCCCCAGACCTCATTTAAGCTACACTGACAGCTACATCCCATCTGCCCGACGGCCATAAGCCTCATTCTGACCCCCCTGCTTAAAACGCCTTAGGATTCTTATCTCTTTCCCAAAGTTTTCCCACTAAATTTGTGATTTATTTTATTGTCTAGTTTTACGTATTATTTAGACCCTTATGTATTTATCCGTTGAGTATCATTAGCTGGTTATTATTGGATGTCTGTACATATTTAACTGGGATCATGCAAGAAACAGGTCAGTTCCTTATCTTGATTATTATTATTGTGTTTTATGTGACCCATTTATTTTCATGCAGCTTTTATTGGGCGGTTTACTTGATATTATCCACCCCCAATATTGCCCAGCTGACCTCTGTGTTGGCTCTATCCCAAGCCATTCGCAAACGGAGCCCGGGAACACCCCTCCGCACTGCGTCGCTGCTTGACACGCCCATGACCTCACGACCTCGCTTCCGCCACCATGATCCTAGAGCTGCACCGTCCACTCCATCGTTTTCCAGCACCGCTAACCCAACATGGGGTTGCAGTCAGCTTCGGGACCACACCGAGAAGCGCAAGGCATCATGGGAGCATCCGGAATGCCGGGACATCGCAAGGCATGCTGGGAAGGAACATGGAAACCATGCAGGTTTTGGGGGCCACAGTGCCAACTACCTAGGACTGGTGTGTGGCTCCGCAGGTTAGGTTCCATGCCTGTGACAGGAAGGTTGCTGGCTTGAATCCCATAGGCAGCGGAGTGGCTTTAATGTTGGGGCCCTTTACTGCCCGGTTATTCCAGGCACTGTCTGGTCCT